>SJYQ01003744.1:1651567-1783089 GCA_006410935.1 Redunca redunca
TTTATTTTTCTGGGCTCCAAAATCACTGCAAATGGTGACTGCAGCCATGAAATTAAAAGACACTTACTCCTTGGAAGAAAAGTTATGACCCAACCTAAAGAGTATATTCAAAAGCAGAGACATTACTTTGCCGACTAAGGTCCATCTAGTCAAGGCTATGGTTTTTCCTGTGGTCATGTATGGATGTGAGAGTTGGACTGTGAAGAAGGCTGAGCGCCGAAGAATTGATGCTTTTGAACTGTGGTGTTGGAGAAGACTCTTGAGAGTCCCCTGGACTGCAAGGAGATCCAACCAGTCCATTCTGAAGGAGATCAACCCTGGGATTTCTTTGGAAGGGATGATGCTAAAGCTGAAGAAGCTCCAGTACTTTGGCCACCTCATGTGAAGAGTTGACTCATTGGAAAATACTCTGATGCTGGAAGAGATTGGGGGAAGGAGAAGGGGACGACCGAGGATGAGATGGCTGGATAGCATCATGGACTCGACGGACGTGAGTCTGAGTGAACTCTGGGAGATGGTGATGGACAAGGAGGCCTGGCATGCTGCGATTGATGGGGTCGCAAAGAGTCGGACACGACTGAGCGACTGAACTGAACTAACTGAACTTACATCCATACATGACTACTGGGAAAACCAAAAATCATATGGTTTTATGGAAAAACCATAGCTTGTAGTACTGAAAAGTACTCCTACTTGTCAGTAGGAGTCAGATCTTTGTCAGCAAAGTAATGTCTCTGCTTTAATGTCTCTGCTTTTAATACCCTGTGTATGTTTGTCATAGTTTTTCTTCCAAGGAGCAAGTGTCTTTTAATTTTATGGCAGCAGTCACCATCCACCATGCTTTTGGAGCCCAATACAATGAAGTCTGTCACTATTTCCATTGCTTCACATTTGCCATGAATTGATGGGACCAGATGCCATGATCTTAGTTTTCTGAATGCTGAGTTTAAGCCAGTTTTTTCACTTCCTTCTTTCACTTTCATCAAGAGGCCCTTTAGTTCATCTTCACTTTCTGACATAAGAGCGGTGTCATCTGTATATCTGAGGTTATTGGTATTTCTCCCAGCAATCTTGATTCCAGCTTATGCTTCCTCCAGCCCATATTTTGCATGATGTACTCTGCATATAAGTTAAATAAGCAGGGTGACAATATAAAGCCTTGCAGTAGTCCTTCCCCAATTTTGAACCAGTCCATTGATTCATGTCCAGTTCTAACTGTTGCTTGACCTGTTCCAGGCTTCTCAGGAGACAGGTAATGTGGTCTGGTATTCTTATCTCTTGAACAATTTTCCATAGTTTGTTGTGATCTGCACAGTCAAAAGCATTAGTGTAGTCACTATGAGAGATAGGTGTAGTCAGTCATCTAGGGCCTGGTAACTCAGATGGTAAAGAAACTGTCTGCAATGCAAGAGACCTGGGTTTGAGCCCTGAGTTGAAAAGATCCCCTGGAGGAGGGAATGGTTACCCATTCCAGTACTCTTGCCTGGAGAATTCCATGGACGGAGGATCCTGGTGGGCTACAGTCCATGGCACGGCAAAGAGTCAGACACATCTGAGCGACTGAAACTTCCACTTTGAAGGACACTGGATCTTATTCTACTTGCAAAATAAAGCTGAAAAGTGAGGAAGTGATGTGATATGGTTATAGCTTAAGAATATTACTTTGGCTGTCATGTGGAGAATAGATTTGTGTGTACAGTGGGGGCTGTAAACATAGAGGGCATAACTGAAAGTGAGGTGCTTAGTAAGGTGGGAATTGCATAAGTGCAAGGAAATTATCATCACAGTTTGAAACAAGGTCATGGCAGAAAAGCTATGAGAATAGACCACATTTAAAGCATTAAGAAATGTACATGTAAGTGCTTTCTTAGACTCCCATTCAAGCAAGCTATGATCAATACACAGTATTCAAACAGTGAAGAATTTTCCTCATTCATCATCCATTCATTCATTCAACAAATATTTATGGAGCCTTCTTAAATTCAATCTCCTAGACTAGGAGTCAAATAAATCGTGGTAAACAGGACTGACATAGTCGCTGCCATCTAAACTTTCAATTTCCTGGGGAAGACAGATGTTAAAGCATGAATATGGAGATATTAGTAGGTACCAGTGTGATAAAGAGAGAGTTTAAAAAAGAATTAGAAGACTTAAAGTAGGAGAGGAAGTGACATCAAGCTATGACCTGAGGACAAGAAAGAAATATCCCAGGAAAGAGGAGCATGCATGAGAGTCACAGCTGAGGGAACAGAACTTGTAGATGCTCTGAAGCTGGAAGGAGAAGATACTCAGAGGAAGTGAAGAATGGCTTGTATTGGGTCCTCCATGGTGAGACTGTCTGAGAAGCAAAACAAGAAGCAAAATAGGAAAGCAGAGACCAGATTGATAGTTCTTTATAGACATTGTTAAAAAATCTTGAGTTTATCCTATAAGTAATGACAGGTCATCAAGGCATTTTAATCTCTGAAAAAGGTGAAAGTGTTAGTCCCTCAGTTATATATAACTGTTTGGGAGCCCATGGACTTTAGCCCACCAGGCTCCTCTGTCCATGGAACGCTCCAGGCAAGGATATTGGAGTTAGTTGCCATGCCTTTCCCCAGGGCAGATGGTAAAGAATCTTCCTGCAATGCAGGAGGTGCAGGTTTGACCCCTGGGTCACGAAGATCCCCTGGAGAAGGGAATGGCTACCAGCTCCAGCATCCTGCCTGGAGAATTTCATGGACAGAGGAGCCTGGCAGGCCACAGTCCATGAGATTGCAAAGAGCTGGACATGACTGAAAGACTAACACTTTCCCTTTCATTTTAATCTCTAGCTCTGAAGAAAAGAATTGGAAGTTTTCTGTGTATGTATGCTGGTAAAGTGTCATAAAGTGCCTGGAAAAGACCCCTTACTCATCACTGTGTCCCCTTCTGCATGTGTGGATGCAGACATTCAGCGTTCACCTGTCCCTGTAATAAAGGGATTTTGCAACACAAATGGAGAAGGAAGAATGAGAGCTGGTGTGTTACAGTGAACTATAGGCTCTGAGCTCCTGCAGACATAGATATGAATCCTGCTCCATATTTACTGGATGTGAACTCATGAAAATACTTAGTTTTCTCCATTTTTCTTCTCAGCATGATAGGGGTGATAAATCTGTTGGTTAAGAAGCTCTGAGCTGTAGATTGCAAAAAATCCCTGATTTACCTGACTTGACACAGAAGATGTCTTATCTCACAGAGTAAGAAGTTCTGAGGTAGGGCAAGTGGGGTCAGTGAGTTAATAGCTTGAAATCATCATGACCCTAGTATTTATTTCCCTATTTTCCTCTCTGTCATCCTTGGTGCTTGCCCAACTCCCCTTATTATCATAAAGTTGAAGCAGTTCTAGGCATCTTCCATAGACCAGTGGAGAAGAGAATAACATCCTTCCTATGTGCCTTCCTAAGCCAACAAAGGACAAAACCCTTCCCAGAAGTTCCTGTGCAAGCTGTTATTCATGATTGGCGAGGACTGTGCTCTATGTCCATGTCCAAACCATCTGCAGACAAGAGGGTTGCATCACTATTTCTGGCTTAGTTTCATCATGATTTTCAGCCCTTAGGTGGGACTTGAGCTCACTTCACCTGCAGGATTTGACCTGCAGGTGAAGAGGAGGAGGGTGGATAGTTCAACTGTTAACAAAGGAGAAAGGTGTGATGAATTGTTATTGAGCAGGCAACATAATAGTGTCTAATGCCTTAATGTCCATATTGCAGCGTCTGTCATAAAAATTCTGTACTTTTTCTGTAGTTACTGCTCTATTTCTAAGCTATTTTCAAGCTCTTTAAAACTATCTATACATAAAAAGCCTCTTGATGAAAGTGAAAGAGGAAAGCGAAAAAGTTGGCTTAAAGCTCAACATTCAGAAAACTAAGATCATGGCATCTGGTCCCATCACTTCATGGGAAATAGATGGGGAACCAGTGGAAACAGTGTCGGACTTTATTTTTCTGGGCTCCAAAATCACTGCAGATGGTGACTGCAGCCATGAAATTAAAAGACGCTTACTCCTTGGAAGAAAAGTTATGACCAACCTAGATAGCATATTCAAAAGCAGAGACATTACTTTGCCAACTAAGGTCCATCTAGTCAAGGCTATGGTTTTTCCTGTGGTCACGTATGGATGTGAGAGTTGGACTGTGAAGACAGCTGAGAGCCGAAGAATTGATGCTTTTGAACTGTGGTGTTGGAGAAGACTCTTGAGAGTCCCCTGGACTGCAAGGAGATCCAACCAGTCCATTCTGAAGGAGATCAACCATGGGATTTCTTTGGAAGGAATGATGCTAAAGCTGAAGCTCCAGTATTTTGGCCACCTCATGCAAAGAGTTGACTCATTGGAAAAGACTCTGATGCTGGGAGGGATTGGGGGCAGGAGGAGAAGGGGACAACCCAGGATGAGATGGCTGGATGGCATCATGGAATCGATGAACGTGAGTCTGAGCGAACTCCGGGAATTGGTGATGGACAGGGAGGCCTGGAGTGCTGCAATTCATGGGGTCACAAAGAGTCGGACACAACTGAGCGACTGAACTGAACTGAACTGATAAATTAAAAGTCCATTTTGCTAATCAGTAAAATAAATCCTTGAGTACCTCTATTGATCAGTCCAGTAGGAGGAGGCCCTGTTTATCTTAAACATGATGTAATGGAACCAAATTTTTTCAAATATGTGGAATTAAAATTTTCATCATATCCAGTCCATAATCTTCTGCTTCCTCAAACTCAGTCAGAATGTTAGGTTTTACTATCTTTTTTAAAGAATAGCTGTTAAGCATATGAACAACAGAGTTACAAAGCATCCATTTAAATCTTGCCTTCATTATTTTTTGTTGATGTTGTTAGACTTTCCAATCTTCTTTTTTTTTTTTTTCACCTTTAACAGAAATAACATTATGAGGCTTGAGTGAGACAACACATGTAAAAATTTGTGGAATAGAGTAGGTGTTCTGTAAATATTAACTCCTTTGGTTGTTATCTAGCTCAAACAGTGGTCAAGAAGATGAAATGAGATAATGCCTCTGTAGCAATGGTATATAGAAAATAGTTAACAAAAAGCATCTATTATGTTTGCCATAAGCCATAACAGTAGCTGCCTTTATTAATACCATGAAATTTTTTTTTCTACATTTGATTGGTGGAATCATGCCACTCCAATCATGCTACAGGTGTTAATTTTTTAGACAAAACACATGGTTACTGTTTCAAATTACTGACTACTCTCTTCAGAGTCTGTCATGTTACACTAAATGGTCTGGTGTGGTCATTCACCAAACTAATAATTAAATCCTGGAATTTTGCTAAAACAAATTACAAGCAAAAGATATTTGTCTTCAGCCTATACCCAGAAATGAATGTTTTGGAAACTATATACTTTATCCTTTTGAAAAGTTGACTTGTCCTTAATCCCCCCTGTCTTTATTTATTGTATTGAATTCCTCAATCCACGAAGCTTTCATGTTTCCCATAAAAAGAGATTCTTTGCATTTCCTTCTTAACAACAACAACAATAACAATAAAATGTCTTTCATTAGGGGTTTCAATGGATCATAACACTGTCAAGGATTCTGACTCAATTAAGTCATTCTGACATCAGCTGATTCAAATTACTGATTAGTGGTGGCTTTGTGGTGAAGAAGAAGACACTGGTTGTGTCAAGAAAGAAGTTAAAGAGTTTGGAAATGGGTTTTTATTTTTATTTTGGAAATGGGTTTTTAGAATGGAATTAAAGGGAAATGAGGTGGGGCTTTGCTGGAAGAACTAAGAACAATAATGGCTCTCCAGTTTCCAGCTGGGGAAGAGGCTGGCATAGCTAGAATTGGAATGGAACTGGAGCTTCAGTCTGCTGTTCCTCCATTTTTGTACCTTCAATCACCTCACTTAGCCACACTATCCAGTGATGTCTCGAGAAAGTGAAAGTGTTAGTTTCTCAGTCATGTCTGATTCTTTGCAACCCCATGGACTGTAAATTACCAGGCTCTTCTATCTATGAAATTCTCCAGACAAGAATACTAGAGTGGACAGCCACCAGGGCATCTTCCCAATCCAGGGATCAAACCTATTGCAGGCAGATTCCTTACTGTCTTAGCTACCAGGGAATCCTTAAGAAGCAGTCATTAATAACTGATCTCTTTAGCATGAACCTCCTGAAAACATACTTGCCAGAAAGACTTCATCCAATGACATGTTCAGTATAATAGCACTGGAACTGATTGCCAGTTTCCTCAAAGAGATTATTCGGACCAGTTTCATCATGCCTTAACATCCTGATTTGCCTCGCTCATCATCAGAAATCTGAGTCTCCTCTATTATTCATAATCATTCAAAATTTCATCTTCATCTACTCTGTAAATCTCATGATTTGAATCTCACAGTTCCTAAGAAAACCTCCTAGTGATTCATGTCTTTGTATAGTCACCTTGAATACTAAATAGAGCCATGTCGTTTGACCAAAGAGACGTTGCAAAAATGATGGCATGTGACTTCAAGGCTTTCATCGTGCTTTCTTAAATTGCTTGCTTTGGGAAGAGGTAACCTGCCTTGTGAGGATAGTCAAAGAACTCTATGGAGAGGCAAACACGGTAAGGATTGAGGTCTTCTGCCAAGATCCAATGATCCTTCAAAGAATCTTGGAAGCCCTGGCCAAGCCTTCAGATGCCTGCAGCACCAGCCAACATCTTAACTGAAGCCACATGAGAAACCCTGAGCTGGCACCATCCAGGTAAGCCACTCCTGAATTCCTGGAACAGACCTTAGGAGATAATAAATGTTTAATGTTTAGGTCATCATGTTTTGGAGTACTTGGTTATACAGCAATATATAACCAAGACACTAAATCAAAGCTCACCTTCATCCTTCTCAAATCCTAACCTGTGCTTTCTTAAGCTCCTGCTCTATGATCAGTAATTTCCAGAATCCTCAACTTATCCTTTAGGCATTTACTCAGCCCTTTGTCTTAATTGGATGTTGGTTTTCTCCACATGACATTGCTTCCGATATATCTCTATAATAGTTAAGGTACTTCCAACTGTACATAGAAGAATGGCTCAAAAAATATTTAATTATATCACATAACAAGAAGCCTAAAGAAAGCTGTTTTTTAGTTTGGGGCAACATCTTTATTTATTTATTTATTTTGCTTTTTAAAAAATTTATTCATTTTTTAATTGAAGGGTTGCTTTACAGGGTTTTCTTGTTTTCTGTCAAACCACAACATGAATCAGCCATAGATGTACATTTATCCCCTCCCTTTTGAACCTCCCTCCCATCTCCCTCCCCATTCCACTCCTCTAGGTGGATCCAGAGCCCTGTTTGAGTTTCCTGAGGCATAGAGCAAATTCCCATTAGCTATCTATTTTACATATGATAATGTAAGTTTCCATGTCACTCTTTCCATATATCTCACCCCTTCCTCCCCTCTCCCCATGTCCATAAGTCTATTCTCTATATCTGTTTCACCATTGCTGCCCTGCAAATAAATTCTTCAGTAACATTTTTCTAGATTCTGTATATAGTGTTAGAATATGATATTTATCTTTCTCTTTCTGACTTCACTCTCTATTATAGGTTCTAGGTTCATCTACCTCATTAGAACTGACTTAAATGTGTTCCTTTTTATGGCTGAGTAATATTCCATTGTGTATATTTACCACAACTTCTTTATCCATTCATCAGTCAGTGGACATCTATGTTGCTTCTATATTCTAGCTATTGTAAATAGTGCTGCAATGAACGATGGGATACATGAATTTTTTTTTCAATTTTGGTTTCCTCAGGGTATATGCCTAAGAGTCGGATTGCTGGGTTATATGGTGGTTTTATTCCTAGATTTTTAAGGAGTCTCCATACCACCTTCCATAGTGGCTATGTCAATTTACATTCCCACCAACAGTGCAAGAGCGTTCCCTTTTCTCCACACCCTCTCCAGCAGTTATTATTTGTAGCCTTTTTGATGATGGCCATTCTGACTGGTGGTATCTCATCATAGGTTTGATTTGCTTTTCTCTAATAATGAGCAATGTTGAGCATCTTTTCATGTGTCTGTTATCTGTCTGTCTGTCTTCTTTGGAGAAATGTCTGTTTAGGTCTTTTCCCCACTTTTTGATTGGTTGTTTTTCTGGTATTGAGTTGTATGAGTTGCTTATATATTTTGAAAATTAATCCTTTGTCAGTTGTTTCATTTGCTATTATTATCTCCCATTATAGTTTCCTTTGCTGTGCAAAAGCTTTTAATTTTAATCAGATCCTGCTGCTGCTGCTGCTAAGTCGCTTCACTCGGATCCGACTCTGTGTGACCCCATAGACGGCAGCCCACCAGGTTCCCCTGTTCTTGGGATTCTCCAGGCAAGAATACTGGAGTCTGTTGCCATTTCCTTCTCCAGTGCATGAAAATGAAAAATAAAAGTAAAGCTGTTCAGCTGTGTCTGATTCATAGCAACCCCACGGACTGCAGCCTACAAGGCTCCTCCGTCCACGGGATTTTCCAGGCGAGAGTACTGGAGTGGGTTGCCATGCCTTCTCCGGATCACGTCCCACTCGTTTACTTTTGTTTTTATTTCCATTATTCTAGAAGGTAAGTCATAGAGGACCTTGTTTTGATTTATGTCATCAAGTGTTCTGCCTATGTTTTCCTTTAAGAGTTGTATTGTTTCTGGTCTTACATTTAGGTCTTTAATCCATTTTGAGTTTATCTTTGTGTATGGTGTTAGGAAGTGTTCTAATTTCATTCTTTTACATGTAGCTGTCCACTTTTCCCAGCACCATTTATTGAAGAGGCTGTCTTTGCCCCATTGTTTATTTTTGCCTCCTTTGTCAAAAATAAGATAACCATAGGTGCATGGGTTTATTTCTGGGCTTTCTATCTTGTTCCATTGGTCTATATTTCAGTTTTTGTGTAGGTTGGGGCAACATCTTAATGATCCTCATACTGTTTCTATCCTTTCCCTCTGTAAACCCTTACGGGACTGACATTTTTGTCTTCATGTTTATTGCGCCATAGTCACACAGTGGCTACCATAGCCCCAGGTATCATATCTGCATGTGAGCAAAAATAAGGAGAAAGGGAAGATGACAATGAATGCACCTCTTACAATAAACTTTTGATAAGACAGCTTCTCCAGAAGCTTCCCAGCAGATTTCTACTTATATCTGACCAGCTTTCTAATACAACCACTCGCAGATAGAGTATCCTCCTCCATATCTTTTCTTGTATATTTATTTGCCTACCTCCTCTCATCAGAACGTAAACTCTGTAAGAGCATGAGTTTTCTAATTTTTGTTCACAGCTGTATCCCCAGCACCTAGAACCAGGCTGACAGGCAAAGGGGAGTTCAAAAATATGTTTTTTTGAATGAATGCCCTTTGACCATAACTATGTTACAACTTTCCTTTAGCTACCAAAGGAGGTCATGAAAAATGTGTTGGCAAGAGGAACAGTAATGACTTTGTCATCTTTATGAACCCCTTAACCCCCTAGTACTGGATACATGACTAGGATTTTTAAGCAAAAGGGAAGGGTGGAGAAATGGCTGTTAGTTAAAGAACCAGCAGAGTCAGCCCAAAGTCCTTGCAAGCAGACACTGCTTTTTGTTTACTTGTTTTTCAACTCTTACATATATGTTAGGATAGAAAAGCAAGGTCCATATCCTCCCTGCTCCCCATTCCAACTTTTACTCTCTCATGCAAATCCTACATCCAAAACCCTTTTCCTCAACTCCCCTCTTCAATATCATGCTCTGGCCTTGTCACTACCAAGAGTACCCCTCCTCGAATCAGGGCTGTAAACATGCTATGGTTGACCACCGTCAGCCGTGTTCTCAACCTGCCTTCTCGAGTTCCTCACTAACAATAACTCTTCAGCCTCTGCACGTCACTCAAGACACTGAGCTCATTTCTGAAGAACGACCTTTTGCTCACCTAAGGGCTAATCCTTTGTATGTCTCCTCACTTCCTCAGCTCTGTGCCTGCTCTCATGCCTCTTTCCCACTAGCAGTTTTCACCTCTTGGATGGGTCATCCCCAGCAGCAAGAAGACATGGTTTATTACCTAGGGTAGCCCCTTCTCATAACTCAGGCCCTAGCTCATTTCACCACCTTCGAAAGGGCGTGACTGACCCTCTGCTTTAAATAACCCTCATTCCCTTTGCAGTCATTCCTGTCCCTGTTCCTTCATTCTGTTTCGGCATAGCACTTGCCACTCTATAACATTGTCCTTTGGTTAGTAAATTTATTGTTTGTTGTTGATTGTCTCCCCTCTCCCAGTAGATTATAAATCCCAGGAAAGTAGAGCTCTTGCTTCCCTAGCTCACACCACATCTCCCGGGTGGTGAACAGTACTAAACCCTCATGATTCTTAAATGGATGTCTGAAGAATAAATAAATGAATGACATCTTCCATCCCCCCAGATACAACACTCTTCTCCTGAATGCTCACATTCCTCTCACTTTTACCCTTTCCTCTTCCACCTTTCAGGGTCAACATCCCAAACGTGTCGCACAAACTTCTCTTTCCGTTTCTTTGCATCCTCTGTCTTCCCTATCCAGACTGGCTTTCACCTCTATTTTACCACCTTCAGGGTCAGTGGCAACAGTAGCCTCCCTGGCCAGCGGTAACAATAATGTCCTGTTGCCAAAATCAGTGACCAATTTTCAGTTGTTTTCCCTTTAGACCTAATCATGCAATACGAAACAATATTTCAGTATGAAAATCAGATCCACACTGGACAGTGTAGATGTAGACAATTTCCATTGTTGCAGAGAGTTCTAGATGCCTCAGCAGTGGTTAACTTTCTTGTGCTAAAGAAGGTTTGGCTCCTTCCTCACTGGACGATCCTTCTCTGTCTCCTTCGAAGGATCTTTCTCTTCTAATCTAATTTTAAACATAAGCATACTTCATAGCTATGTTATAGGCTATCTATCCTTCTAAATTCTTTTTTGGTAAACTTATCCATTCCTATTATTTTAAATGACATCAACAAGCTGAAGAATCGAGCCTGGCAAAGACTTGGACATGACTTAGCAACTGAAGAGCAACAACAGCAAACTAATGAATCAGGAGTTTATATCTCCTGTTCAAACTTCTTCTGAGTTCCAAGTTCATACAACCAACAATTTCCTTGCTACCTCAAATCTCATGTCCAAGAGGAAATTCTAGATTCCATCCCCCAAATATGTTTGCCTCCCTTGCCTGTGTTGTCTCAGTCCTGGCACCACCACATGGTGGGGCCCACTGCTCATTCAGAAACCCGCAAATTGGCCTGTTCCTCCCTTGACTCTAGGCCAGACCATGCAAGTCCTGACTCTTCTTCCTCCATGGCTTTTTACTCTAGTTGTATTTACTGTAAACCTGCATGATGTCTATATATACACATCCCCATCACTTATGTCACGCACACTCACAGACACACACTCATTTTCCCTTGCTAGGACAAGCCACCATCATGGCTTTTCTGGATAAGACATAATCACTTAGTTTTCCTTTAGAACTGTCTCCATGGTGCAGCCAGAGTAACCTATTTCAAAAAAAATCAGAACCAATCACTTCCCTGACTGTTGACTAAATCTAGAATAAAATCCAAATTCAATAACATAACCTGGATTCCCTGTATAACCGGTTGCTGCCTATATCTGCAACTTATTCCATGACCTTCTTCTCCAAAGAATCTTCCCTCCAATTGAACAAAAATTCTTTCTGTCCCTTAAACCCATCAAGATCTTTACTGTCCTGGGCCTTTCACACACACTCTTCTCTGCCCAGGATGGCATCCTCACACTCTGTCCCTGGCCTGTTCCTCCATACTCCAGTCCTCTGTTAACTGCCTCTTTTCCTAGAGAGAACAACTTCTCCCCTATCTTCTTTGAATTAGCATAAATATAAAAGATTATATATTATATTTCATATATTTAATTTCTAGGGAGACTTCCTGGTTATTCTTTTTAATAGTAGTATATATTATACTATATTAATTTGCTATCTATTATCTGTCTTCTCTACTAGATGGTAAGCTCTGTGAGGGCAAGACTATATCTATTTTATTTACTAATTTATATCCAGCTCTGCTACATAGAGGCCCTTGATAAATACTTGTTAAATAAATAAATAAAATTTTGCAAGGAGAAAAGGTTTTTTTGAAACAAGATAAATCTGGGTTTGAGTCTCTGCTCTACATTTTAAATATATGAACTTGCACATAGTTTTGGCTTTGTTTTAGACATTATTAAGCATATGTTTTAAAAATTTTAGTACTGAATACATTTGTAACCACTCTGAGTGTGTGTGTGTTTAGTCACTAAGTTGTGTGTGACTCTTTGCCATCCTATGGACTGTAGGCTGCTCAGCCCCTCTGTCCATGTAATTCTCCAGGCAAAAATACTGGAGTGGCTTGCCATTTCCTTTTCCAAGGGATCTTCCTGACCCAAGGATCGAACCCAGGTCTGTGCATTGCAGGTGGTCTCTTTACCATCTGAGCCACCAAGGAAGCCCCTAGGCTCTAGCTTTTCATGCTACAAAGTAGAGAATAATAATATACAGCTTATAAAATTGTTGCAAGCATTTGGAACATTGTATGTGCTCAGTTTTTTTTTTTTTTTTTTTTTTCTTCATTTCTTTCCATTTCTTCTTGAAATAAAAGAAGATCAGGAAGATAGAGGGTAGGGAAAACAAATGGAAACAAGGGGACAGCCAAGGTGTTTCTTTTCCTTGATAGCTAAGTAATCTTGTTCCTGCAGGTGACCCAGAATTCTTAGATAGAATTATCCGTCTTCAGGACAAAGCGTTCTTCAGTGAGTCTATGTCATGGTACCATTCAGTGTACAGAGTTAGGTTCAGGAAAAGAAAATGAGGAAACATTTGCCCTACTTTAGTCAGATACCGACCAGAATTGAACTATGAGTCTTTTACTAGCATGGTTGACCCTGGACAATTCTTTTCATCTTTTAGAAGCTGAGTTTCTACATGTATAAAATGAGAGTACAGAATCTACTTCTAAATTATTATTATGATTGGATAAGAAGAAGAACATCTTTATAATATTCCACTGCAAGTTGCCAGTAAATGTTCTAAAAGTGATACAGGATGAACCTTTGGGTTCATAATTCACTGTATCAGTTAACTGAGCTATAGTAATAAAAATATTCCTTTTTGTTATCTACATTTTTGTCAGTCAAAGTATTGATAAAACTTCTTCAACTAGTATCAGGTTCACAAGCGCCTAGTCAGTTCATCTTGCTAACCCAAGCCATATGTCCATGTATTTTGCTGAATTCATTGAATTTGCTACTACTGCAACTGCTTGTGGAAATGATGAAGTTTTTGCCTCCATACTCCAAATTTAGCAATAGATCATGACACTGAGATATTTCTTCAGGGAGTATTAATTGTAGGGGGAATGTGATGGCATCTTATTTAGGTTGTCTGGAAAGTCAAAGAAAGATTATAATTTATAGTTACTATGGTAGCTAATTATACCTTCAAGGATATGCCGGTTACTGATTTTTTTTTTTAAGGCTTTTATCATAGATGAGACCCTTGTTGGGGAATAAAAGAAAACGAGAAAGTGGATTTGTGAATTTGCCATCTTGAAAAATGCCTGGCTACATAGATCAAATTTCTCTTTGGTTAAAAAGTCAATTCAAATCGGTTTCTCCAAGGCACTAAAGCTTATCCCAAGGTTCTAATAGTGTGGAGACAATTTTGTAAAATGCTAATCCCCATGTTTTCACGTATGCTTTCTTTTGAACATGTGTTTTATGCAGGCAGATGGATGTCATTCATCAAATTCATTGCCTTTAAGCTCAAAAGCCTTGCTCCAGGTTATACTAGCATGAGAGAAATCTGGAATAATATGCCATTACGCAGAACCAGTTTTCCTCCAAAACATTTCTACCACTGCAAGAGTCTGGATAAAGAGCTTCTGCGTTCAGGAGGTAAGTCAGGTGGGACGAGAAGAGAGAGAGCTGGAGCTGGGTCCAGAGGGCTCTGCACCATGTTTCTCATCCCTTTAGATTGAGTCCAAGTTTTGGGAGGGGTCAATGAGAAAAGGGATTTGTCTTTGCTTCCTGCTTGGGCCCTGGGAAAGTCAGCAAGGCCTAGGAACATCTAAGCTAGGCCCCCAAGTCCTGTATGGCCTCAGTATGATGCGGGTAAACACTTGAAACTCTCAGGGGAGCAAAGGGCTAAAGGAGGGCTGTAGGAAGGTGATGGACTGAGAAGGGTGCAGTTTATCATCGATGGCTGGAGAATATGAGACAGATACAAATGACCAGTATTCAAATACTTTTCTCCCCACTTTTATCTCCTTTCCTTTGTGTTTTCTAAATTGTATTTTTAATTGGAGGAAAATTGCTTTACAATGCTGTGTTGATTTCTAGAGACTCAGATATAGAGAAGGGCCCTGTGGACACACTGGGAGAAGAGTGGGGTAGTTGGAGAAAGTAGTATCGACATGTACACACTGTGTTGCGCTGCGCTTAGCCGCTCAGTCGTGTCCGACTCTTTGCAACCCTGTGGGCTGCAGCCCACCAGGCTCCTCTGTCCATGAGGATTTTCCAGGCAAGAACACTGGAGGGGGGTGCCATGCCCTTCCCCAGAGGATCTCCTCAACCAACGACTCGAATCCAGATCTCCCTCTTTGCAGGCGGATTCTTTACTGATTGAGCCACCAGGGAAGCCCAAGAATACTGGAGTGGGTAGCCATCTCTCCTCCAGGGGATCTTCCCTACCCAGGAATTGAACCAGAGTTTCCTGCATTGCAGGTGTATTCTTTACCAGCTGAGCTCCCAGGGAAGCCCATATGTGTAAAATAGATAGCTGATGAGAAGTTCCTTTGTGTTTTAAAAGCTCCTCTGAATTTAAATCCACCTAATGGAAAAAAGGGTGTCCATTTCAATTTGAATGAATTTAAACCTAAAATGTCTGTATGCACATTGATTAAGGCTACAGTTTCTGTTATATAGGGATTAAGTAGCATTCTGTAAAAATAAAGAAGTTGCCTTGCCCTTTGCACATTTGGGTTCATAGCAACTAAAAGTAAAGATAAATTCTAGGCGAGACATTTATATCTATTCAAAAAATAAAATAATTTAAAAACCACAGCCCCAAGCCCTAACCTTCACCACATACTTCAAAATATGCAGTTCGGGTGGTCCAGCAAGCCCATATTCACCTTTGTTTTTTATTCAAAGATACTGAATCTTAGTGTGACCCTTTAGGATGCTCCAGGAGCCCCACACTCCCTTCTCTCACATCTATAACTTCTGTCTCTTGAAGTAAAATGCTTTAGTTTGTACTTACACTTCCTCTGAGTCTCAGAAAGTCTGGCTCAGGGTTTAATGATTGGAAGAATAGGACAATGTATTAACAAATTACAGCAGCTGAGTCAGGAGAACAGTAACAATTTAAACAATAGATCAGTCATATAGCAGAGTGGGACCTTTAGTTCCTCCCTGCAGGACACAGATAAGAATGTCTGATGCGAATTCCTAAACTTTTTTTTTTTTTTTTACAAAAGCCAGAATCTTACCAAATGAAACTATTGATCACAAGCACATAGACCCAAGACTAGTTGGAACCAGAATGTTGATGGTTGAGACTCCTGAAAGATCTCTCTGTTACCTCACCACCAGCAAGTCAAAATAACGTCCATGAACTGATCAAACACCTTGCAACCCACACCTCTGATATTGCCTTTTAAAAACGTTTCCTGAAAGCCACTGGGGAGTATATATCTTTTGAGCACTGGCTGATCATTCTCCTTGCTTGGCACCTGTAATAAATCCTGATTTTCTTTTTCTTTGGGGGGGGGTTATTTATTTATTTTTTCATATAAATTTATTTAAATTGGAGGCTAATTTCACAATAAACTGTGGAAAATTCTGAAAGAAGTGGGAATACCAGACCACCTGACCTGCCTCTTGAGAAATCTGTATGCAGGTCAGGAAGCAACAGTTAGAACTGGACATGGAACAACAGACTGGTTCCAAATAGGAAAAGGAGTACGTCAAGGCTGTATATTGTCACCCTGCTTATTTAACTTCTATGCAGAGTACATCATGAGAAACGCTGGACTGGAAGAAACACAAGCNAGAGTTGATTCATTGGAAAAGTCTCTGATGCTGGGAGGGATTGGGGGCAGGAGGAGAAGGGGACGACCCAGGATGAGATGGCTGGATGGCATCAGAGACACGATGGACATGAGTCTGAGCGAACTCCGGGAGATGGTGATGGACAGGGAGGCCTGGGGTGCTGCGATTCATGGGGTCGCAAAGAGTCGGACATGACTGAGCGACTGAACTGAACTGGACTGAACTGGAGGCTTATTACTTTACAATATTGTACTGGTTTTTACCACAATCCACCGTCAGTAGATTGGCTTAGCTGTGTGCTGGGTGAGGGAACCCAGGCTTGGTCTGGTAACAATACTTCCTTGAAGTTGTTGTTCAGTTGCTCAGTCATGTCTGACTCTTTGAAACCCCATGGACTGCAGCACATGAGGCTTCCCTGTCCCTCACCATCTCCCAGAGCTTGCTCAAGCTCACGTCCATCGAGTTTGTGATGCCATTTAAGCAGCTCTCCCTCTGTCGTACCCTTGTCCTCCTGCCTTCAATCTTTCGCAGCATCAGGGTCTTTTCCAATGAGTCAGCTCTTCATATCAGGTGGACAAAGTATTGGAGCTTCAGCCTCAGCATCAGTCCCTTCAAAGAATACTCAGAATTGATTTCCTTTAGGATTAACTGGTTTGATCTCCTTGTAGTCCAAGGGTCTCTCAAGAGTCCTCTCCAACAACACAGTTCAAAAGCATCAATTCTTGGTCACTCAGCCTTCTTAATGGTCCAACTCTCATATCTATACATGACTACTGGAAAAGTCACAGTTTTGACTATATGGACCTTTGTTGGCACATGTCTCTGCTTTTTAATATGCTGTCTAAGTTGGTCACAGCTTTTCTTCCAAGGAGCAAGAGTCTTTTAATTTCACGGCTGCAGTCACCATCCTCAGTGATTTTGGAGCCCAAGAAAATATTCTGTCACTGTTTCCATTATTTCCCCAACTATTTGCCATGAAGTGATGGGACCGGATGTTATGATCTTTGTTTTTTAAATGTTGACTTTCAAGCCAGCTTTTTCACTCTCCTCTTTCACTTTCATCAAGAGGCTCTTTTAGTTTCTCTAAGGGTGGTGTCATCTGTGCATCTGAGGTTACTGATGTTTCTCCCAGCAGTTTTGATTCCAGCCTGTTCTTTCATCCAGCCCAGCATTTCCCATGATGTACTCTGCATATAAGTTAAATAGGCAGGATGAAAATATACAGGACTGGAAAAAAGGTCAGTTTTCATTGTAATCCCAAAGAAAGTCAATGCCAAAGCATATTCAAACTACCCTATAATTGTGCTTATTTCACATGCTATTAAGATGATGCTAAAAGTCTTTCAAGATAGGTTTCAACAATACATGAACTGAGAACTTCCAGATGTACAAACTGAGTTTAGAAAAGGCAGAGGAATCAGAGATCAAGTTGCCAACATTTGCTGGATCATAAAGAAAGCAAGAGAATTCCAGAAAATCACCTGCTTCTGCTTCACTGACTTCACTAAAGCCTTTGACCATGTGGATCACAACAAATTATGGAAAATTCTTAAAGAGATGGGAATACCCGACCACCTTACCTGCCTCCTGTAAAACCTGTATGTATGCAGGACGAGAAGCAACTGTTAGAACAAGATATGTAACAACAGACTGGTTCAAAATTGGGAAAGGAATATGCCAAGGTTGTATATTATCACCCTGCTTATTTAATTTCTCTGCCGAGTACATCATACAAAATGCCAGGCTGGATGAACCACAAGATGGAATAAAGATTTCTGGAAGAAATTTCAACAGCCTTAGATATGCAGAAAATACCACACTAATGTCAGAAAGTGAAGAGAAACTAAAGAGCCTCTTGATGAAGGTGAAAAAGGAGAGTGAAAAAGCTGGCTAGAAACTCATCATTCGTAAAACTAAGATCATGGCATCCAGTCCCATCACTTCATGGCAAATAGAAGTGGAAAAAATGGAAACAGTGACAGATTTTATTTTCTTGGGCTCTAAAATCACTGCAGATGGTGACTGTAGCCATGAAATTAAAAGACACTTGCTCCGTGGAAGGAAAGGTATGAATCCTAGACAGCATATTAGAAAGCAGAGACATTACTTTGTCGACAGATTTTCATATAGTCAAACCTATTATTTTTTTCCAATAGTCATGTAGGGATGTGAGATTTGAGCCATAAGGGAGTCTGAGCACTGAAGAATTGATGCTTTTGAACTGTGGTGCTGGAGAAGATTCTTGAGAGTCCCTTGGTCTTCAAGGAGGTGAAACCAGTCAATCCTAGTGAAAATCAACCTTGAATATTTATTGGAAACTTGCTGCTGAAGCTCCAGTACTTTGGCCACCTGATGCAAAGAGTCAACTCATTGTAAATGACCCTGCTGCTGAGGAAGACTGACAGCAAAAGGAGAGGGTGCCAAGGAGGATGAGACTGTTAGACAGCATCTTCAACTCAATGAACATGAGTTTGAGGTAGAGAAGGACAGGGAAGCCTGGCATGCTGCAGTCCATGGGGGTCACAAAGAATCTGACGTGAATTAGCAACTGAACAACAACCACAATCCTACCTACCCAGCCTTACAATACTTCAAGGTAGAGTAAGTTCCAAAGGAAATGCCCCATCTTGACCCTATAGTGTAATTTCCTTCTCCCGTGTCTTCCCCAATTTTGTTCTCTTGCTTTACATTGTTCCCTCCACCCAACTCTTCTTTAACAGTTAAGGATCTATTAACTTTAGAGTCTAACATACATGGATTCAAGAGTTCAGATTTTGGTTATCCCAGTGACTAGAAAGGCAATTCTGAACAAGTTTCCCTTTGTGTAAACCTATTATAGACACCAGCGTATGATATAATTTTAAATTATAATTAAATAATGAGTTGAAAAGTAGTCAGTGAACGGTACCTAGCACATAATAATGCTTTTGAAAGAGCTGGAGGTGCTGTTACTATCATTACCAGTCCAAAGCCATTTTTCTTTATTTTATGATAATCATTGTTTATCTGACTCACCAGATAGGTCATGAGTTCCCTGGTGACAAGAACATTGCTTAAATCTGTACTGTCACTCAACAGCCATTCAGTAAATGGCAGTGGAATTCATGTTTGAATTAATATGTAAAGCTCAGTTCAAACTCTCTGAGTTTTTACAGACCAGACAAGTCCTCTCTGATACCCCAGGGGAAATTAGCAGCTCTGTCCTCTAGGATCTGCCAACGCTTCCATATGACTCACATGCCTTCTTACATGTTGTTTGCATGCTATTTTCCATTTATGTACACATCACTTATTTAAACATGCCTCAAAAAATATTATTCTTGAAAATGTACTTTCTTCATCTTCTTGGCCCAACTACTCTTTCCTGAGCTGAAAACTATTGCTAAACTTAGAAGCAGAGCCTGGGACCTAATAGATGCTCACTCAACACTCACTAAGTTATGCTGAAAACCTCAAATCATCTTTCCTAATTGTAGTGAGTCAACAACATCATGTCCGTACTTGAAGGGCAAAATAGGGTGGGGACTGGGAAGTGGCAAATTGTGCACAGCCTAGCAGGGTTCCCTGGACCCCACAGGACAGCTGGGCTGGGCTCAATGTAAGAGCAGAGCTTTCACTTTTGATCTTGAAGATACATTTTAAAACGCAAAGAAAAAGAATTTGAGATAATGTGCATGCCTTCCTTTCAAACATGCCATATGGAATTTGAGGCCTTCGGATTAAGCATCATAAGACCTACTTACTAAATTAAGACCAGCAGGCTCCTGGAGAGCCAGCGGAGAGGGACACAGAGCATGGGGCATGAATAGAAGTAAAGCTTACTTCAGAAAAAAGCATCAAGAAGTGGCCCAGGAACCCCATCCAGGTGTCCCTGTCAGACCAGATCATGCTAACTTTCACTTCCATTTCATTCTGTGCGGTATCACCAAGTATTGACCATCCAGCTTTCTGATAAAGTAGGTAGGTAAAAGGTATGATTACAGTGGCAACCCCATTTGAACCAGGATTGGTGATTTCCAGGTCTTCCTATGCATGTCTGAAGATAGCTAGCTGAGATGGACCTTTAGCAAGGTGTTCCAGGCCCCAGAGGAGGATGCACGGCAGAGGCTAGCTGTGAAGACTGGGAAGGAAAAAGATTCTACATTCCACTGGACTTGGGGTGGTAGCCGTCCTTTCAGTGCACCTTCTCTAAGTTCTTTCAGGTTCAGGAAGAATTTGGAAAATGTATCACTGTATTGTCTCTCCACCTCTCACCCTGCAGTCACCTCCTGAACACCCAACCTAGTTCCTTCTGCATAAATTCTTATTCCATAACTGAGTCGCCAAAATGGGCTGTTTTATGATACAGATGAAAGCAATTAAGGTGCCACCCTATGCTGCCTGCCAGGATGGTGAGACTTCTCCAGAATCTGTTTCTGCAATCCTTGGGGCTTATCCATCAGGAAATGAAGCTTTTTAGCTAGAAAAAGAGGCCTCCAGGACCACGTGATTCCTGAGGCCCTACAACTCTCTGACAAAAGATATTCATGTGGACCGTGTGTATGCATTTGGAAGAGGCATGGTTAGAACAGCCGCATTACCTTGATTTTAAGATTATGTTAAAATGTCTTATTCTGAGAAGATATGCAACATGGTGGTGGTGGTTTGGTGGCCAAGTCATGTCTGACCCCATGTCTTGTGACCCCATGGACTATAGCTTGCCAGGCTCTGCTCTCCATGGGATTTCATAGCAAGGATACTGGAGTGGGTTGCTATTTCCTTTTTCAAGGTATCTTCCCAACCCAGGGATCAAATCTGGGTCTCCAGTATTGCAGGAGGTCTGTATTGCAGGTGGATTCTTTACCTACTGAGCTACCAGGGAAGCAAATGTCTAATTCTGGGAAGACATTGCAGCATACAGCCTGAATAAATAAGAGGTTCTGATGGACAAAGAATCGAGGAACATACACTCGTGTGACATCTATGGACATTAAAGCCCCCTCGGCGTGTCAGTTCTATCACTAATCTCAAATCATTTTGCACAAATCATGTGAGCTTGTGTGTAAATGGTTGTCAAGAACTCTCCTGTGTTTCATTTGTGCCTCAATTTCCCTACACTGTGGCAGAAATAGTTTTGCTACATAATTTAGGAAAAAAAAAAAAGAGAAACTTTTAAGATTTTTATCGAAGCGCATAAAATTGTTGAGAAAGGAAATGAAAAGGGAGTAAAATTGTGAGGAGGCTGGAGAGTTGGGGGAGGGAGAATTACAAAATCAGCTCTCTAATCCTCTCCTCTTAGCCATCTTAGGCCTGCTAAAGCTCACAGTGGGTGGGTATTGTCAAACATCTATGTTGTCTGGAAACTTGCTCATCTGAGTAAGCACGGGGCTTCCTACTTTGGGAGCAGAGATTAATATAAAAAGTATTTGAGATAGGGGAAAATACACTCCAAGAGCTCAGCATCCCACAGAACCATGACCTCTGTTGCTTGTGTTTATTTTCATTTAGTTTCCTAGGCCCACGAAGCAGCTAAGCTCCAACAGCTGATATGAGCTCAAAAAATATGATGCGGTTTGACTCACAAAGGATTTGATCTGTGAAGGCAGCAACCAAGATTTTCAGGGATTGCTAAGGCTGAGCTCACCGTATACTACTGACCAGCAGCCATGCCAATGAGGACAGCCAGAGAGGAAACGTGTTAATTGGAGCTAAGAGAAAGACTTGGAAAAATCACTGTAAGACCATGAGCTACAATAGGCCTCAGACAGTGCTGAATGCCTGTCCCCACTCATCTGTAGTGTGACTGTAATTTCTGGGATTACAGTTGCCTGGGATCTTTGTTCTGGCATAGTTTCTCTGGGATAATAGCACCTCCTCTCACTACCTGCAATTCAGGAGACCCAGGTTCGATCCCTGGGTTGGAAAGATCCCCTGGAGAAGGGCATTGTGACTCACTGCAGTATTCCTGCCTGGAAAATCCCATGGACAGAAGAGCCTGGTGGGCTACAGTCCATGGGATCACAAAGAATTGGACGCGACTGAACGATTAACATGCACACAGCTCTGACTTTCAGAAATGTTCTGTTTTTGTTAACAAATTACCTAGACACTCATTCATTTAGCAAATTGGAAATCTGAGGCCCCAAAAGGGAAAAGGAATAAATGGCAGTAGGTATAGGATTTGGAACATGTTATGAGTTTGTTTGCTACAGCTAACAAGAGAACAAAAAGCAAAAGAAACAAATAAACACAAACCAGTCTCCATACATTACATGACAACTACCTACTTCTCTGTTTACCTCTTTGGCTAGGTTATAAACTCCTCAAGGTCAAAGGCTGTGCCTTAATATCCTATTTCTCAATGTCAAGCGCACATCAGGCAGTTAATGAATACTTGTTTGTTGCATTTATTAACATACTTTTGTGAACATTATCCCATTTGATTCTCCCCAGGAACTATATTCAATAAATAGTATTGAATAAAGATGAGAAAACAAAGTCTGGGATGCTTAACCCTGAGGAAGTGAATAGCAAAACCACTAAAACCCAGGTTGTCAATGCTTCTTTCCATGACATTATACTCAGTGTTAGAAGGAGTCTAAATGTAGACGGAATGTTTGCTTAGAGGGATGGAGCCTGGGAAAGCTGAGGAAAATGTGGTAGTCAGAGAAACATGTCTGTGGGCTCAGAGAGTTGACTACTGGAGCAGCAAAACTGGTTTTTGGTGCCCTGTACTTCTTCCAATATGACTGGTCCTTTGAAAAAAGGAAGCACATCATGTGTGGGTGGGGGATGGGGAAGGGAGGTTTGGACATGATCCTGGATGCCGTGAGGGCAGAGATTCACAGTGGATGCTTAAACTGTAGCTGAATGGACCTACCGGGCAACTGCTAGCAAGGGTTTTCCCTTCATAAGACATATCCAGGGGCCCATTCAAGAAAGAATCAAGCCCGGCATTTTCCTGGTTATTTACTTTAAAGAAAAAAAAAAGTGAAGCTTGGCATTTTGAAATATGTATTTCTTGGAGACAAATATATTTTGGCCCAACCCACATCCCATTAGAACTCACCACATGAAATTTCCAGTTCCATCCCCAGGCCACAGCCCCACTGTAGCACGAAGGATGATATTTTATTTATTTAATTCCTTTTTTTTAAATTTTAAACTCTCCCATTCTAGCTCATTTAGCAATCACTCGGTCTGTATTCTTTTTTCTTGACTTGTCCCCTTTCCTTGCACCCATTAGGTCAGTGCTGTGTTTGCTCACTTTCATGAAAACTTTTTGTCAATAATGAAATAAGATTTACCTGATTTGGAGCTATAAATGCCCCCGGGGACCATTGGGAACCTCCTTGACCTCTTCCTGGCCCAGATGTCGTCGCCATTCAGCTGAACACAGGCCACCCTGGGAACAGGAAGATGTGCACCGTTGTTCAGGTGGCAGGCAGGCAAGCGCCGAGAGGCCGCCTGCCTCAATGCGCCAGGGGTGGACTGTGGCTTCTCTCTCCTCTTCCCCAGCCCCCCATCCCCAGGAAAGATCTAGCGGCCCACTGTAGAATTATTAGGAGTAACAAGAAAAGAATCCCGATAAAATCTCACACCATGACTCAAATTCTAGTCTTCAGCAACTGGTAGTAAGGATCGTCTGTCTTCTTGAAGGAGACTCTGAACAGGGCCTCTGTGATAATCCGCCGAGGCAGCAGAGGGCACTGTGGACACACACTGGGAGAAGGCTTCCTGTGCCTCAGGAAGCTGACCACAGTTGGTGGCACATGCTCTGGGGCTGGTATCCCACAGCTTTCATGTCAAGTGGGCCCCTCCAGAGTCTTATTGCCATGATTCCATGGACGCAACCATCATGACAAAAATAAAAGATACGTGTTCTTTCATTTTCTTCTTTCAAAAGCAAGTCTCCCTTGATGCTGAGAGTCATGACCTTTGAAAGAGACTGACTTTTTCTCAGATCCTAAGTTGGCTACTTCCTGGTTGTGTGACTTTTGAGACCTAACTTCTCTGAGTCTAGATTTCCTCATTTGGAAAGTGGAAATAACAATGCTTATTGACTACGGGATTGTTGTGAGGATCAATTAGGATAATGCAGATGGGTGCCTTCAGCATATAAATGTCAATCCATGGTAGCTGTCGTTATAATTAATAATTTTGCAAATGTGGTTAGATCTGTGGATGGCCATGCCCACACTCAGGACATTTTGTGTTTTCTAAGGCTCAGAATTCTTGTTATTTTCTACTATTTAACTCTTTCTTCCCTACACACAGCTCACAAGGGCTTTGCTAGCACTAAGAACAATCACATGAATCATGCCAGGGAAATGCTGAGAAGCACAGTTTATATTTCATTGTAGAAGACAGTGATGACTCAGGTGGGCCTCTCTGGATTATTTTGAGGATCAGTCCAAGTCCAGTTATTCTCATTCTCACTGCAGGCCCAGGATTCAGAGTCAACAGAATTCTGTGGTGCCTGACTAGTGATGCTATGTATGTGTATGCAGATTGTCCACTGTCTTTAGAAAACTATAGCCAGAGTGCCAAATCTGACCACCTACCTATGTTTATAAGTAAGTTCTTTTCTGCAATACAGTCATATCAGTTAATCTACCTATTGTTTATGGTGACTTCTGAACTACAGTGGTGGAGTTGAGAAGTTGTAACCGAAAAAATAGGACTCTTAAATCCTAAACTATTTATTATCTGGCTCTTCATAGAAAAAGCTTATAGATCCCTGTGCTTAGCCTTTGGACCTAGTACCTTGTATGTAATAGATGCTCAAACTATACTGTTGAATGGATGAAGGAATGATTGAAGGCTGAAATACCAAGTCAAAATAGTCAAGCGGGAAACTGCAATGGATGTTTCAAAAAAGAAAAAAAAAAAACTTGAAATGAGGAGACTTAGGTTCTGGTTCCTACTCTGCTCCCTGACTGGTTTGTGTGGCAATTAAAGCAGTCATCTCAGTTTCCTCATCTGCAAAATGAATGCTTAGCCCATTTTATGGGGATTGTAATGAAGAATAAAATGGAATCACGTACTAAAAACATTTTGCTCAGTTTTTTGTCATATAATAGCAGATTATCAAGTGCTAGAAGAAAATGCAAGAATGAGTAGAAGCCCTTTGCTTCTGAATAAAGTATCTACCCTATCACAGAGGAGTAAACAGAATAATTTATACATTTAATTGGCAGATGTCACAGAAAAAAGCTTCAAGGAGTATTCTACACAAAGACTACCAGGCTAGTTTGTGTTCAAAAAAACCAGACAGTCAGCCCACAGCCTGAGCCTGGAGCCAGATATTTCAGACCCCATCAGGGCTGGCCTTCTAGGTTGCTCTACATGTGGCTGGGGCCAGGCCACGGGAAGTTCTTGGTGTCAGCTCTCTCGAATTCAGCGAGATTCAGGTATGTTCTTGATCCTTTGTGTAGACCACCATGCAGATGAGGGACATGAATAGGAAGAAAAGTGTCTCTTTTCAGAAAGGTGCTCTGTTTCAGCTAAACTGAACCATGCAACTCTTTAAGGGTTGCCAGAAATGAAGTCTGCAGCCATCATGCCTTTTGTTTCCATTTCCTCCTGGGGTGTGGCTGGGGTGGGGAGGTGGAGTGGGGAGTTTATCATAATGTTGACCTTGGGGGACACTTTGCCACATCACCCTGGTCTCATTTTATGGTGTATGGACTTTTATAGACCAATTTAACATGGGAGAGGAGACGAGAAGGCTGATGTGTGAAATGAAGTTGAAGAGTCATAAATTCAAAGGAAAATTATCCAGAATTCTAAGTCCTGCTTACCAGTGTCCAAGGGTAATAGCCACTGTTCAGTGGTAGGGGTTGGACTTCCAATGTTATTTCAGGGGCTGCTTGTAGGACAAGCACCCTTTCATTTCATTTGGATGGGTAAATATTTTAGAATGGGGTCTCCTAAATACATTGAGATCCAGCCAAAGTGCCCAAACTTTAGGAGCCCTTAACACCCAAGTTCTCTTTGCTCAGGTCAGTTCATTCAGGATGTCCAAATATGACAGAAAACGATTTATACTTTATCTGCACTAAATACAACCAGATTCACTATTTGCTTTGAACTTGAGACCTGAGGAGATTTTGAAAAGCCTTTTGATTGTGGAGCATTCGCCAGAATATCACAAAGCCAAATTCCAAAGTTCCCACAGAATAAAGCAGAGAAAAGGATATGTTGATGAAGACCTGAAACTGTGCTCTTACCCATTTCTCTGTTTGTAACAATAGCTCAGGAACCTTCTGACATCTTTGCACAACTACAGAAGGGACAGAGGATAAAAGGGCCGAATGGGCAGAACTGGCCATCCAGGCACACAACCACTCTCTCATCCTCCTGTTTCCAAACATCTGGAAAGAGACATACCTAACACCACCTAGGATCACAGGGAGGAACTGGAGAGTCAGCCTGAAGTCCCGAAGCATGGTCCCAACACACCCCTTCCCCAGAATACCTGTTTCCTCTGACTGTGTACCGCTGGCTCTTCCAGGGTCCTTTCTTGTAGGCGTCTGACTTTCGCCGATTCTTCAACAACAATCCCACCAGTTTCTCTAAACATAACATCTCTCAAACTTCCCATGCAAAACACACCATAAGTAATATTTCCAAAGCTATGAAAAGCCCTGTCCCTTCACATCTGATGGCTGGTGGCCCTTTGACAATGCCTGGTGGCCCTCATTCAAAATGAATAGTTGAGTTGCTGAAAATCTAGACAGTAAGAAGACTCCTGCTGGTGTTATTGTAGCCTCAAGCCTGACTTGGAAAACCCTCTGCCAGGAACCCTTTTTTCCGTAGTTCTCGGTTTTAGAATTTTGTTCAAGGGCTGTGAATAATGCGTTGCCATTATTAGAGGCATCAGCTAGTGGAGACATATGTTTTTTTCGAATTCAACATCTATCTCCATAAATTCATGAATTTTTCATGTTCCAGTGTTTAAATTACAGATTGGATAACATTCAAAGAGCTTGGAACTCAAGCCGATGAGATAGATAAGAGGACAGGGAATATAAGTATCTGTTGGCAGTCATCCAAAATAGGATGTTCTTCTCCAGACGAGGTGCTGAAGCCCATTAATAAGCTGTGGAAAGAGTTGTTGGACTCACAATATTAGGGTAAAAGCTCATAAGTAAATGTAAGTTACTGATACTGTTCTAGGTTTTAGGTCCTGTGGTTAATGCATGGTTGTTTTTTACTTTAGAGAAAAATACGGAAAATAAAAAGGACTACACATGGACAAATGATGATAGTGTATCATTAAACAATGATGATTATTAATCCAACTTGTATTGGTTGTATTTTCCATATTCTTTTCAAAAATATTATTTCATTAAGGTGTAGTTTATTTACAATGTCATGTGAATTTCAGGTGTACAACGTTGTGTTTCTATATAAACACATCTCCTAGTTCATATTATTCTTCCTTAAAGGTTATTACAAAATATCGAGCATAGTCCCCTGTGCTATGCAATACATCCTTGTTGGTTATATATTTTACGTGTTCTCGATGCTCTGGCATTTGGAGTCTTGATCCTGGAGAGACTGTTCCTCCCAGGGTGAGCTAATTCTCAGAAATAGCAAATGAGTTTCCAAGAGCATACCGTTGATATACAAACCAAGCAATTCAAATCCCAAACTATCTCCTTTATCAAGCTCTCACACACCATGCCAATATGCTTCCTGCCCTAAATCACCCCAGGGTCAGGTACTGGACAAGTAGGGACCACTCCTGTAGCCTAGAGCCCAGTGAAACCATCCTTAACCTGTAATGGGAACAATTTACAGAAGGAGGAGGAAGAGGAAGAGGATGGCTGGTAGGGGAAGGCGTGTACATGGATTACAGAAAAGGGAGTGCCATTCTGCCCTTGACTCCCAGGCACCCTCAGGTTTCTGGCCCAGCCTCAGTGCACGGGAGGAGTGCCTGAGGGACCTCTCTGAGCTTTCTGCCTGACTCTGTTGTGGTGGTCTATTCCCAGCCAATCGGATGTCCACCGATGGACTCTGTAGGCCACAATAAAATGCTTTGTTGATTTCAAACTCACCATAAGATCCGTATCCTTGCAGCACACCCATCCTTATTGGCTTCTCTAATGCTTCAAGAAAGCAAATTTTCCTGCTGTTTGAAAGACGTGTGTGGAAATACTGATTTATCTTTGCACTTTCTTTCCCCATGTGTGTTTTCTCCTTTCCCAGTGTTCTCTTGGAGACTAGCCCAGGGGTGATTTCAGCATGGTTCTCCAGCTGTAGTCCTCTTTCTGCTCCTTCTGGGCCGGTCACCCACAAGGACCTTTCATGGAGTGCTCCTAAAGGACTTTCTAAGGAATCAGTCTCCTTAACACTTAGCAGTTTTGGAACAAAATCCTCCAGTTCAGAGAAATGTGGATGAATTTGAACCCATTTTATAGCAATAAAAAGAGATAAAATTATGCTTTCTGCATGGTTATGGGATAGGGATGAAACTTTTGAGAGAAGATAAATAACCTTTAATATTTTCTTTTGCAATTCAATTTTTATTTTTAGCCCCAATTTCAAAGGCTTCCAGACATCAGTCTCAATCAGTTCAGAGACACAGTCCTCCAACCTTCCGCCCTTCAAAGTGGTGGTGTACTCTCCTGGGGGTGTTCATGGGCCAGGCATGGACAAGATGCTGCTGCTGCCTGTGCTGGGCTCCTTGGGGATGCTCCTGTCCTTCTGCGCCCTCTGCTCAGGCCATCCTCATCCTGCCATTGGGTCCCTTCTGATCTGGTTCTTTCTTTACTTCTTCTGAGTCCCTCGCAGAAGAATTTTTCTACTGCATCTAAATCACACGACATAATGGAAACTCTGAAGTCTTATCACTCTAGACACACAATACCTTCTTTGAGAGCTTGCTGCCCTCCAGAAAGGTGAGACAGAAGGACCCTCTACTCTGCAAAGCAACAAATTTCTCTTCATCGCTCATCAACTCTGGCCTAAGATGACCCACTCAAAAAGCTCCTTTCATTCTGGGAATGATCAGTGTCTATTCCCAGGTGGCGCTGGTGGTAAATAACCTGCCTGCCAATGCAGGAGAAGTAAGAGACATGGTTAGGTCTCTGGGTTGGAAAGATTCTCTGGAGGAGGAAATGATAACCCATTCCAGTATTCTTTCCTGGAGAATCCCGTGGACAGAGGAGCCTGGTGGGCTACAGTCCATGGGACTGCAAAGAGTTAGACATGGCTGAAGCCAAGAAAGGTCTGTCTAGTCAAGACTATGGTTTTTCCAGTAGTCATGTATGGATGTGAGATTTGGACTGTAAAGAAAGCTGAGCACAGAAGAATTGATGCTTTTGAACTGTGGTGTTGGAGAGGACTCTTGAGAGTCCCTTGGACTGCAAGGAGATCCAACCAGTCAATCCTAAAGGAGATCAGTCCTGGGTGTTCATTGGAAGGACTGATGTTGAAGCTGAAACTCCAATACTTTGACCACCTAATGCGAAGAGCTGACTCATTTGAAAAGACCCTGATGCTGGGAAAGGTTGAAGAAGGCAGGAGGCGAAGGGGACGACAGAGGATGAGATGGTTGGATGGCATCACCTACTCAATGGATGTGAGTTTGGGTAAACTCTGGGAGTTGGTAATGGACAAGGCCTGGTATGCTGCAGTCCACAGGGTCACAAAGATTCGGACATGACTGAGCTACTGAACTGAACTGAACTGAAACATCTTAGCATGCACATGGACTTGATACACCCTCCCTTTCTCCCTTCCTCTCACTCTGAGGGCTATGTCTAGTCCAAGAAATAAAAAAGTGTGACTCTATTCCTCAGATAGTCTTTAAAATCTGCTTTTACATACACAAGTCCTTTCTATTACCCTTGGTATCTGGGCTTTGGAAACTCAAAAGACAATGGAAAACAGACCGGTGAAACATGTATGTGATGAGTGGGTGAGGGAATTAGCTGGTGGGTGAAAAATTAAGGGGGTAACAGTAAATAATGCTGCAACACTATTGGGTAATACTAGAAAACACAATAACCACCAGTGCTAACTTAAGCTGCTTTCAAGGATTCAGAAGGGGGCCTGCAGAAAGCTGTTTCAGAACATATTTTATTCTTGTGTTCCTTCAAGTTAAGAACTTTGTCTTGATGCACTTTGGGCTTAGGGAAAGTTAGAATGAAACTGAAATGAAAGGCCTGAGGTTAAAATCTAGATTCTTTGATTTCTGTCAGTGTCAGGGATGCCAATACTTAACCCCAAGCAAGTGCTGCTAAATGCGTTCAAACATAGAATGCTTACATCATCTGTCTCTCTCTCTTAGTTCCTTCAACTCTCTCCCAAAGACACACACCACCCCCACCACACACACTCCCACGCACACACACAAACAAAAAAACAGTCCACACTGTTCCAGGAGTCAAAGCAAACAAATGGGCAGGTTTCACAGCCTGTTTTCTAGCCAGCTGACCATACAGCACACCTCCCCTACTTGGTTGTAAAGGCATATTTTCGACTTGTTACTTTACTGTTGAGATGCTTCAAGAGTAAGAATATGAAAAATATTGGCACATTGACAAGGGCACTAAATGAGATGACCTTTAAGACTGCTTTCCCACTCTTGTCCTAGTAAATATGAGAAAGGGTGCCATTTCAGGAGAATATACTGGAGACAGCTCTCAGCTCTCCACAGGCATGTTCATTAATTCTAGTGGATTTTTCCATCTTCATGAGATGAGTCTGGAGAAGGCTTTGCATCCCTCAGTAACTTTTCCTACTGTGGCCCCAAGTAGATCCAGGGGAATGGGTGTCTATCATCTGTGTCTCCTTCTATTCACCATAAAGGACAAATCCCTAATGCTTAACACTGTTTGACTAGACTCTCAATCTTCTGGCTCTAATGATGTGATTTTCCTCTTTTATTTTAGAAATCAGAAATGTAAAAATGAAAAAAAAAAGTTTTATTTGACGCTGTCTTCAAATGTAACTGCTGTTATCAGATGAATATTTTCCAAACAATTTCTAGGCTTATGTAAATACACATAATGTGTGTGTGTCTGATTGTACGTATACAAATGGATTGTGGCACAGTGTCCTTTGACAACCCAATAACCGTGATCATCAAATTTCTACTTTCCAGCTACAACAAATCCGATTTTTAAGATAGAGGAGAAAGACTTCTCTCCGTTGGTTTGAGGTTTTGGCGTTTGTTTTATTCTTTCCACTGAGGTATAACGTACATACTGTAAAGTTCACAGGTCTTTAGTTTACATACGTATGCAGCGGTCTTTCCAGCACCCAGTTCAGGACATAGATTGTGTCCACTGTTCTAGATACGCATCATGCCCTTTCTCAGTCAATATCTCTGAGAGTTATCACTATACTGATTGCTATAACTGTGGCTTCAGCTTTTCTTAAATTTCAGATAAATTAAATACTGCTGTATATGATCCTTTGTGTCTGGCTCTTGCCAGCACTTCTGTGAGGCTGATTCACGATTTGGGTGTATGATTCAGTGGTCTATTCCTTCTCATTGCCGTGTGGTTTTCCATCCCATGCACTTACCTCTGTTCACCCACCCTCTTTTTGAGGAACATCTGAGATACCTTCAATCTTATGAAATCTTTAATAAAACTACTGAGAACATTCCTTGAAATACTTTGGTGGATGTATACACTGATTTCTGTAGTTATATAACCAAGAATAAAATGACTGAATCATAGAGTATTTGTAAATTTATCTAGTAGATATCACGAAAGAATTTTCTAAAGTGGCGGTACCTATTTATTTCCAGCTCTAATGTACAAGAGTTCTACTTGCTCTCTGTCTTCACCGGCACTCAGTACTGTTTGTATTTCCAATTTTAGCCATTCTGGTGAGTATATAGTAGTTTTATTGTGATTTGTGTTTGTATTTGAATGTTCTTCATGGATAATGGTATTAACTTTCACATAAGCTTACTGATCACTTGGATAGTCTCAGTTCTGAGGTGTCAAAGTAATTTGTCCAGTTTAAATTGACTTATTTGACTTTTTAAATTGTAGGAAATTTTTATCTTCTGGATAAAAGTCCTTTATCAGATATTTATGCATTATAAATGTTTACTCTGAGTCTTTTTTAATATATTCTTAATGATGCCTTTTGATGAGCAGAAGTTTTTAATTTTACTGAGGTCTATACTATCTATTTTTATGGTCAGTGCTTTTGGGGGCAGAAATCTCTACTTTAGCATAGCAGACTCCTCCTCCAACCCTGAGGATAGATTATGACACCTCTATATGGGCCATAAAATTCATTTCCTTTAGTGTGCTACTTTTGCAGACTTCTCGGTAGCAAAATATGGCCATATGCCACAGTTTTGAATTGTGTGAGCCATGAAATTAAAAGACGCTTACTCCTTGGAAGAAAAGTTATGATCAACCTAGATAGCATATTCAAAAGCAGAGACATTACTTTGCCAACTAAGGTCCATCTAGTCAAGGCTATGGTTTTTCCAGTAGTCAGGTATGGATGTGAGAGTTGGACTGTGAAGAAGGCTGAGCACCAAAGAATTGATGCGTTTGAACTGTGGTGTTGGAGAAGACTCTTGAGAGTCCCTTGGACTGCAAGGAGATCCAACCAGTCCATTCTGAAGGAGATCAGCCCTGGGATTTCTTTGGAAGGAATGATGCTAAAGCTGAAATTCCAGTACTTTGGCCACTCCATGCGAAGAGTTGACTCATTGGAAAAGACTCTGATGCTGGGAGGGATTGGGGTTAGGAGGAGAAGGGGATGACAGAGGATGAGATGGCTGGATGGCATCACGGACTCGATGGTCGTGAGTCTGAGTGAACTCCAGGAGTTGGTGATGGACAGGGAGGCCTGGCGTGCTGCGATTCATGGGGTCGCAAAGAGTCGGACATGACTGAGTGACTGAACTGAACTGAACTGAAGGACAAATCTTATAGAAGATTTCTATAGAGATTATCTAGCTGGATAAAAAGCCACGGATTCTTGAGAAGAGAGCTTGTTTCCCTTGCTTTCTTCATCCTGGGAAGCTGATGTGGAGACTTGCTATTTACTTCATTCATTTTGTGAACATGAAGGAAAACCCAAGAGAATTGTAGGGTCATTGACCCAGTGTCCTAACATCATTGGCTATTGAAATAATTCTGCAACAATCCCATCAGATTTATTGTTAATGGAGGATCATAGAGGTTATTGCCATTTTAACCATAATTAGTCAGGAGTTTGTTATTTGCAAATTGCAATATTCTTTCTAATAAGAGACTCGGGGTACATATTGATCTTCAACTTGTTTTTTTCTTTTAATGTATCATAGACATCATTGTAAGTTAGTACACTTCAGATTTACTTCTTTTTTAAAATTATTTATTTATTTTACTTTACAATACTGTATTGATCTTGCCATACTTCAACATGAATCCACCATGGGTGTACACGTGTTCCCAGTCCTGAACCCCCCTCCCACCTCCCTCCCCATACTATCCCTCTGGGTCATCCCAGTGCACCAGCCCCAAGCATCCTGTATCCTTCATTGAACCTAGACTGGCAATTCATTTCTTATATGAACACAGAATTCCACCATGGGTATACCATACATTATTTATCCTGTTTCCTATTTTTGTACATTTCACTAGATTGTTACTATAAACAACATTGCAATAATCTGTATGAATGTCTTTGCATATATACTTTAGCATATTGATGAGACTGATTCTTACAAATATATTGCTGAGTTAAAAGGTATGTACAATTAAATTTGGATAGACATTGGCAAATTTGCTTCCAAAAATGTCATTATAATTCAAATTTCTACAAATCATATATTAGAAAACTTATTTTCCTCACACAAAAGAGAGATTANGAAAACTTATTTCCCTCTCACAAAACAGAGCTCAGTCTGTTAGTAATATTTTAAAATTTTTACCAATTTTATAGACATAAAATTGCAGTTCATTGTGTAAATATGTATTTTAAATAATAAATTTGACCGTGTTTTCATATCTTTTACTATCCATTGCATGTGTGAATTGCCTATTCATTCCTCTTGCCTACTTCTTTACTGAGCTGTTTGTCTTCAGTATTACATCATTTCCTATGATGATTACTGTTATACTTATTTTAAAGGATGTCTGGGCAAAACTGAATCAGGCAGATGACTCTTCTCTAAACAGGTTTAAAACATGTGTTTGGGTTAATCTGAACTGAGTATTAACTAGTGCTAATTATATATGCTGTAAATATTTTCTTCTTTTAACTTTTTGTTGGGAGAATTTTACTAGACAGAAGATTTACAATTTTATATATAAACAAATTTATTAAGCTTCTCCTCTTGGTGGTATCCAAGCTTTCTCTAGCACAAAGATTTAACATTATTTTTCTCTATTTTGTCTTCTTCAGTTACTTTTTATGTCTTAATCTTTCATTTGAAATTTAACAAGTATCTATTGAGTACTTAATATGTGCCAAGCACCGTAAAACTGAAGAATAACACAAAAAAATCTCAACTTTCATGAAACTCTTCATTTTACTGGAAAGACAAACAATAAGTTTTTAAACAGAAAAAGAGCATCTCAGAAATGATCATTTCTACGTAGGAGACAGTACAGTGTGATGGGAAAGATAAACTTATGTTTACTTTAGTTAGGAAGCTCGAGAAATGCCTGAAGAGGAAGTGATATTTGAAGAAACTTAACAGGGAGGATGAGCCAGACTCTTGAGGGAGAGGGGCCCAGAGAGGTGACAGCTAATGTTCAGTCCTTGAAACAGAAAGAAAAACACTTTTAAAAGGCAGAAAGAGGGCCACTGCAGAAGGAAAACAGTGAATGCAGGATCATAGCATGCCTTTCTATGGTGGGATCAGAAAAGCCAGTTGTAGGCCAACTTCAGTTCACATTTAACTGTAATTGTGTTGAGAAGTTTTAAGCAGAGTATTCATGTGAAGAGAATTACTTTAAAATACATATCAGTGATTTCCATTTCCAAATTGGGTGAGATAAAACACAATAGGCCAGTAATTCCAATGTAAAAAAAAAAAGATAAATATATTTTTAGGTCATATTTTTAAGACATTATAGAGATGTGGAAAAATGATGATTAGATAACCTAAACTTCCATAAAAAAAATTAGCCTATATAATGGTTCTCTATATCAGTATTCATCAGGGAAATGGGAATACAGTGTATGTTATGACAAGTATTAACATGTTAGTAGAAAAAGAATGAATTTGGGAATTATAAGCTTTTATATCAGTTAAGTTCAGTTCAGTCGCTCAGTCGTGTCCAACTCTTTGCGACCCCATGAATCGCAGCACGCCAGGCCTCCCTGTCCATCACCAACTCCCGGAGTTCACTCAGACTCAAGTCCATCGTGTCCGTGATGCCATCCAGCCATCTCATCCTCTGTCGTCCCCTTCTCCTCCTGCCCCCAATCCCTCCCAGCATCAGAGTCTTTTCCAGTGAGTCAACTCTTCGCATGAGGTGGCCAAAGTACTGGAGTTTCAGCTTCAGCATCATTCCTTCCAAAGAAATCCCAGGGCTGATCTCTTTCAGAATGGACTGGTTGGATCTCCTTGCAGTCCAAGGGACTCTCAAGAGTCTTCTCCAACACCACAGTTCAAACGCATTAATTCTTCGGTGCTCAGCCTTCTTCACAGTCCAACTCTCACACCCATACATGACCACAGGAAAAACCATAGCCTTGACTAGATGGACCTTAGTTGGCAAAGTAATGTCTCTGCTTTTCAATATGCTGTCTAGGTTGGTCATAACTTATAGAATAAGATAAAAAACTCAGTAAGTAGTTAAATATACAAAAGCAGTACATATAAATGAAATCATACCCTTGATATAAAAGCAGCTTTTTTGCTTTTATTGTGTACATTACTTCAAAAACAGCTCAGTGGTTTTGGTGTCAAATGCTGTATTCAAAAAAAAAAAAAAAAGAAAGAAAGAAAGAAAACCAAAAATCATTAGAAAGTAAATAATTTTATTTTAAAAACACAGAACAAAACCTTGCACCAAAACATCTTTTTGTTAAAAAGAATATAGTCTCATGTTCTTGAGAGTAGAGTTCAAAGAATAATGCCCCAAAAGACAAACTAAAATAAACTATCTTAGAGACATGTGATGCTCACTAAAGTGATTCAATCTACCGGTATGTGATTTCTTACTAAAAATAGGAGGCTAATTACTTTACAATATATTTAAAAATAATTTAAAAATTAAAAATTAAAAAAAGAAAAAAATAATAAAAAAATTAAAAAAGAAGGAGAGGTAAATAATTTAATTGGTGAAAACAAACCAAAACATGTAATAACTCAATTTGTTTCATCGATACAGCCAATGACTATCTCATGGGGAATGGTAGGAAAACTGTGTGTGCTGAGTTTAGTCACTTCTGTCGTGTCTGACTGTTTGCAACCCCGTGGGCTGTAGATCACCAGCTTACCTCTGTCCATGGGATTCTCCAGGTAAGAATAGTGAAGTGGGTTGCCATGCCCTCCTCCAGGGGAATCTTCCCTAAACAAGGGTCAAACTCAGGTCTCTTACATCTCCTCCTGCATTGGCAGGCAGGTTCTTTACTATTGGCACCACCCGGGAAGCCCAGAAAAACTGTGAAACCTGTATAGGCAAGTGGTGCATTGTCTACGGCTTTGTGTAAAAAGTTCCAAAAGGAAGATATTTTTATCCTTTGCCATTAAAAGACTACATCCTTTAACTATGTTGGTTTTTATCAGTCATATCAAAGATTTTGGGCAAAAAAATATGAAATTTCTCATATTTTGTCATTGCAAATAATTTATATTCTCTTAGATTTCAAACTGGTCACTGTTGGGTGTAAGGTGTATATATAAATGTATTTAAGTATATCTGATAACTTAGTATGTAGTTAGAGTCCACATATATGTCTTTGTGTGTTTATATATGTATATGACTTCCATATTTTAGTATGCAAATTATTCCATATATACATATATTCTATATAAACACATAGAATATAAAATCCTCATGCTTGCTAAATCTTCTTACATTGTAATAAATTCTAAATAGAATCTTAGACTTTTACATACATGTGCAAAATTTAAAATCTTATTTCATTATAATATGTAAAATTTTCATTGTCTTTTCATGTGTTGTGGCATTGGCTAGAATATCCAGAATGAATTAAAAAAAAAAAGAAGTAAAATGTTAAAAAAAAAAAAAAAGAAGTGAGAGTGGGCTTCTTTGTGAACTAATACAGAGATTGCTTAAATTTCTTAAAAAAAATGTGTTTCACCTATATCTAGTTCAATACTCCTGATAACATTTGCTATTGTGTAGTCAATAAGTTGTGCCTGACTCTTTATGACCCCATGGACTGCAGCACGCTGGGCCTCCCTATCCCTTACTATATCCCAGAGTTTGGCCAAGTTCTTGTCCACTGAGTCAGTGATTCTATCCAACAGTCTCATACTCTGCTGCTCTCTTCTCCTTTTGCCTTCAATCTTTCCCATCAAGATCTTTTCTAATTGATCTGTTCCAATTGACCTTTTTCATTTGTTCCCATCGAATGGCCAAAGCATTGGAGCTTCAGCTTCAGCATCAGTCCTCCTAGTGAATATTCAGGGTTAATTTCCTTTAGAATTGACTAGTTTGATCTCCCTGCAGTCCAAGGGACTCTCAAGAGTCTTTTCCAGCACCACAGTTTGAAAGCATCAATTTTTTGGTGTTCAGCCTTCTTTATGGTCCAACTCTCACATCTGCACAGGACTACTGGGAAGACCGTAACTCTGACTATATGGACATTTGTTGGCAAAGTGATGTCTTTGCATTTTAATACGTTGTCTAGAAGATGCTTGCTTCTTGGAAGGAACACTATGACAAACCTGATAACAATAAGTACTGTTTTATTGCTGAGGAAACTGAGAAGTTAGATAATTTCTTAAAAGTTCTAGAGCTATCAAAAAAGCATTAAATTCATGGTTCAAGCTCAGAACTCTAGACATTTATTTATTATTTTGGCAGAACCTGATCCAAAGCAAGTCAGGAAGATGACATCTAAATTTTTATACAAAATATATAGTAACCTGAGTTTGAAAGACAATTTTGGTTTAGTTTTTTTCCCCACTCAATGTTTTAAAATTTCCTACTTATCCTTTTCCTATAGCTGAAAGGTAAAGGAGAGAAGGCTGGTATAATCCCCTAGTATGGTGGATACCACTTGAGATACAAGGTCTCAAGCATCCATAGTGGTTCAGACACTAAAGAATCTGCCTGCAATGCAGGAGACCTGGGTTCAATCCCTGGATCAGAAAGATCCCTCAGAGAAGGAACCGATACCCACTCCAGTATTCTTGCCTAGAGAATTTCATGGACAGAGGAGCCTGGTGGGCCATAGTCCCACCATCTCAAAGAGTCAGACATATTCAGTGACTAACTTTCAAGCACTCATAGTGTTCAGAATAAAGGAAATAGTATTCAACTCTCAGCCCATCTGGTCCATAAGGGCATTGAACTTTGGAGAGTGGCTCCTTTGCAATATAGATTAGCTTTTATTCCTACTTTTATTAACTGCTGTCTTTCTCACAGCTCTTACCTTTGGTGTCTCCTATCCCTTTCTCAGAATCCTCCTTCTTTGTGTACTGTTTCTTTGTCAGTCTTTTAACTCCTGTTTTCTGTGGGATGGTATTGGGGCATATTTATTATTCTAAACTAGCTTCAAAGAAAGCTATCTTTTGTTGCAAAGTGTTTTAAGCATAAAATCCTTTCCTATCAGAGGCTGATTTTTTTTCATAATCTAGTAGAAAATCTATTTGTATGGCTTGTTGCAAATTGTATTGGAATGTTAAGGAAGCAAGAGAGAAATAGGGAGAAAACCATGGTAGGAAGGAACAACCTAGTTAGCGGAAAAAGTACAGTCTTTGGAGTTATGCAAGCTGTAACTCTGCTGATGACTGGTCTGACATTGGCACCAGTTTTTCTGACTTCTTCAAACCTGTGTTTGCAAAATAGAAATAATAGTGGTAGTTACCAACTTCATTTTGATTGTTACTTCATAGGAAGTAATTGTTACTGCAAGTACCTTAAGTATCTGTGGTTGTCTTCAACATGACAGGTGCTGTAGAAGGTTCTGGAAATACAAGAATGCATGACAATATCCTTTGGAGTTGATGACTGTCTAGTGTATAATGAAACTATGAACTGCCCTAGCATAGATTATGACATGCAGCAGATATTTAATTAGAGCTATGTAATTCTGAAAAAGATCTCTTGTCAAGATATTATATAAAGGGGCAGCTAATTTGAGGTCATTCAGAAGAGTCAAGGGCTTCTTTGGTGGCTCAGGCAATAAAGAATCTGCTTGCATACAGTATTCTTGCCTGGAGAATTCCATGGACAGAGGCTACAGTCTATGTGGTTGCCAAGAGTTGGGCGTGACTGAGCAAATTTCACTCAGAGATGAGTCAAAATCTGAACATTGAGCTTTTAAGACAATACCAATTTCATCCCCCCTCTCTTAATAATGATACTCTATCTCTGCTGCTGCTGCTGCTAAGTCGCTTCAGTCGTGTCTGACTCTGCGCGACCCCATAGACGGCAGCCAACCAGGCTCTACCATCTCTGGGATTCTCCAGGCAAGAACACTGGAGTGGGTTGCCATTTCCTTCTCCAATGCATGAAAGTCAAGAGTGAAAGTGAAAAGTGAAAGTGAAGTCGCTCAGCTCCGCGACCCCATGGACTGCAGCCTACCAGGCTCCTCCGTCCATGGGATTTTAGGACCTTTATTTGTGTTTTAGAAGTCTAAAGAATTCAGATTCATTCTGTAGAATAGCATATTAATGTTGCTGAATTAGCCTTTATCTAAGAAAGTTGATGCAAACTGTCTACTCTCAGAGGATTACTGATTCTGCATTTCTGGAAAATGAATGAGTCAAGTCAGCTTTCTGTTTATTGAGGCTGACAGGTGATAGTATCTGTGCTGTAGAATTCCAGGACTGTAGAATGTCCAAAGCTGGGAGGCACTTTTGTGAATACCTACTTCCACTGCCTTGTTTTCTAGTGTGGAAGCTAAGGCCCAGAGAAGGCTCTGAATCGGCCTATAACCCATTGCTTGATTATGTCTCTGTTAAAGAAACAGAAGTCAGTGACAGGCATGGAGACGAAAAGCACACCTTTCAGTTCGTTAGCACCACGCCACAGTGAAATGAGTGACCACACCCAGGTAAGAGGAAGTGACTAAATCCAAAGACAAAAAAAAAAACCAACTGATGAAACTGGGAAAGAGTCCAACAGTTCACTCTATAGATGCAACTATCACAACGTCGTTAATCAGCTATACTCCAGTACAAAATAAAAAAATTTTAGTCTAAAAAAGTTTAATAAAATGGAAAAAAAAACTGAAAAAAAAAAAAAAAAAAGAAACTGGGAAAGAAATTATAATATGTATCCTAAGGATAACATCCTTTTGGAAACCTCTGAATACATGTTTATTGTAAGTAGCCATAGGACAAAAATAACTTCCTTACCCAATTGTCTTTCCCCATTTGTTATGAAAAAAAAAATCAGTTTTTCATAAACCACTATAAAACAGTCTAAATACTTCCTGGGAATCATCTCCAAATCCTTGTTCCACAGTCCCTCAGACCCAATATACACAAACTTCTTCTTTCCCCTTCCCTTCGTCCCTTTAAGTATATCACAGTCTAGTAGGGAACGCTTTATGACTTGACCAGAGAAAATCTTTATTTTGTGCAGTTTCAAGGAGTTCAACTTAATCATCTGCCATCCATATTCTTGGCAAAATTGCTGATAAGAAAATTAAGATGCAGAGATGACTATTATAAAGGGCACTATTTCCTTTGTACTAACTTCTGTTTCAGTATCATCTTTGGTACCAGGAAGCTGTATTCCTGGATTTAGGTAACCCCTACTAGGTATCTGGTAGTTCCATCATCCACTTGGATAGTTTGGATTTTGGGGTGTAAATATCCCCACTTTCCCAACCATGGAGGTTTCCTTAAATGCTTTACTTATTTGATTTTTAGCTGTGTACCTGAACAGTCACTTTGCTTCCAGAAGAATTCCAGAAGATTCTTCCAGCTTCTTGACTTGAGAGTTTCTGTATTTCCTTAATGCCAGTGACCTTCCTCTCCTTCGTGTGTTAACCATTTCTCCACATGGTATAGCAATCAGACATATTTTGGGCTACTGTTGAAAACAAAAACAAAAAAGAAACACCCCCTCGATTTTCTGTGGCTTTACACAAATAGGGTTCAATTTTCACTCATAATAAGCAACATGGCAGTATACGGTCTAAGTCGAGGGCAACAGTTTGCCGGTGACTTAAAGGATTCAGTGTCCTTCAGCCTCTCCACCATCCTAGCAGATTGACATATCAATTTCTGTTGTCAGTGTGTCATCCACTCCTCCAGAAATCACACCAAGATTCAAGGCAAAAAACAAACAAACAAACAAAACAAACAAACAAAAAAAACCCACACCAGCTGCATCTATCCCATTAAGTCAGAAAATAAAAGAGTTTCCAGAAACCTGAGTAGACCTAATACCTATGCCTCTTTGGCAGCAACTTAGAGAATTAAGGAATACTGGGAATATTACTTCTCTAACCAATGTTAGAGTTCATATATCTTATGAAGAACAAAACAAAACCTTATATTTTATCCCCACTTCAGGCACCCAAGCCCTGTTGTCCTTACCTTTCCTTCAGCAGCTATTTAAGCCAATAAATATTACTGAGCCCCTACACTGTGCTAAGTTTTAAGGAAACAAGGGTGCCTACAGTAGGGCAAAATGCATGAATAAGAAGCATCTATAACTATTCCCTTCCTTACTCCTCTGTTAACTTGGAGAAATCTGTAGAAAAAATGAATGAAAAAAGTAAAAAGTTATTAGATATATTTTCCAAGAAGTTTGACAAGAGAACAAAAATGCAACTATAGTTCATAAAGAATTCCATCTTATACCTCCACATTAAAATTGAATGTAACTTTGTCCTTATTTTTTTAAATAGTTTTGATAATCTTCTCTAATTCTATGTTGCCAATGAATACATTTTACTTTTATTCTTGTGACTTAAACTTTATTTTTAATACAAATCTACCTTAATCCAATTGCTGTTGAATGGTTGGCCTGCTGTTATGTATTTTGTGTACATTTTATGATTTAATTTTGCTGTTCATTTTTCTTGAGAGCCAATCATTTTGTTTTAGGTCTAAAACTTTCTGCAGGGTGTTGAAAAGCACATAGACCCTAAGCATTATGCTTTGATGTTCTATCCATAGACATGCCCTGAGCAAGGACATCTTGGAATGTTGGCTACAAAACTTATAAAATACTCTAAAGGGACCAGACATATGACTTACTCCAGGGCCTGCAAACTCAAATCAATTCAGGGTCAGGTACATAAATTAAATGAGTGCTGTTATAAAGAAAGTGTGAACTGTGGGAAACTAGAGTGATACAAACTAGTCAACAAACCAACTAAAGTATCATTTCAATTAAAAAAACAAAACAACAAAGTGGTAGTTGGGATCTGTTGGCTGTTGATCTTTGATTCAAAAGTTTGGGAATGTGATGTAAGTTACCTGGAGTTTCACATAATGTAGCTGCTGGGGCCAGAGCCCCAGTCCACATCTCCTGTAATCCCATTCAGTGCATACTTTGCCCTAATCACCATGCTTCTCGTTTATAGGTTGTCCACTTTCCTAAAAAACAGAGGGAAAACTTGTGGACCTGTTATGTGCTAAAGCCCTTTTCATAGGTTCTTTCTTTTCATCTTTAATACACATTTGAGATTGCTATTAATAGCCTGAATTTTCAGATAAGAAAACTGAGATGCAGCAATGTTACATAACTTGTCTAAGTGTGATTTATGAAGGTGTGAGCAACCCAGTTAGGTGTGGGTTTTGAACCCAGGTCCATCTGTATTTGGAAGGTGTTTTTTGTTTTTTTTTTGTATTGTGTCCATGACTTCCAGGAAATGCTAATAATTTAAGCAGTGAATCAGAGAAGTGACGATGATGGAGTCAGTTTAGATGCAGAATGTATCTGAAATTGGTTTATCAAGAATGACTATCTGTATAGTGAACCCTCCCAGTGGTGGTGAAAAAAGCAAGGATGCTCAATATTGCTGCTGCCGTTCTTTCACTTGCTCAATCCTCATTTTTCCTGACCTGTTAGCTGCATTCCCCACAGCTGATCGTGCCTTCCTGTAGTGCCCTTAAAACACTTTCTTCATTTGCTTTCTGGACAATCTTTGTTGTTCTCCCAGGTTGTCACTCTAAAATATGGTATGAGCCAGAATTCAATCTTTATTTTTCTTCTTGTCACCAGATAACAGCCAGTCACTTTGCTTTAACAAAACACCATCTACAAAATTGTGCTCTGGCCACTTTCCTGAAGTCTGGCTTGGAGACCTCCACGATCTCTTATCTGAAATCTCGGTACAGTTGTGTTTTAGCATAAATTGTTTTATTGCATAAATTTATATGCACATGCTGTATATAACACACACCTCTGGCAAGATTCAGGGCAGCCAAAACAGTCTTTTAAAAACAAAGAACACAGCTGGAGGTACCATGCTCCCCAATTTCAAGCAATACTACAAAACAATAGTAGTAAAAAAATGTATGGCATAAAAATAGACACATATATCAATAGAACAGAATACAAAACACAGAGACAAACCCATGTTCATATAGTCAATTAATCTACAGCAAAGGAGGTAAGAATATATGATGGGGGAAAGGTAGTCCCTTAAATAAATGGTGTTGGGGAAACTGGATAGCTACATGCAAAATAATGAAACTGGATCACTTTTTAATATCATGTGGAAAAATAAACTAAAAATGGTTTAAAGACTTAAATGTAAGACCTGAAATCATAAAACTCCTGGAAGAAAACATAAGCAGTACTCTATTTGACATCAATCTTAGCAGTAATTTTTAAATTTGTCTAAGGCAAAGGCAAAAAAAGCAAAAATAAATAAATGAAACAGCATCAAACTAAACAGTTTTTGCATGGTGAAAGAAATTATTGTTAAAATGAAAAAGTAGCCTACTGACTGAGACAGGGTATTTGCAAATGATATGTTAGATAAGAGGTTAATACCAAAAATATATACAGAACTCACAAAGCTCAAATATTTTTAAAAAATCTGATTAAAAAATGAGCAGAGGACCTGAAGAGACATATTTCTAGGGAAGACCAACAGACACAAAAAGATGCTCAACATCACAAATCATCATGGAAACACAAATCAAAACCATAATGATATATCACCTCATACTTGTCAGAGTGGCTATTATGGAAACAGACAACAAATAACAAGTGTTGGTCAGGAAATGGAGAAACAGAAACACTTACGCACTGTTGGTGGGAATGCAAATTGGTGCTTTCAATGGGAAACAGTATAGATGTTCCTCAAAAAGCTAAACATACAACTGTCATGTGACCCAGCAATTCCACTCCTAGGTATTTACCTAGACGAAAAACAAAACACTAGTTTGAAATATATATGCACTCCTAGGTTCATTGCAGTGTTATTTACAATAGTCAAGCTATGGAAGCAATCTAAGTGTCCGTGAACAGATGAATGGATTAAAAAGGTGTCATAATTACAGATAGCCCACAAACACTAGAAAAATGGTACTGATGAACCTATTTGCAGGACACGAATAGAGAATGGACTTGTGCACACAAAAGAGGAAGGAGAGGGTGGGACGAATTGAGAGCGTAAGCACTGCAATATACACTACCATGTGTAAAACAGATAGCTAGTGGGGAGCTGCTATATGGCAGAGAGAGCTCAGCTTGGTGGCCTGGGGCGGCCTAGAGGGGTGGCATGTGGGGAGTAGGGAGGCTCAAGAGGGAGGGATATATGTACACTTATAGCTGACTCATGTTGTACAGCAGAAGATCATACAACACTGTAAAACAACTATATTCCAATTAAAAATTAAATTTAAAAAGATGTAAATAGATGCATAGAGTCGTATATGTATGTGACATAAAAAAGAATGAAATCTTGCATTTGTGACAACATGAATGGACTTAGAGGGTGTTATGCTAAGTAAAATAAGTCAGAGAAAGAAATACTGTATGGTTTCACTTATATGTGAAATATAAAAAAACAAAACAAATGAACAATAAAACCAAATAGAAACAGACTCATAGATAAAGAAAACAACTGCTGGTAGCCAGAGGGGATGGGCTTAGCAGTTGGGCAAATAGGTGAAGGGGATTAAGATATACAAGCTTTTATTTATAAAGTAAATCTCATGGGGATGTAATGTACAGTGTAGGAAATACAGCCAATACTGTAATAACTTTGTAGGGTGACAGCTGGTTGCTAGACTTACTATAGTGATCAATTTGTAATGTATATAAATGCTGAACCACTATGATGTACTCCTGAAACTAATAGAATATAGTATGTCAGTATAGTATACCTCAATTAAAAAAGACATACCAAAACAAAAGATCTGGGGCAATATTTAAATGTCCAATACTTCTGCTCTAAAAATCATTTACACCAAATTAGATGAATGATGACTATAAATAGCCTCATTATCAATTAAATCACTTGCAGTTGAATGGGAAGTAAAACCCTCTCCATTTTATTTCCTCATCCTTCCCCTGCTTTATTTTCCTCCATGAGTTAAGTTCAATCCAGTTGCTTAGTCATGTCTGACTCTTTGTGACCTCATGGACTTCAGCACGCCAGGCTTCCCTGTCCATCACCAACTCCCAGAGCTTGCTCAAACTCATGTCCATTGAGTAGGTGATGCCATCCAACCAGCATCTTCTTTCATCCCCTTCTCCCTCTGCCCTCAATCTTTCCCAGCATCAGTGTCTTTGTCTAATGAGTCAGTTGTTTGCATCAGGTGGCCGAAGTATTGGAGTTTCACTTCAGCTTCAGTCCTTCCAATGAATATTCAGGACTTCTCTTTTAGGATGGACTGGTTCGATCTCCTTGCAGTCAAAGGGACTCTCAAGAGTCTTCTCCAACACCACAGCACTTCTATTTCATAGCACTTACCAGCTCTTGACATATTATACAGTGTTTGTTCATTTGCTTAAGGTCTTGCTTCCTCAAATCCAATGTAAATTCCACGAGATCTGGGTTTTCAGTGTTAATGTCTAGCTCTTTATTCAATGCATATCACCATTCTGACACACAGTTGGTGCTCAATAATTATTTCATGGAGAAATAAACATCCTCAAATTCAGAAAGACCAAACACAACACCTCTTTTTGCCTGGTTCTGCTAGAATATCACTGAATAGGGGACCCAGAAGTTCAAGGTCACAGCTAGCAATGACTACCCTTTCTTGTTACCTTCGTTTCTTGAAGACATGTTGAGGGACTACTGGTCAGACTCCAAGGTTCTGTGAACATTTACAAATGATATCCCTAGGCCCATCTTTTAAATGAGTCACTTGAAACCCAGAGAAGCTGATGAACTAGTTTCTGGTTACCTGCAACCAGTTGCTAGCAGAACTTAAGAGCAGATGCCAGGCTCAAGAGATTTTTCCTCCTATTTCTCTCAAACCTCCACAGGTATAAAAAGTATCTGTGGAATGTTGAAGGGATCTGAAATTTTAATAACCTGGTTTATTAGATTATTATAAGAAACCTGCAACCGTTTTTTTTTTTAATAAGTAATGAATTTTTTTTACAAGAGTTATAGAACTCAAATCTTCTAAATTATAAAGTATCATTTTTACCTGTCTTCCTAGGGTAGGGCATTTCAATTCATTAAAAACTCTAAATAAAGTTGTATTGATAAGATCTGGATAGTGTGTTCCATTTTAAGTTAATGCGTTTGTCTTTAAATGTAATTTCCAAAGCATTTTCATTATTATTTTATATAGATATATTATTATATATAATTAAATATTAAGTATTATAAATACCCAGGAACTGGGTTCATCGGATTCTGAATACCTCTATATAGATGTATATTTATATGTATATATGTTTATATATACATGAAATATTGCAGGAGACCCTGGTTTTGTTCCTGGGTTGAGAAAAGCTTCTGGAGAGGGGATAGGCTATCCAGATACAAAATTTAAATCCATAAATAGATTTAAGGGACTAGATCTGATAGACAGAGTGCTTGATGAACTATGGACGGAGGTTTGTGACATTGTACAGGAGACAGGAATCAAGACCATCCCCAATAAAAAGAAATGCCAAAAAGCAAAATGGCTTCTGAGGAGGCCTTTCAAATAGCTGTGAAAAGAAGGGAAGTGAAAAGCAAAGGAGAAAAAGAAAGACATACCCATTTGAATGCAGAGTTCCAAAGAATAGCAAGGAGAGATAAGAAAGCCTTCCTCAGAGATCAATGCAAAGAAATAGAGGAAAACAATGGAATGAGAAAGACTAGAGATCTCTTCAAGAAAATTAAAGATATCAAGGGAATATTTCATGCAAAGATGGGCACAATGAAGGACAGAAATGGTAGGGACCTAACAGAAGCAGAAGATGTTAAGAAGAGGTGGCAAGAATACGCAGAAGAACTGCACAAAAAAGATCTTCAAGACCCAGATAATCACGATGGTGTGATCACTCACCTAGAGCCAGACATCCTGGAATGTGAAGTCAAGTGGGCCTTAGGAAGCATCGCTACGAATAAAGCTAGTGGTGGTGATGGAATTCCAGTTGAGCTATTTCAAATCCTGAAAAACTACACTGTGAAAGGGTTGCACTCAATATGGCAGCAAATTTGGAAAACTCGGCAGTGGCCACAGGACTGGAAAAGGTCAGTTTTCACTCCAATCCCAAAGAAAAGCAATGCCAAAGAATGCTCAAACTACTGCACAATTGCACTCATCTCACACGCTAGTAAAGTAATGCTCAAAATTCTCCAAGCAAGGTTTCAGCAATATGTGAACCATGAAATTCCTGATGTTCAGGCTAGTTTTAGAAAAGGCAGAGGAACCAGAGATCAAATTGCCAACATCCGCTGGATCATCGAAAAAGCGAGTTTGAAAAAAAAGCATCTACTTCTGCTTTATTGACTATGCCAAAGCCTTTGACTGTGTGGATTACAATCAACTGTGGAAAATTCTGAAAGAGATGGGAATACAAGACCGCCTGACCTGCCTCTTGAGAAACCTGTATACAAGTCAGGAAGCAGCAGTTGGAACTGGACATGGAACATAGAACAGACTGGTTCCAAACAGGAAAAGGAGTACATCAAGGCTGTATATTGTCACCGCTTATTTAATTTATATGCAGAGTACATCATGAGAAATGTTGGGTGGAAGAAGCACAAGCTGGAATCAAGATTGCTGGGAGAAATATCAATAACCTCACATATGCAGATGGCACCACCCTTATGTCAGAAAGTGAAGAGGAACTAAAAAGCCTCTTGATGAAAGTGAAAGACGAGAGTGAAAAAGTTGGCTTAAAGCTCAACATTCAGAAAACGAAGATCATGGCATCTGGTCCCATCACTTCATGGCAAATAGATGGGGAAACAGTGGAAACAGTGGCTGACTTTATTTTTTGGGGCTCCAAAATCACTGCAGATTGCAGTTATGAAATTAAAAGACGCTTACTCCTTGGAAGGGAAGTTATGACCAACCTAGACAGCATATTCAAAAGCAGAGACATTACTTTGCCAACAAAGGTCCGTCTAGTCAAGGCTATGGTTTTTCCAGTGGTCATGTATGGATGTGAGAGTTGGACTATAAAGAAAGCTGAGTGCCAAAGAATTGATGCTTTTGAACTGTGGTGTTGGAGAACACTCTTGAGAGTCCCCTGGACTGCAAGGAGATCCAACCAGTCCATCCTAAAGGAGATCAATCCTGGGTGTTCATTGGAAGGACTGATGTTGAAGCTGAAACTCCAATACTTTGGCCACCTGATGCAAAGAGCTGACTCATTTGAAAAGACCCTGATGCTGGGAAAGATTGAGGGCAGGAGGAGAGGGGACGACAGAGGATGAGATGGTTGGATGGCATCACCACTCAATGGACACAGGTTGGAGTGAACTCTGAGAGTTGGTGATGGACAGGGAGGCCAGGAGTGCTGCGATTCATGGGGTCGCAGAGTCGGACATGACTGAGTGACTGAACTGAACTGATCCAGATATGTTCATAGTGTAGAGGTATGTAAACACTGTGTTTATATGTTTATATACAGATGTAGGAAAGATTCATAGCTATACAACCAGTGAGCCCAGCTGCTCTGTTATTTTTATTGCTTATTAATAGAGAGCACAGAAGTACATGGGAAATGTGAGAGCATGGTTCCTGCAATCTACTATAGTCAAGTTCATATTGCAAATCCCTAAGTATCACTAACTCTCCATATTGTTAGAATTTAGTCCTTGCAAATGCAGCCATTGCTTCAGCCGACTGCAGCAGCTGCCCAACAGGTGTTGAGAAATATGAGAAAAGGGGAGGAAAGCCATTCTTCCCAGAAAGGAATGGACTCTCTTTTAATGCTTTACTGAGAAAAAAGAAGACAAAGTAGCACAAAGCAAGTAGCTTTTGTGCCTGAAACCAAGTTGTACATTGAAATGGAGGTCGACAAAAGATTTACAATTTTCTATAAGCTGTGAGCTTTTCCAAATTACCATAGGCTAATGGAGGAAACTCCCTTTGTTCTTGGGGAAGTTTACAGTCTCCTTTGACTTTAATGGAAGCTCTGTTATTTGCTGTAAGTCCCTCCTGCTGGGAGTTAATACACTGTTTGTACTGCTTATTTCAGGCACAGAGTAGAGGTCAGACAGAGCTTCTCATGCTCAGAAAGCATCTTCCCTTCCCTTGGAGAACCTTCATTTGATGTTTTGTCCAATTCAATTGGGCATTTTTTCTTTGCTTATTATGTTAAGGGTTTCTGCAGAATTTTAGCCACTCATCTAGCCTCTCTTTAAATTCATAAAGTATATTTGATGATTTATCACATCATACATAATCTATAACATTTTGGTTTCTGTTTACCCAGCTCTGAGCTAGATTCAATCAAGACTGCAAAATAATTCATGGCTGTTAAGGTATATAAAACTCTGGTGCAGATTTATACAAAGTTAAGATTCAAGAGCAAAGTGACTTGAATATGATTTGACTTGTTGCCATAATTCAAATGATATGTCTTATTCAGTGTTCTATTCTGGTGTCTACCTAGCATGATACTGGTATCATTTAGGCACTCAAAGAAATTTTAAATGAATGAATGGGTGAAGGGCAGTGATTTAATACATATTAACAGCTACAAAAGCACTACTGAATTTTAGACTACTTTTCTAGTCTAATTAAATAATATAAAGAGGAAACTGTCATAAAGACTTGGCTAAATGCTCATCAAACTCTTTTCCCTGGGTACATATCAGGACTGCCTCTCCCAGCCTCCAGCTTAAGTCACGTGACTATTTGACTGATGACATACTTGCATAAATTGCTTCTACCCACTTCCAGACAAACCTCAGAAACCTTCTTTGAAATCTGTTGTCAATTATTTCTTCCTTTATCTGACTGCTCGATGCTAAGGATCTTGTAGAGGGCTTTTGGATTCTAGAAGGTAGAAGAACCATCAGATGGAAGAAGCCTGGGTTTCTAAATAAATTGTGTGGAGCAGAACCAGAGAGAACAAAAAGGGTGATATTAGGCTGTGTTGTATGAGAAATACACTTTTATTTCTTAATCCATTGAAACTTTAGTCTATGCTGATCCATACAACTGTGTAAACAAAAGATGCAAAAGCTGCATTATTTACAACAATGAAAAAGCAGAAGCACTTTAAGTGTTTAGCTATGAATGAGAGTTTAAGGGTATAAACTTATACAAAATGTAGTGCGTACCTGGAAAGCGATGGCTGGGGATGCTACGTTACGATTTAGGAAAATGCTAATATTTGTTATAAAAATCAGACTGCAATATAAAAATTCTTACATAACTATTTCTTATGAAAGTGAAAGTGAAGTCGCTCAGTCGGGTCCGACTCTTTGCGACCCCGTGAACTGTAGCCTACCAGGCTCCTCCGTCCTTGGGATTCTCCAGGCAAGAATACTGGAGTGGGTTGCCATTTCCTTCTCCAGGGGAACTTCCCGACCCAGGGATCGAACCCAGGTCTCCCGCATTGCAGGCAGACGCTTTAACCTCTGAGCCACCAGGGGAGCCCTCAACTATTTCTTATACATACATTTAAAATGCTTATAAAATTTAAATATGGGAAGTTCATATCTTACAATGTTAAATATAGTTGTGTTAGAACATACAAATTTATAATTGATTCTTTTATTCTTAAAGTTTTCACTTTTTTCATTGTGGTATCTTTGTTTTATGATTTTAAAAAAAGAATGAAAAGTTATTCTAAAAAATGAAGTTAATTCTCAAATGGTAGGGATACAATTCACGAATGCTTTTCTTGGTCTAAAATGGAGGGATCAACATTAACCAGAGAGTCAGAGAAATTTTATCATGAAGGATGAAGCTAGCATGTTTAGATAGAAGCAAAGAGAGTTCCACTCAGAGAGGAGTGTTAAGGAGGTGGGAATGAAGGTTTGGGAAATGAAGATATTCTGAGACTGCCTAAACATCTTAAGACATTAGGCAGGGCTCTTTGAGGGGCATTTTGAGGCACCCTTTTTGTCTCTGTGTTCCAGAGTTCCATCCTTTCTGCAAAATCACAATTCTTTCCACCAACAAGTCAGGTGTTTGGGCCGGTTCTCCTGGGAGTGGAGGCCAGCTGGCATGGATTGCATCCATCTGTTACTTGAGTTCCTCTATAGGGTCTGAATAAAGTCAGAGGACCAGGGAGAGTGGTATTATTGGGCTAATGGGATATTGGCTTCAGACCATATAAACTGGCTAAACAGAATCTTTGGATCCTGGCTCAGTATTCTCATTCATTCTCTTTATGCACTGGCTGTCTAGACTCTGAATTGGAAGCAGGCATGAGACAGACTCAAAGTCTGTCCTTAAAAAGCTCACAGTTTACAGGGAATGGGTTAAGATGGAAAGTTAAAGAAAACTCCATTTACTTGATTCATTCTGTGGCATGGATAACACGAGAGACTTTGCAAGACTCTCACAATAGCTTTTTACAATACGCACTGTCATTTCTGTCTGACAAGTGAGACTCAGAGGCAAAAGGATCTTTCTAAGGTGACACAGCAAGAAGCAAGCAACAGAAATTGGACTTAAATCCAGGTCTCTTTAATTTCATTTTCTCCAAAGTTCTGAGAGAAGCCAAAATATGGCTCATGATATACAAAAGGGTAGAGAATGAATTATTATGGAAGTTGAGACTCTAAAGGTGGAACTGGTAGAAAGGTTAAAAAAAGAGAAAGGGACAGTATTTTTGTTGCAGTTTTAAATAGACGGGTATTTGGGGCAGAGTCTTGGTTTCAAAGCAAAGCCCTGGGTTTGTGGGTTACTTGGGGAGGGCTTAGGGGCAGCTGCCTGGCATTAGTTAGAAATATGTAAGCCAGGCCTGAGTGATCCCCAAGACTCCATTCTCTATTTGCAAAGGCAGGGTGGGCCTTTGAAACACAGCCTTCCAAAATCCTGTCTCTGCAGTCAAGACTTGTTTAGCTGCCTCTTCACGAGCAAGCATTTTAAAAGGTGATTCTAATCCATTCAAACCCCTCATAAATGACAGGAGCCTGTATATTACCATAGTTACCGAATCAGCAATCAGAGTCTCCATCCATTTCCTCTCCTGTTACAGAATGAGAGGACACCGCATAGCAGGTGAGTTGAAAGCATTTCTCTGCTTCAGTATCAACCCTACCTTTAGCTTTCTGTTATATTAGGAACTTAAAGCCACTTATTTTAAGAGACAAAAATCAATCCCTAAATTAGCTAGAATAATAGGACTGATATCTGGAAACAAAGAGCACAGCCTCATCAATTAACCAGCAGAACTGGTCAGGAGAGCTGAGGACCAGCACATGTGTAGCTATTAACTTACATGATCTTACAGAAACACAGGTCTAATGGTGCTTCCCTACTTTTGCAACCCTATTGCACCCAGGTATGCCTTGATTTCAATCTTCACTGCTAGATTAAGTCTGCTGCTGCTGCTAAGTTGCCTCAGTCGTGTCCAACTCTCTGTGACCCCATAGATGGCAGCTCACCAGGTTCTGCCATCCCTGGGATTCTCCAGGCAAGAACACTGGAGTGGGTTGCCATTTCCTTCTCTAAACCTCTTTAATTTTCCATTAAACAGCCACTAGTCCACAGTTCACCGTTCCCATCTCATCACTTCTTCAACTGTAAAAGATCTACTTTGAGCATCTCCTCCTCCAGGAAGTCTTCCTAGCTCTGGTTTATTTGCTAAGTCATGTCCGACCCTTGCCACTCCATGGACTGTAGCCTGCCAGGCTTCTGTGTCCATGGGATTCTCCAGGCAAGAATACTGGAGTGGGTTGCCATTTCCTTCTCCAGGGGCTCTCCTGACCCAGGGACTGAATCCAGGTCTCCCACACTGCAGGCAGACTCTTTACCTACTGAGCTACAAGGAAAGTCCAAGCTCCATCAGATGATTTCCTGTGCTCTCCTATGAACACATCTCATTTTCTGTAATAATCACTTTGCTTGTCTGTCTCTTCCACCTATAAACAAATAAAGGACAAAACTCTACATTTTACTCTTTTTTACCTTTTTTAGCGATTAGCAGTCACACAGAGTCGGACACGACTGAAGCGACTTAGCAGCAGCAGCAGCAGCAGCGGCAGCAGCACCCTACATGCTACATAGTAGGAATGCAAGAAAGTTTGAGCACAGTACCCAGTCCAGCATTTCCAGTTACTCTGAAAAACCATTTATAGAAGGTGCATCATACAGAAGGTGTTTCACTGACTATGCTAAAGCCTTTGACTGTGTGGATCACAACAAACTGTGCAAGATTCTTAAAGAGATGGGAATATCAGACCACCTGAACTGGCTCCTGCAAAACCTGTATGTAGGTCAGTACATCTACAATTTAACTTATATTACAGATGTACTCTATAATGAAATAAACTCTTAAATAAACAGGGTGACAATATACAGCCTTGACGTACTCCTTTCCCAATTTGGAACTAGTTCATTGTTACATGTCTGGTTCTAACTGTTACCTCTGAGAAACGCTGGGCTGGAGGAAGCACAAGCTGTAATCAAGATTACCAGGAGAAATATCAATAACCTCAGATATGCAGATAACACCATCCTTATGGCAGAAAGCAAAGAGGAACTAAAGATCCTCTTGATGAAGGTGGAAGAGGAGCGTGAAAAAGCTGGTTTAAAAATCAACATTCAAAAAGATCACAGTATCTAGTCCCACCACTTCATGGCAAATAGATTGGAAAACAATGGAAATAGTGACAGACTTTATTTTCTTGGGCAGACAACTGCAGCCATGAAATTAAAAGATGCTTGTTCCTTGGAAGAAAAGCTGACCAACCTAGACAGCATATTAAAAAGCAGAGACATTACTTTGTTAACAAAGGTCTGTCTAGTCAAGGCTATGGTTTTTCCAGTAGTCATGTATGGATGTGAGAGTTGGATTATAAAGAAAGCTGAGCGCCAAAGAATTAATGCTTTTGAACTGTGATGTTGGAGAAGACTCTTGAGAGTCCCTTGGACTGCAAGGAGATCCAGCCAGTCCATCCTAAAGGAGATCAGTCCTGAATATACATTGGAAGGACTGATGCCAAATTTGAAGCTCCAATACTTTGGCCATCTGATGCGAAGAGCCAACTCATTAGGAAACACCCTGATGTTGGGAAAGATTGAAGTCAAGAGGAGAAGGGGACAACAGAGGACGAGATGGTTAGGTGGCATCACTGACTCAATGGACATGCGTTTGAGCAAGCTCTAGGAGATAGTGAAGGACAGGAAAGCCTGCCGTACTATAGTCCATGGGATCACAAAGAGTTGGACACGACTGAGACTGAACAACAAAGAGGGTGTTTTACATCCTGAGACTTTATGCCTTTCTGGATTCTCTTCACTTCACCTGAAATACCTTCAATCTTCCACTTCCCCCCTCCCCACCACATGATAATTCTTCCTGAAGAAATTGCAGCCATCTTGTACTTCAGCTGACGTGCTCCACTACATCTGAAGCCTTCTGTGAATCTCCAAAGCAGCCCTGATTGTCCTTGATCTCAGGATCTAAATTCTTGTTTGGGCTCTGGTTGGCTGAATGTGTCTCTAACCCCACAGACTCCAAGTTCCTTCAGACCAGGAATCAACTCTTGCCCATCTCTGCTCTCTGCAGCTGCGTCTAACAGATGCTCAGCACTCAGCGCAGAGCTAAAAAATACAATAACCAGCAGTCACTAAAAAAACTTGCCAATCACTGACTTTCTGGATCCCCACAGAATCACAGTTTGAATCCTTTCCCCACCTCCTGGGGCAATAAAACCTTGTTTTGACAACTCACTTTACTTCTTACACCTAAGCTGAAAGCTGCATACAGTAGCTTGAGCAGGATGGGAACTGTGATGAAAGATGACTTTTTCCACCCAGGATAGAGGCAGGATTGGTTTCTGAGTGGTTGTTATTTGGAGCGGCAACCTAAGATCAATCACTACTCTTGTCCTTGCCAAACTGTGGGCAGAGTTTTCATTTCTCATCTGCCTGACAGAAGAACATGATTCCTTCCTTACACCTGCCTTCAGGCTAACATGATTGAAAAGGAATGAGGAGGAAAGGAAAAAAGAAAGGTAGGAAAAATTAACAAAAAGTCAGGAAAAGATGGATTCCTTAAAAATCTTTAGTTTGACGGAATAAGCCAAAGCAGGAGTCTTAGGTTCAATTAGGCCTGTCCTTTAATTACTACTAAGCTACTACATGATTTGGGGAAAGTTACTTAATCTTCTTAAACCTCTTCTTCCTGATTTATGAAGTGCTGAATTGGGGACTAAATGAGGCGATACATGTTTCAAATAAAATGAACAATATCTAAGAATATATTCAGTAAGTATACGTTTTTGTAATTGTCAAGTGACCAGGAGGGGTGACACTGATGTATCATATTATGTTCCTGACATAAGTCAGGTTTTTATGCAAGTAAATGATAGAAGTGCTCCTGGCTGGAGGCTGTAAAGGATAGAGGAGACTGGGAAGAGAAGGGAGAAAGGCCAAGCCAGCAGAGGATTTGAGGGAAGTAGAGGCTTCAGCCCTCCAGGGGACCCTGGAGTGTAAGTCATGATGGGGCTGCTCTAACTCTGAGCAAGAGGGCTGGGCTTTGGGCTTTGTCATCCACAGCCACTGGCTGAGGAAGCCCAGGACTGACTCCCAGGCACTCTGGCTCTTGAAGCCTGAGCAAAGTACCTTCTAGAACCTTCTTGCAAAGAAGCAGAAGCAAAGCACACACAAGGCAGCAGGGGGGCCCTGGAAGCAAGAAGAAGGACCAGAGGTTAGGCGGATGGTCGCTGTCTCTGTGCACCATGATTTGAATGAGGCACTTTGTATGTATTTTCTCATTCATCACCTGGAGAAGGAAGTGGCACCCCACCCCCGTGTTCTTGCCTGGAGAACTCCATGGAAGGAGGAGTCTGTTGGGCTACAGTCCATGGGGTCGCAAAAAGTCAGACACAACTGAGCACCTTTCACTCATCCATCATCTGGTAAGAGATTCCAGGGGACAGCCTGAGATGGAGCAGCTTTGAGATGGCCCATGAGGAGGGTTCTGCTGTCTGTTCCTACCTTTGATATCAGAGCTGCTAGAGCTTCTTCTGCTCCACTTCTGCTGCAGTGGTTCTGCCCCTTGCTAACTCCAGGGATGTCAGAGGAGACGCAGCAGCACAGAGCCACAGCTGAATGTTCCCATTCCTCTTGCTTACATCTCCCTTCCTGCTCTTCCCTTGAGGATGGCTAATGGAAGGAGAAACAGAAGCTCAATACTCCCGAAACTGGGCAAGGTTCTACCATTGTTCTTTATTTATTCCTCACCAAGTCTGCTGCAGAGGAAAGTTGAGGGAACTCAGTTAGGACTTGGGACATCAAATCCAACTCAGGAGATATTTCTGTATCAATCTAATAGTTCCAGCACACTTTCTTGCTCTTCAGAGGACTGTGCCATCTATTACTTTATTTATAGGTGGCTCATAGTTCTGGAAGTCTGTTTCTGTGCAATAGTTTTAGCACATTTTTTAGCTCCATAGAGGAGTGTTATGTCTATTATTTTATTTTATTTATAGGTAGTTCTGGAAGTCTGGTCTTGAGGAAAGAAGGAAGAGCAGCAGTGTCAGGAGTGAATGAGGAGGGAAAATGAACCCAAGCAAGAGAGACATTGCACCTAAGGGCAGGTGCCTCAGCCAGGGCTGTGTCTCAGCAACCACTGAGGGACTTTCAAAGTCTCCTTGTGCAGCTACAACCAGACCAGCTACATGAGGACTGAGGCTGGCTGGGGTGAAACCTAGGTGTCAGTGATTGTTAAAGATCCCAGCGATGCTGGTATGCTAACAAGTTTGGAAATCTCTTCACTAACAGGAGCTAATTAGTCAAAGCATCCATGGCTACTGTTAGGACCAACTAATGATACCTGTAGTGGAAGAGAGATCTTGAAGTTCATCACTTTCCAAATGCTTATTGAGCATGTTCTAAAAACAAAGCACTATGTTATGTGACTAAAAAGCACAGAGGAGTCTCTTTGGGTCTCCTCCCTATCTGCCCCTACGGTCTTGGGGAGGTGGAGACTGGCATGTAATAAGATAAATGTAAATAATTGCAGTCCACTCTATTATGAGCTGTAGGAGATGTGTAGCTCCACAGGTGAAGTGAAAGTCGCTCACTCACGTCTGACTCTATACAGTCCATGGAATTCTCCAGAACAGAATACTGGGGTGGGTAGCCTTTTCCTTCTCCAGGGAATATCCGCAACAAAGGGATCAAATCCAGGTCTCCCGAATTGCACGTGGAGTCTTTATCAGCTGAGTCACAAGGGAGATGCAGTTATTTGCAGATAGAGACAGACAGGGGCTTCCCTCGTAGCTCAGCTGGTAAAGAATGCACCTGCAGTTCAGGAGGCCCTGGTTTGATACCTGGGTTGGGGAGATCCCCTGGAGAAGGGATAGGCTACCCAGTCCGGGTGGGATTCCCTGGTGGCTTAGATGGTAAAGAATACACTTGCAATGTGGAAGATCTGGGTTCAATCCTTGGGTTGGGAAGATCCCTTGGAAGGGGGCATGGCAACCCACCCCAATATTCTTGCCTGGAGAATCCCCGTGGACAAAGGAGCCTGCTGGGCTACAGTCCATGGGGTCACCAAGAGTAGGACATGACTGAGTGGCTAAGCACACACACACAGAGTCAGAGAGAGAGAGGGAGGGAGAGAGAGAGATAACAGTGAAACTACTATGGAGGAGTGAGCTCTATTGCCAGAATCTGGGGAGGGGGAAGTGTGATTAGGAAGGTGTTGCAGTAGAGGAAATTCTAGAGCTGGGGCTTATAGGATGAATGAGGATTTGAACTAGCCAATCTGATCACACGGACCACAACACAACCTTGTCTAACTCAATGAAACTAAGCCATGCCCTGTGGGGCCACCCAAGATGGATGGGTCATGGTGGAGAGGTCTGACAAAATGTGGTCCACTAAAGAAGGGAATGGCAAACTTTCAGTATTCTTGCCTTGAGAACCCCATGAAAAGTATAAAAGGCAAAACGATAGGATAGTGAAAGAGGAACTCCCCAGGTAGGTAAGTGCCCAATATGCTACTGGAGATCAATGGAGAAATAACTCAGAAAAGAATGAAGGGATGGAGCCAAAGCAAAAACAATACCCAGTTGTGGATGTGACTGGTGATTGAAGCAAGGTCCAAAGCTGTAAATAGCAATATTGCATAGGAACCTGGAATGTTAGGTCCATGAATCAAGGCAAACTGGAATTGGTTAAACAGGAGATGGCAAGAGTGAACGTCGACATTCTAGGAGTCAGTGAACTAAAATGGACTGGAATGGGTGAATTTAACTCAGATGACATTATATCTACTACTGTGGGCAGGAATCCTTTAGAAGAAATGGAGTAGCCATTATGGTCAACAAAAGAGTCCGGAATGCAGTACTTGGATGCAATCTCAAAATGACAGAATGATCTCTGTTCATTTCCAAGGTAAACCATTCAATATCAGTAATCCAAGCCTATGCCCCAACCAGTAACACTGAAGAAGCTGAAGTTGAAGGGTTCTATGAAGACCTACAAGATGTTTTAAAACTAAAACCCCCAAAAGATGTCCTTTTCATTATAGGGGACTGGAATGCAAAAGTAGGAAGTCAAAAAACACCTGGAGTAACAGGCAAATTTGGCCTTGGATTATGGAATGAAGCAGGGCAAAGGCTAATAGAGTTTTGCCAAGAGAACGCACTGGTCATAGCAAACACCCTCTTCCAACAAACAAAAGAAGACTCTACACATGGACATCACCAGATGGTCAATACCGAAATCAGATTGATTATATTCTTTGCAGCCAAAGGTGGAGAAACTCTATATACAGTCAGCAAAAATAAGACTAGGAGCTGATTGTGGCTCAGATCCTGAACTCCTTGTTGCCAAATTCAGACTTAAATTGAAGAAAGTAGGGAAAACCACTAGACCATTCAGATATGACCTAAATCAAATCCCTTATATTTATACAGTGGAAGTGAGATACAGATTTAAGGGACTAGATCTGATAGATAGAGTGCCTGATGAACGATGGATGGAGGTTCATGACAGTGCACAGGAGACAGGGATCAAGACCATGCCCATGGAAAAGAAATGCAAAGAAGCAAAATGGCTGTCTGAGGCCTTACAAATAGCTGTGAAAAGAAGAGAAGTGAAAAGCAAAGGAGAAAAGGAAAGATATAAGCATCTGAATGCAGAGTGCCAAAGAATAGCAAGGAGAGATAAGAAAGCCTTCCTCAGGGATCAATGCAAAGACCCGTGGTGGATTCATGTCAATGTATGGCAAAATGTATGGCAATACAGTATTGTAAAGTAAAAAAAAATAATAATAAAAAAAGAAAAAAATAAAATATTCATCCACTAGTAATATAACATATCATCTTTCAATAAATACATGTATTAAAATTTAAAAAAAGAAGAAAACAATAGAATGGGAAAGACTGGAGATCTCTTCAGGAAAATTAGAGATACCAAGGGAACATTTCATTCAAAGGTGGGCACAATAAAAGATAGAAATGGACCTAACAGAAGCAGAAGATATTAAGAAGAGATGGCAAGAATACACAGAAGAACTGTACAAAAAAGATCTTCATGACCCAGATAACCACGATGGTGTGGTCACTCACCTAGAGCCAGACATTCTGGAATGTGAAGTCAAATGGGCCTTAGGAAGCATCACTATGAACAAAGCTAGTGGAGGTGATGGAATTCCAGTTGAGCTATTTCAAATCCTGAAAGATGATGCTGTGAAAGTGCTGCACTCAATATGCCAGCAAGTTTGGAAAACTCAGCAGTGGCCACAAGACTGGAAAAGGTCAGTTTTCATTCCAATCCCAAAGAAAGGCAATGCCAAAGAATGNTCAGGAAGCGACAGTTAGAACTTGACATGGAACAACAGACTGGTTCCAAATTGGAAAAGGAGTACATCAAGGCTGTATATTGTCACTCTGCTTATTTAACTTATATGCAGAGTGCATCATGAGAAACGCTGGGCTGGAAGAAGCAAAAGCTGGAATCAAGATTGCCAGGAGAAATATCAATAACCTCAGATGTGCAGATGACACCACCCTTATGACAGAAAGTGAAGAAGAGCTAAAGAGCCTCTTGATGAAAGTGAAAGAGGAGAGTGAAAAAGTTGGCTTAAAGCTCAACATTCGGAAAACGAAGATCATGGCATCTGGTCCCATCACTTCATGGGAAATAGATGGGGAAACAGTGGAAAACAGTGTCAGACTTTATTTTTCTGGGCTCCAAAATCACTGCAGATGGTGATTGCAGCCATGAAATTAAAAGACGCTTACTCCTTGGAAGGAAAGTTACGACCAATGTAGATAGCATATTGAAAAGCAGAGACATTACTTTGCCAACAAAGGTCCATCTATCAAGGCTATGGTTTTTCCAGTGGTCGTGTATGGATGTGAGAATTGGACTGTGAAGAAAGCTGATCACCAAAGAATTGATGCTTTTGAACTGTGATGTTGGAGAAGACTCTTGAGAGTCCCTTGGACTGCAAGGAGATCCAACCAGTCCATCCTGAAGGAGATCAGTCCACGTGTTCTTTAGAAGGAATGGCATTAAAGGTGAAAGTCCAATACTTTGGCCACCTCATGTGAAGAGTTGACTAACTGGAAAAAAGCCCTGATGCTGGGAGGGATTCAGGGCAGGAGAAGGGGACAATGGTTGGATGGCATCACCAACTCAATGGACATGAGTATAGTTAAACTCCCGGAGTTGGTGATGGACAGGGAGGCCTTGGTTGCTGCGATTCATGGGGTCACAAAGCACTGGACATGACTGAGAGACTGAACTGAACTGAACCAAACTGAACTGAGGGTTTGAAAGGTGATCAGTAAGGAAATAGCATGGAAATGGCAGAAAAGAAAAAATAAACGACATAGTGTTCCAGGATGTGTAAATGACTGGGATGAAAATTCCAGGATGTGAAACACATTAGGAAATGAGGTTGAGAAGGTTAGAGGGTGTGGTGTACTGTGTTTGTGCCTTTGGGTCCTTTAACCCTGGGGAGGACTTATCTCTGAGACCACTATGAGCCTCAGAAACATGAGCCATTCCTGCTCCTCCAGACCTCTGCTGTGGGAAGACAGATAAGAACTGGATGGGTTTGTTTATTAGTGGCAGTACAGTTTTGCTTTCTACACACACACACACACACACACACACACAGAGTCCCCATTTATTAAAACTAGACCAAATGGAATGCTGGACCCCCGTTTGCTGCAAATTCCCAGGGATATGTGTACTTGATGGTCACTTCTACATCCAATTTCCTCTTTTGGTTGAAACCAAAATCTCATTTTATCTATCCCACCCCACTAATGCGGTCATATTTTTCTGTGGGTTAGTACAAATATAAATGAAGATTTTTATTTCCACCAAAATCTTTCACACCAGGCACTTGTATATTTAGCAGACAGACCTTTGAAATTTTAGAAGACCATTTACTTTATAGAAAAACATATAAGTTAAAAGGAGAGTTTAGATACATTTGCTTTAAAAGTCCTTGTGCTGTGCCTCCACAGAGAATTTCTTGTTGGTCATATTCCCCTAAAAGTCCCCAACCCCCAACACACACGTTTATACTCCTCTCATCTTAACTCTGCACCTTAATTATGAAGAACAGTTCAGCTGTCTCTGAACTCTCTACCCCCCCTATTGGATTCTAGGTTTGTTTTTTAAAATACAGCCTCATTAGTGTGCCTGCTGGAACAAAGTTTCACCTACCCTAAGACTCATTCTTTTTTTAAAATTAATCAATTTATTTTTTTACTTTACAATATTGTATTGGTTTTAGCCTCACAAACGAAATGGAAGAAGTTTTGAAATGTCCATCCCTCCTCTCTCCTTCTTCCACTGGTCTCTGTAACTGGAAGAGAGTACAGAGACTCAGTCCCTCCCTGATAAAAGTTATGCCACACCACCCATGCCAGGCTTTACTGTCCTTCACTATCAAACTCATGTTCATTGAGCTGATGATTTCATCCAACTATCTTATCTTCTGTCACCCCCTTCTCCTCCTGCCCTCAATCTTTCCCAGCATCAGGGTCCTTTCCAATGAGTCAGCTCTTTCCATCAGGTGGCCAACGTATTAGAGCTTCAGCTTCAGCATCAGTCCTTCCAAAGTATATTCTGGGTTGATTTTCTTTATGATTGATGGTTTAATCTCCTTGCTGTCCAAGGAACTCTCAAGAGTCTACTTTAGAACCACAATTTAAAAGCATCAGTTCTTTGGGGCTCAGCCTTCTTTATGGTCCAACCCTCACTTCAGTACACCACTGCTGGAAAAACCATAGCTTTGACTACATAGACCTTTGTCAGCAAAGTGATCTCTGCTTTTTAATATGCTGTCTAGGTTTGTCATAGCTTTTCCTCTAAGGAGCAAGCATCTTTTAATTTCATGGCTGCAGTTACAATCCACAGTGATTTTGGAGACCAAGAAAATAAAGTCTGTCATTATTTCCATTGCTTTCCCATCTATTTGCCTTGCAAGACATAAGAGAAATATAAAGAAATGATTCATGGACCTTCTAATTAATTCAAGTCTAAATGGAGAGAAATCACACTAAAACACGTGCACACACCACAGTCTGCTTGTATGACAAGAAGATTATTTAGTGAATAAGTGGTGTGAAACACTAAATCTTTAAATCACACATGCATCATCACACATAACTTCTAGCACTGGTTGACACAAATTTGTTCTGGTTGTACAGAAAGTGAAATTTATTCTACCATTCCTTTGACGGGATATTTTGGCAGCATAGAAAGATATACGTTTGGCAACAGAATCTCCCTTAAGAAGTTTAATCCAATAAACATTTTAAACTGCCTCCCTTGTGCAAAATTTGAAGTAGCCCAAATGGAATTCCATCACCTTCACTAGCTTTGTTCATAATGATGCTTCCTAAGGCCCACTTGACTTTGCATTCCAGGATATCTGGCTCTAGGTGAGTGATCACACCATCATGCTTGTCTGGATATTAAGATCTTTTTTGTTTGTTTTTTTTTTTCTGGGTATTCTTGCCACTCTTCTTAATATCTTCTGCTTCTTTCTTTTAAGTCCATACCATTTCTGTCTTTTATTGTGCCCATCTTTGAATGAAATGTTCCCTTGGTATCTCCAATTTTCTTGAAGAGATCTCTAGTCTTTCTCATTCTATTGTTTTCTCTGTTTGTTTGAATTGATCACTGAGGAAGGCTTTCATGTCTCTCCTTGCTATTCCTTGGGAGTCCGCATTCAAATGGGTATATGTTTCCTTTTCTTCTTTGCCTTTTGCTTCTTTTCTTTTCTTAGCTATTTGTAAGGCTTCCTTGGACAACCATTTTCTGTTTTGCATTTCTTTTTCTTGGGGGTGGTCTTGATCACTGCCTCTTATACAATGTCATGAACTTCCATCCATCATTCATCAGGCACTCTGTCAGTCATATCTAATCCCCTGAATCTACTTGTTACTTCCACTGTTTAATCATAAGGGATTTGATTTAGGTCATACATGGTCTAGTGGTTTTTCCTACTTTCTTCAATTTCAGTCTGAAATTGGCAATAAGGAGTTAATGATCTGAGCCAAAGTCAGCTCCTGATCTTGTTTTTGCCGACTGCATAGATTTTCTCCATCTTTGGCTGCAAAGACTATATGGAATTCCAGGTGAGCTATTTCAAATCCTTAAAGATGCTGCTACAAAAGTGCTGCACTCAATATGCCAGCAAATTTGGAAAATTCAGCAGTGGCCACAGGAATGGAAAAGATCAGTTTTTAATCCAGTGCCGAAGAATGTTCAAACTACTGCACAGTTGCACTCAGCTCACATGCTAGAAAAGTAATGCTCAAAATTCTCCAAGCCAGGCTACAACAGTATGAGAGTTGTGAACTTCCATATGTTCAAACTGGATTTAGAAAAGGCAGAGGAACCAGGGATCAAATTGGCAACATCTGCTGGATCATCGAAAAAGCAAGAGTTCCAGAGAAACATCTATTTATGCTTTATTGACCATGCCAAAAAGACTTTGAGTGTGTGTATCACAACAAACTGTGGAAAATTTTGAAAGAGATGGGAATACCAGCCCACCTGACCTGCCTCTTGAGAAATCTGGATGCACGTCAGGAAGCAACAGTTAGAACTAGACATGGAACAACAGCTTGTTTCCAAATAGGGAAAGGAGTACGTCAAGGCTGTATACTGTCACCCTGCTTATTTAACTTATATATAAAGTACATCATGAAAAATGCTGGGGTGGATGAATCTCAAGCTGGAACCAAGATTGCTGGGAGAAATATCAGTAACCTCAGATATGCAGATGACACCACCCTTATGGCAGAAAGTGAAGAACTAAAGAGCCTCTTGATGAAAGTGAAAGAGGAGAGTGAAAAAGTTGGCTTAAAGCTCAGCATTCAGAAAACCAAGATCATGGCATCTGGTCCCATCACTTCATGGCAAATAGATGGGGAAACAGTGGAAGACTTTACCTTTTGGGGCTCCAAAATCACTGCAGATGGTGACTGCAGCCATGAAGTAAAAAGACACTTACTCTTTGGAAGAAAAGTTATGACCAACCTAGACAGCATATTAAAAAGCAGAGACATTACTTTGCCAACAAAGGTCCGTCTAGTCAAGGCTATGTTGTTTTTTTTTTTTTTTTCAGTTTTATTTATTTATTTACTTTAAAATATTGTATTGGTTTTGCCATACATTGACATGAATCTGCCACAGGTGTACATGTATTCTCCATCCTGAATCCCTCTCCCACCCCCCTCCCCATCCCATCCCTCTGTGTCATCCCAGTACACCAGCCCCAAGAACTCATGCATCGAACCTGGACTGGCTATTCGTTTCATGTATGATAATTTACATGTTTCAATGCCATTTTTCCATATCATCCCACCTTTGCCCTCTCCCACAGAGTCCAAAAGACTGTTCTATATATCTGTGTCTCTTTTGCTGTCTCACATACAGGGTTATCGTTACCATATTTCTAAATTCTTATATATATATATGTGTGTGTGTGTGTGTGTGTGTGTGTGTTAGTTTACTGTATTGATGTTTTTCTTTCTGACTTACTTCACTCTGTATAATGGGCTCCAGTTTCATCCACATCATTAGAACTGATTAAAATGTATTCTTTTTAATCGCTGAGTAATATTCCATTGTGTATATGTACCACAGCTTTCTTATCCATTCGTCTTTCCCAGTAGTCATGTATGGATGTGAGAGTTGGACTATAAAGAAAGCTGAGCACCAAAGAATTGATGGTTTTGAACTGTGGTGTTGAAGAAGACTCTTGAGAATCCCTTGTTCTGCAAGGAGATCCAACCAGTCTATCCTAAAGGAAATCAGACCTGAATGTTCATTGGAAGGACTGATGCTGAAGCTAGAGCTCCAATACTTTGGCCACCTGATGCAAAGAGCTGACTCATTTGAAAAGATCCTGAGAAAGATTGAAGGTGAGAGGAGAAGGGGACGACAGAGGATGAGATGGTTGGATGGCATCACCCACTCAATGGACATGAGTTTGAGTAAACTCCGAAGTTGGTGATGGACAAGGAGGCCTGGCGTACTGCAGTCCTTGGGGTCACAAAATGTCAGACATGGCTGAGTGACTGAACTGAACTGAACTCAACCATCTGTGGAGACTAGAAGTAGAATGCCTTGAATACCTTGCCAGCAAGTCTAGGCTTTATTCTGTAGGTCACAAAGATAAATTTCTAACTGTTAGAATGGTTTGGCAACATTATGCTTTAGGAGGCGCTGTCTGGAGTATGTTTTAAGACAACCATTGGGGTAGGGTAGAAAGGGTAGCAGCAAGGGGTCTGACTATCCTTTGGTATGATTACAAAAATTAAGTAAACAATAAGTCTCTTATTTAGGGGAGTTCTTCCCTAAATCAGTACATGATGTAATGAATTTGGTATTATTCTAAGGTTTCTGTAATAAAAGTCAATATAATCTCTTAGTTGATTTGCTTTTTATCTTTCACAACAACCTCTTGAGGTATATCTTATCCATCTGCACTTCTATATCAAGAGAAAAATGAGCCTCAGGAAAGCTGAAATTTTGTGTAAGGCCACATGGCAAGCTAGTAGCCGAGTCTGGGTTTGAACTGTTATCCAGAGTGACTCAAGAGTCTAACTTCTCTGGACATTCTGCGTCAGAGCTAAGTTTATAGACTGGTCTCGTGTGTCCATGTGTGATCTATTTATGGATCACCCAGAGAAAATGTGTAATATCAGGCTGACTTCACTCTGCCACCCAGCACGTTCCTGGAGTACCTCCCAGCTGGTGTCTCCTCAGGGAACAAAAGCTCACTTCAATATTAGCCCAGTCAAACCTAATTAGAAAGGCAAATCCACTCCCTGCCTTCCCAGGCCCAAATTGTTGATCCATGCCAAGCAGTAACTTTCCTGTGTTTTCTGCCACTTTGGTTTTTTAGTTCCAGTTCTGATTACCCTGAGTGATGCTCTATCCAAAAACTGAACCAATTTTCCATTTTGTTTCAAGGTGAAAATCCTCCAGGGATTATCAAATAATAGTTATATCTTTGACCTTGCCCTGGAGCTACTGCATCATTTTTTGCATTGATTTGAAAGGCATTTAGTCAATGTAAAACTTGTGCCAAGCCACAGATCAAGGCATGGTCCCTATGCTCAAGGAGATACGATCTAGAAAGTGATATTTGTTTTGTGTTTAAATAACTGAAAACTTAGTAATCCTTGATACCAACTCAGGCTACCTGATATCTACTTTACACGTGTGTACACACACACACACACACACACACATATATTTGTATTTATATACATTTCCCAGTGGTTCAGTGGTAAAGAATCTGCCTGCAATGCAGGAGACCCAGGTTCGATCCCTGGACTTGAAAAATATATATTTATATATTTACCTGCTATCTTTCAATACCTCATTGGAAGGACTGATGCTGAAGCTGAAGTTCCAGTACTTTGGCCACCTGATGCGAAGAACTGACTTGTTGGAAAAGACCCTGATGCTGGGAAAGATTGAGGCAGGAGGAGAAAGGGATGACAGAGGATGAGATGGTTGAATGGCATTACTGACTCGATGGACATGAGTTTGAACAAGTTCTGAGAGTTAATATTAGATTGGATGAAGCGCAAGCTGGAATCAAGATTGCTGGGAGAAATACCAGTAACCTCAGATATGCAGATGATTCCACCCTTATGGCAGAAAACAAAGAAGAACTAAAGAGCCTCTTGATGAAAGTGAAAGAGGACAGTGAAAAATTGGCTTAAAACTCAGCATTCAGAAAACTAAGATCATGGCATCTGGTCCCATCACTTCGTGGCAAATAGATAGGGAAACAATGGAAACAATGACAGACTTTATTTTGGGGGGCTCCAAAATCACTGCAGATGGTGACCACAGCCATGAAATTAAAAGACGCTTGCTTCTTGAAAGAAAAGCTCTGACTGAAAGTTCTATGAAAGTGAAAGTGAAGTCTCTCAGTTGTGTCCGACTCTTTGCGACCCCATGAAAGTTCTATACAGCATATTAAAAAGCAGAGACATTACTTTGCCAACAAAGGTCCATTTAGTCAAAGCTATGGAGAAGGCAATGGCAGCCCACTCCAGTACTCTTGCCTGGAAAACCCCATGGATGCAGGATCCTGCTAGGCTGCAGTCCATGGGGTCGCTAAGAGTTGGATGTGACTGAGTGACTTCACTTTCACTTTTCACTTTCATGCATTGGAGAAGGAAATGGCAACCCACTCCAGTGTTCTTGCCTGGAGAATCCCAGGGATAGGGGAGCCTGGTGGGCTGCCATCTATGGGATCGCACAGAGTCGGACAGGACTGAAGCGACTTAGCAGCAGCAGCATGGTTTTTCCAGTGGTCATGTATGGATATGAGAGTTGAACTATGAAGAAAGCTGAATGCCAAAGAATTGATGCTTTTGAACTGTGGTGTTGGAGAAGACTCTTGAGAGTCCCTTGGACTGCAAGGAGATCCAACCAGTCCATCCTAAGGGAACTCAGTTCTGAATATTCATTGAAAGGACTGATTCTAAAGCTGAAACTCCAATACTTTGGTTACCTGATATGAAGAACTGACTCATTTGAAAAGACCCTGATGCTGAGAAATGTTGAAGGCAGGAGGAGAAGGGGATGACAGAGGATTAGATGGTTGGATGGTATCACCGACTCAGTGGACACGAATCTGAGTAAACTCCAGGAGTTGGTGATGGACCAGGGAGGCCTGGCATGCTGCAGTCCATGGGGTCGCAAAGAGTCAGACATGTCTGAGCAACTGAACTAAACTGAAATGAACTGAACACTTAAGAAACCTAACTACACTTGCTTAGTAAAATACTGTGCTAAGGGCTTTTTATGTATTATCTCAACTCTTGATAACAATGTGAGATACATATTATTGTGATAATTTTTCTGTGATAAAGGAAATTTCAGTTTTGTGAGGTTAAGAAAATTACTCTGTCACAAAGCTAGTGCAAGGTAGAACTAGGATTTACAGTCACACTGAGATGTTCTGAAACCGTTATCCTAGGCCTTCCTCTTTATATTTGACCCAACATCAAACATACAGAAAGATGGCAGCTGTGTATGGAAAACTGGTTAGGGCCAGTACACCAAGGCCAAATTTAATCCTCATTGAAAAACAAAACAAAACAAAACAAAACAAAAAAAAACACAATTTTATTCCCATTTTACTGGCTAAGAAACCGAGATCCAGACAAGCTAAGTGATTTTTCTCCCAAGGTTCCAATGGTCATAAGTGGTGGGGCTTGAATTCAAACCTGTCTGTCTGGCTCCCTAGGAAAGTCACAGATCCCTTCTTCTCATAAGTTTCTCCATCCACCACCCACACAAGGCACAACGTACAGTTTCATCCCAAGCAAACCTGCAAAATGGGCTTTTGGGGCCAAGTATCCACAGCCTTGCCTTGGGTACCCTCCACTTTGTCCCTCCTCCCAGCCCCTGCCCCAGCTTTCCACAGCTCTTCCAGCCCATCAAAGGGGGTCAGTTCTCTGTTTCAACAGCCTCCTGGGCACTGTATACTCTCTTCCAACCCAAATAAGCATGTGGGTGTTTGGTGAGTGTTTTTTCTCACTGGGAGGCCCCGCACATCAGAGTGTGGATTTTGGTTTCAAGTCTTTCCTACCTTTTGGCCAACTCTTCTCTCACCTACTGCACTGGGCAGTCCCGCCTCCCTCCAACTCTCGCACTTTGCCAAACCCTGACTCTGGCTGGGAAACAGAAGGCTGCATGCTGCCCTCCTTGGATGTCACCCTCTTTGGGTTCCATGAATAAGTCAGCAGGAATGCTTCAAGAAGGCAAAGCCATCATTTTTCCACCAAAGGGGAAAAATACACACAACACTTTCATGGTTGTGCCCAAGTGAAAACACCCCAGGCCTCCTGCGTGGTTGGTCCTCGGGCTCAAAATGTGCACCAAATAGGACTTCAGAGGTGAACTCATCCTGCCTTTTAGTTCCCCCGTGTTTACCACAGGGACAACAGGGGAGAATGCCATGCCGACTCAGATGCAGGAGTGGTGTTTGACCAACAATCATCACCCACATCAATGGGAATTAAACTCACATAAAAAAATGAATAAAAAGGCCAGCAAGTGGCCCTAGTAAGGGGGAGAAAACTCTTCCCACCACAATATCCTTGTCATTTAATTACAAATAAAGTCCATTAGGGGCTGTGCTTCCTTTATGGGACTGAGGGCTAAGAGGTACAGGAAATGAGCTTGTGTAGCTGCCAGCACATCCGCTGAAACTTTGATTGATTCTTGAAGCACAGAGCTCTCCAAGATGGCATTGGGAGTCTTGAACAGCCAAAGGGAAGAGAGAGGAGTGTGTATGTGTGGACACTGGCCCTCGTGTAGGAACCAGCATATTTGCAGACACCCTTTGCTGCCATCAGAGTGAAAGACGGGATAGACCAGAATCATGGAAAACTTGACGGAGTATTTAAGATCATTGAAGCATGTATGAAATACACATTGTCTTAAACTTTTAAAATGAGTTAAAAATGAGGAACAGAGGAGTATAATGGAAGGGATATTTGCGTTGTTGTACAGCAGAAACCAACACAACGTTGTAAAGCAATTTTCATCCAATTAAAAACTAAATTTAGAATAAATAAATAAAAATTAGCAGAAATGATTAAAGTATAGAATTCTGCACTTGATTAAACAGTGATTTACAACTGAAGAAAGTGATCGTTAAAACTGATTCAGAATAAAGGAAATTTTAAAATTACCTATGTAACTTAAGAATTTCTTGAGATAGTACAAACATTTTACACACTTTTTAAAGCACTGAATTATAGTGTTCTAAACACTTGACTGGAGCTTCCCCGGGGGCTTAGCGGTACAGAATCCATCTACAAATGCAGGAGACATGGGAGATGTGGGTTCCAACCCTGGGTCAGAAACATCTCCTGCAGGACAGCATGGCAACCTGCTCCAGCGTTCTTGCCAGGCAAATCCCCTAGACAGAGGAGTCTGGTGGGCTACAGGCCACAGGGTCACAAAGAGTCCATAGTCACAGAGTGACAAAGATGACTGACCATGCACGCACACAAACCATAAATTTAAGGTATCCTGGTCCAAGCAAAAGGGCCATTTCTTCAGAAGATAAAACTGAGGTATAGGAGAACTTACTGTTTATCCAAGAATGCACTAACAAGTAGCAAATTCAGGATCTGAACAGAGTTCTGTTCCACTTTTGCTCTTTGCCCATTGCCAGGTGATCGCCCATGTGGAGTGCTGTTCCCTAACCCTTTCTGAACTGCAAGGAATTGCCTGGGCAGTATAGTTCGATAGTGCGCATGGACTGAAAGTTCATTACTTAAATGAAGATGCTAAGCATTGTCTATGCTCATCATCCCCACCCTAATGCTCAAACAATTTAAAACAAACCTTTGATCATCACTTCACTTATGTAATTCACTGGAAGCAAAGAGAGTTGGCATCATGCTAGAGGTTAATCTCTTTATGTGGACTAAAGAATCACTAAACTCAGGAGGAGAAGAACTACAACACTTGACTCTATGAACACCAAAATGACAGCCTTGCACAGCTCCAGGATGCCATTCCTTTTGCATTCTGTGTCCTGGAACATAATTCTAGGGAGTAGTGTTTGTTTAGACTACCACGGGAATGGTGTCCCATGTCATTGCATAATGCAGAGGTCCTAGTAACTCTGAGCAAACCTCTCTGAGTCTAAGTTTCCCTCCTGAGAGTGAGAATAGCTATGTCTACTTGGAGGAATTATATTAGATAAAAGTGTAAACTCCCTTGCATAGTGTAGCTGTTTGTATATAGTGCCTGCCCAAGGCTGTTTTAGGAATATAAGATTGGTTGGAATTAAACTGAAATAACTCATTCTCATTCTTTAATAATAAGAATAAGTTAGTTCATAAAATCATCTCACACCTGAGAGAGGTACTAGGTACTAGGGAAAAACACTTGGAAAGGATTGTGTGGGTGGGGCACGGGAGTGTGTAGCTTTGGAAGCCAAGGCACAGAATGAGAGCTGTGTCCTTTTGGACAGAAAGTGAGGGTGATGGTGGTGGTGGGAGGCACTAAACAGGTAGTCAGGGTGGGGCCAGAGACAGGTCTGAGTTCTTCTCAAAGTCTTCTCTAGACTTGAAAGAGAGTGAGCATCCCATTGGTCTTGTTATGAAAAGTGAGGCCTTAATCCAAGTGTGTCTCTCAAAGAGTTGGGATGAGTGCCCCTGACATATATCCCTGGGGACCTTGTTTACCTCACCCAGTACACAAGCTGGTTGTTTCATCTGGAGCTAAGAAGCCAGTTAAGGTGAGAGGGGCATCCATGATTAAAAGGGATCCTCACAAGAGCAATGACTCTTATCTGGGGCTGGTCATTTGGGAGATGGCCCTTAGGGAAGACAATCCTATTATAACTCAATTAGGCTGCAGAAGTAAATGCTAAAGAGGAATAAAAGCAGGCAAGATGCCTTTTGTGCTACAAGAGAAAGACAAGTGGGTTCTCCACCAATCCATAATCAAAGGCTCTCATTAACCAGCCCATTAACTTGGGAAGAAGCCCCAGGGGCCCAGCTGCAGTAACAGACACCCCTGAAGATGGCTCATGGAGATGCAGTCTAGCCTGCTCTGTCTCAAAGCATCCCTTCATCTTTTTCTAAGCCCCCTGAAATGAGTCATATCATTTGCTTTGGGGACTGTATAAGAGAATTCACAGATTCCTCATTTGATCCACACAAATCTGCTGGAAACATCATTTTAACGATGTGAAAACTAGCAACAGAGTTCAGTAAATTGTCTTGATTTGGAAGGCTTTTTAAAGATTGATTTTAGGTATGAATTTGGGTCTCTTCCCACTACAGCACACTGCCATCCATCTTTAATTTCACTGACTTCTTCAGCAGCCCTCCAAAGCAGAGTTTATTAGCATCGTTTTCCATTGGGGAAAGCAAGGACCCAGAAAGATCCTCCAGGTCATGTTGCAGGTAAAATGCCTAGGATTTGAACCCAGGTTTTCTGACTCCAAGTGTTATCCTCATTTCCTTACACCACAGCTGCTGTCACATAACACAAGACATCTTGGTGTATCCAGAGCAGAGAGTTCCCCAATACTGCCTCCGCACACAGAAAGGAATATGCCATGTTGAGATATCCAGAAAAAAAAAAAAAGAAAAGAAAAGAAACCACCAATAAAAGTTGATTGCTAGACTCCAAAATTCTTTGGAATCCTTGGAAATCCTAGGTTAGCAGGACCGTTTCTGAAAATGAAGTAAAGCTGATGGCAGGAAATGTGGAACTCTTGTCCAATGTACCTATTTCATTCTCATGAAATGCAGCATTTTCCATTTAGGTCAATAGCTTGTACAACTAGCTGTAGGTGGGGGAAGAAAGGGTAGGCCAGCCCCTTGGAGGGTGCCAGAAGCCCAGTGATAAGCTCAGCACACAGGGACCACAAGCTATGCTCTTGGGGAGAGAGCCAGGCAGATGGGGATGGTCAATAGCTGCAGAATCCCCAGATGTCACTCTCTACATCATGTCTCTTTCTGGGCAGAGGGTACAGTCTCCTCTGGGCTGTTTTAATATTCTGTTAGTCCACATGCAACTTCTTTAAAGGACAGAAGTGGTTTAAATTCTCTTGAGTAATGTGTGCTCACTAAAGAAGTGGAAGAAATTGTAAAGACCCCTGATTTGGTGTCAGAGAAACCTGAGTTCAAGTCCCATCTCTTTCTCTTTCTAAAATTGTGTGCACATATAACCTAGGGCAAGCAAATTTACCTTTCCTAGCCAGATATTTTTCTATGAGATTGATCTATTATTTCAGAACCTATAGGGCATTATGAGTTTCTTTTGAAATAATTAATAGATCAGCTGCAAAATAGTGGCTTGAAACATTCTTTGTAATTAATGTGTGACAACTCTACAAAGTCAATATTGCTCTGCCTACTTTATAGATAAGGAAATCGAAGCCCCCAAATTATGCAACCACATAAGCAACTAACCCAAAGTGACAGAGCTGGTAAGTTCTAGACCCAGGATTAAAATTGATTCAGTATCATATCAAGATGTCATTCACTTTGTTTTAACTTTAGTTTACTTTACATTACTGTACTGGTTTTGCCAAACATTGACATGAATTCACCACGAGTGTACATGCATTCCCAAACATGAATCCCCTCCCACCTCCCACCCCATACCATCTCTCTGGGTCCTCTCCTTGCACCAGTCCCAAGCATCCTGCATCCTGCATCGGACATCGACTGGCGATTCGTTTCTTACATGATAGTATACATGTTTCAATGCCATTCTCCCATCTCATCCCCCCCTCTCCCTCTCTCTCTCCCCCAGAGTCCAACAGTTCACTCTATAGATCTGAGTCTCTTTTGTTGTCTCGCATACAGGGTCATCATCCCTATCTTTCTAAATTCCATATATATGCGTTAGTATACTGTATTGGTGTTTTTCTTTCTGGCTTACTTCACTCTGTATAATCGGTTCCAGTTCCATCCATCTCCTTAGAACTGATTCAAATGTATTCTTTTTAATGGCTGAGTAATACTCCATTGTGTATATGTTCCACTGCTTTCTTATCCATTCATCTGCAGATGGACATCTAGGTTGTTTACATGTCCTGGCTATTNATTCTTTTACAAGTTGTTGACCAATTTTCCCAGCACCACTTGTTAAAGAGATTGTCTTTACTCCATTGTATATTTTTGCCTCCTTTATCAAAGATAAGGTGTCCATATGTGTTTGGATTTACCTCTGGGCTTTCTATTTTGTTCCATTGATCTATATTTCTGTCTTTGTGCCAGTACCATACTGTCTTGATGACTGTGGCTTTGTAGTAGAGCTTGAAGTCAGGCAAGTTGATTCCTCCAGTTCCATTCTTCTTTCTCAAGATTGCTTTGGCTATTCGAGGTTTTTTGTATTTCCATATAAATCTTGAAATTATTTGTTCTAGTTCTGTGAAAAATACCGCTGGTAGTTTGATAGGGATTGCATTGAATTTGTAGATTGCTTTGGGTAGTATACTCATTTTCACAATATTAATTCTTCCGATCCATGAACATGATTTCTCCATCTATTAGTGTCCTCTTTGACTTCTTTCATCAGTTGTTTTATAGTTTTTTATATATAGGTCTTTAGTTTCTTTAGGTAGATATATTCCTAGGTATATTCACTTTGAATATTTCATTCACTTTGAAGCAGGACCTCCAGGAAGCATCACCTAAGGGCCCATATGTCTGTGTTTATGGAGATTGTGTTGATGGTAAGACCAGCAGGCAAAAGGCAAAGTTAGAAAAAGCCTGAAAGAGAGAGGGCTTAAAACACACACAAGAGTCGTCTATAGTGTCAGCATTGGCCAGATACAGGGCTTGTAAAGAAGAATAATATTATTAATGTTCACCAGAATAATGTAAGCCCAGATCTCAGTATGAAAGAGACACAGGCTTGGTGCTTGGTGATGGAGAGAGGAGGGAGAGAAGGACCAATATTCACTGAGCATGTGCTCATGTAAGTCTCTTTGCTAGGTATTTATGATGCATTATCATATTTAAGTGTGGGATAATTCCATATGGGTAATAGAACTATTAATTGCTCCCTCCATTATTCATGTTGTCTCAATATTCTTAGAAACAACCCCCTTGGATTTCGGATTGCCACCAAATTTCTCAGCCTCCCTCTGTAGCTTCCTATTACCAAATGACCAAGACCTAGCACAAGTATTATGAGCATAAGTTATACACACAACATCTACATTATACTCTTAAGAGGAAGTTGCTTGCCTTCCACTTTTGCTCTTTTCTCCATCCTAGGAATTAAAATTCAAGTATGGTGTTAATGCACCAGCTTTTACTATGAGAACAAAGAATAAACTCTGGGGCACAAGGCTGATTTTGTCTCCCCAGGAGACCTAGACAGTGTCTAGAGATATTTTGGACTTCCTTGGTGGCTCAGACAGTAAAGAATGTGCCTTCAATATGGGAGAAATGGGTTCAAGCAACCTACTCTAATATGCTTGCCTGGAGAATTCCATGAACAGAGGAGCCTTGCGGGCTACAGTCCATGGGTTGCAGAGAGTCGGATATGACTGATGAACACTTTCACTTTTCAGAGATATTTTTGGTTGTTACAGCTGAGGAGAGGATACTACTGGCATAAGTAGTGACCAGGGATGCTGCTAAATATCCTGTAGCACGTGAGAACATCTTCCCACTCCCACCACCACTTCACCTAACACAATTTATCTATTCTTTTTGCAAATAGCATGTTCCCATTCAGAGATGTTCTCTGCAGTCAGCTGACTGTCTGGCTCATCTTACTCTTCATATTGAGGAGCTCTTAAAATACAGGATTAACATACTATTTTCAGCCTGACAGTAGTATGTGTCACTGCCTTTGGTGAGACGTCAGCCCACAGCTTCCTTTTCATCTTCTGCAACTTCCTGTGATTACAAGAAGTGGGATGATTAATGTTGACCGGGGTAGGTCCACCTACTCAGTGACTGTGACTGTTGGGGTTCTGGGGTAACACAAAACCCACACAGTCATAGAACTTTTCCCTGGCCTCATGATGCCAGACTGCATCACACAGCATAGTGTGGGGTCCAGAAATGATTTTACATGAGTCAGTTCTTACAAGTGTTTTGTAGCTTCAGTTCCATACATGGCAACAACTTTCATACTCCTCCCACACAGTCCCATTCCTTCTTTTACAACCTACCTCCCAGGAGTCAGTGGAATATTATCCATAGCACAGAAGGAGACAGCCTATAAATTAATCTCCTTCCTGTCAGGGGTTTCATCCAGTGATCTGATCTTAGTATCTTACAATATGTGACATCTTCCATTAAAAGAGAAGACCCCAGATGGATAATTCGCCCATGTTCTCAGTTCCAAAATATCTCTTAGGTCTGCACAGGCCCTTCCCAAACCATGACACTAATATTACATACATCCTCAGCATGCAAGTTAGAATATTTAATTCAATCACAATAGAAATCAGTTACATGCTCTAAAACAAAATACACATGAACAGACAGTATTTACATATCCTCACTTACTGAAACCAGTCCAAATGTAACAAATAGGTTGGTGTTTTATGAAAGTCAAAGCCATACTCTAAGGGAACTAAAGAAGGAAATGATGCAAGCAAGGTGTTGGGAATACCTGCAGCAGTGTTATGGCTTCATAGGTTTGTGCTCAGAAAAGGGCAGAAGGAGCAAAGGAAGAGAGGTCATCCTATCTTCGGGGAATCTATACTCCAACACAACAGAGTGAAAACGCAGCCACAAGAATACCTAAGTTTAAATTAATCTTCATAACAACCCTATGAGTAGCTATTCTTGTGATTTTTAATGGTATAAGTGAGAAGATAAATATTGTCTGGTGGGTTGTTACAAGGTACCATTGGCATAATCCAAATTCAGCCACTGTGCTGCTGAGGTCCCTTGGAGAGCGGGAGTGACCTATGTTCCACGCTGTGCCTGCTTCTCTTTGCCGCTCTCCGCTCAGGTCGCTCAGATCACCACCTGGACCTTCAGGAGCCGCTGCCTCTTAATGTGATGCTCTGTATTCCTTTGTGGGCTCCGTTGGGAAGCAGACAGAGGTGGAGTCGATGTGGAGCAGGTCACTACTCTTCCTTCCTTGTCCTTAACTCTACACTCTACTAAGAAGCAAGGCTTTAGGGGGGCTATTAAGTTTTGGCAAAAATTGGGGAAATGTTTAGTAGCACATCTTTTTGTAATAGTTACCATTTGTAATAATATACATGAATATTAAGCATGGTTCTTCCTGAAAGTTCTTCAGCACCGAGTCCCTAGGAATTTCTCACTGGTTAGCTTTCTCCATTGTTTTGATGCTTCCAATGTATTGTCTAGCATTTTTTTACATTCTTGCTCCTGTACCACACTGCGAACACTACATGTGAAACCTACAAAACCCAAAAGAGGCTGTTGTAGGTTACCACAGAAAGTTTTTGTCATGATTACAGAAGCACAGAGTAGGCAAGTGGTCCCATGGAATAGAGCTAATGGAGAGTGTGTTGGACCCAAAACTTGAAAACTATCTGAGGGAACCCTGATGCTGCAGAAGGCATCCCTCTTTTCTCCCAACTCATGTGAAAGAAGTAAAGTGACTGAGTCAATGAAGAATGAGAAAAAGTCTTGGGAGAGAGGACATCCTCAAGCCTCCCCAGATAGTCAGAATTCATGTGGGATGAAGAGTCAGCCTGCCATCTCTCTTCTTCTCCTGACACATTTTCTTTCATGAGGATGTTTGTACTCTTTCTCAGGATCTTCCAGGACGGGCGGTAAATAAAACTGGTGGGCTTATCTCTCAGAAATCATTTGGCAAATGAGAAAAATTCAACCAATAACCTGAAAAACACCAAATTTTCCTGCCTTTGTTAAAGAAAAATAGTGTATTTAAGTTAGAGAAAGTCAATTTTTAAAATTAATTTTTTATTGAAGGATAATTGCTTTACAGAATTGTGTTGTTTTCTGTCAAATCTCAGCATGAATTAGCCATAGGTGTACATCTATCCCCTCCCTTTTGAACCTCCCTCCCCTCTTCTTCCCGATCTCAACCCTCTAGGTTGATACAGAGCCCCTGTTTGAGTTTCCTGAGTCATACAGCAAATTCCCATTGGCTATTTATTTTGCATAGGGTAGTGTAAGCTTCCATGTTCCTCTTTCCATACATCTCACCCACTGCTCCCCTCTCCCCAGACACATTGCTCATTGCAGCACTATTTACAATAGCTAGAACATGAAAGCAAGCTAGATGTCCACTGATGGACAAATGGGTAAATAAGTTGTGGTACATATACACAATGGAATATTATTCAGCCATAAAAAGAAATGCATTTGAGTCAGGTCTAATGAGATGGATGAAGCTAGAACCTATTATACAGAGTGAAGTAAGTCAGAAAGAAAAATATAAATATCATATTCTAATGCATATATAGGGAATCTAGAAAAATGGTATTGAAGTATTTATTTACAGGGCAGCAATGGAGAAAGTCAATTTTAATGAGTCAGCAATAGTGAGCTAAAATTTGAACTCGTCCGTTTTATTCACAATCTCATGCTCTTTTCCTTCAGTGTTTCTGTTTCTCAGTTATACCATAAGACACTTTGTACCTACCCTGTATCTGAGACATTTTCTTGTTATTGGCCCAGAAATAATACTGTAGGAGAAAGGTTTCCTAAGCAATAGCCATTAGGAATTGAGAAAAAAACACTTGGACAGTTTAGGGCATATTCAAACCTTTGGAAATTATTTCAAAAATGATTTTGTGTTGGTTTGCTATGGCAAAATGGAACTTTTTGCTCTAAGACTAAAGATGTGTGTGTGTGTGTGTACACATGCGAGTGTACATATGTTTACATGCACTTTTAGAACATCTCAGGCATCAAAGCATTGTTATGGGTTAGACAGATTAACTGGAAGCACACAGCATCAATTTCTAAGAAGCAGGTGTAGGAAGCAGAGTCAGAATTCTGGCATCCCAAACAGCAGCTCTGACCCTAGCCTTCTAGTTTTCTGGGAAACCTTTTTTGCACAAGCATTTATAAATCATTTTTTAACGTTGAATCATTAGGATAAGTATTTGTTGATAGACCCATGGTGAGTAATTAATAACTACTGTTAGTATAGTGGTTTGTTGATTCAATTGCTATCCACATTATGAAGCTGTTACATCTGGCTGACAAAATGTTAAATTGTGCCTTTCCAAGGCTAATTGTTTATTTTTAGCAACTCCTTGAAAATGATAATGACTAACATTTATTGAGAATGTCTTATGTGCTAGGTACTGTGTTAACCACTTTATATAAATTATCCCAGAAGAACTTTATGAGTTAGCTACTGCTTGTTCCACTTCAATGATGAGAAGATGGAAGTATAGGTGTATACCTAGTAGGTGAGGGATTTTGGAGACCTCCTGCTTAACCATTATCTTGAAGGACTGAGAATTTTAAGGAGGGCTACTGTAGCTCAGGTTATTTAGGTTAAGAAGAGAGAAGCAATAGAAACCCAAAGATACATTCCCAAGATTTTCTGAGTGGCAGTAGAAGTACTTTTTAAAAATAGACTTCAATAATTGCATATTTCTTTCCTTACAGATTCTTCATTTCAGATGATTCTGTATTAGTGTTCATGGAAATTGCATTATTCTCACTGCATTAATGAATGTTTTGATTTAGTGGAAATGTTTTAGAAAACTATCACTAGAGATTATCCAAGTGAGTTCCTGGTGAAAAATATAAATACCATGAATCTCCTGAGGAATATTCCAATTTTTTTCAACCCTACACATCTTTCTCTGGGTTCCAAACATGTGCATCTAATTTCTACTTTCCATTTCCATTTGGATGCCTAATTGGCATATACATCTTAGTTTGTCACAAATAAAACTTCTATTTCCCTCTCCTTTTCTTCCCCAAACATTAAATGCCATCACTTAGGTGCTCAATCTGTAAACTTACACCTAACCTTAATTCTTCTCTCTTCTTCATATTTCCACATCCAATCAGCATATCAAATAGGCCTTAACCTTAGAATTATTTTTAAAATGTCTATTTTTCTCCATGTCATCATCTCAGGAACTATGTAATAGTCACCTCTTGATCTCCTTGTATCCCCTCTGGCCCTCACCCATGCCATTTACCCCAGGACAGTCAAGGGGACCTTCTAAAAATGAAAATGAAAGCTTCTGGTCCAAGATAAAAGATTGAACATGTAAGTTTACCCCTTGACCTTTCTAAGGCCACTTTGCAATGGAAAAGCATAAAACATTCATTTACCACCATAAAACAAAGAAAAAGGGGGTAATGTCATCAGTAACAGAATGTTTCAGCACATATCTGTAGACCTAAAGTAGATGGAAGAGTATTGGCTGGTGTAGGAAATGGGAAGAGAAAGCTGAGAATAGCAGAACCCCACACAGACTCCTGACTCAGAGACACCTGGTGTAATGGGTTATTGGCATAAAGACTGTTATAAACATCTGAAACTATCAACCAAGCATGCAGATGAAATAAAAGCAAGGCTCAGAACATTACTGCCAATGTATCCACCACCTCCCCCTGCCACTTCTCCAGGAAGTTCCTTGAAGATTTGAATAAAGAGAGAGGGGAAAAAATGAGAGCCATAGGATACTGAATCTGACCCAGCAGAGTAATGAAGGGAAGTTTCAAGATGACAGCTGCTCATCAAGCCTAGAGAACAATCATGTCAGTGTTCAGCAGGAGGAGCAGAGGCAGTGGAACCGGAATGAAGGGAGACTTGGAAGATTTGCTGGAATCCCTGAGGTAGAGGTTAAAGTATTTGTGGGACATGATAAAGGCACACAGTACAAAACAGAAAAATTGGAAACAAGGTGAAAAGTGAATGGTTATGAAAGAAATGTTATTTTAGCATATTATTTGATATGCAATTAATGACATTATATGGTCATAGCAATGAGACATTTAAATTCTAAAATCTGCCTATAGACAAGGCATGGGAGGCTCATTACACTTGCAGATCAAAATGTAAATATGATCAATCTGACATTTTAAGTGTAAATTTGAAGGCAGAACCCAGGATGTGGAGGCAGGGTATAAGAGAATATAGAGGAGAGTAGAAGGAAAGGGGTGTAATATCCTAATTTTATAAAATGAGGGGTCTAGAGAAGATATCCACATGTGATAGAATAAAAAGGAAATATAATATTGAAGCTTAAAAGTTAACTATTAGGAGGATTTAAAAGAATGGTTAACTATTTATTTTTGAGATTGGGATGGCATTGACCAAGTATAAGTTGAGTCCTAATTTTTCATGTGTAGGTGTGTGCTCAATCATGTCTGACTCTTTGTGGCCCCATGGACTGTACTCGGCCAGTCTCCTCTGTTCATGGGATTTTCCAGGTAAACATACTGAAGTGGATTGCCACTTGCTACTCCAGGGAATCTTCCAGACTCATGGAGTGAATCCTGCTTTGGCAGGTAGATTCTTTACCACTAGCACCAATCTGGGAAGCCCTAAATGATTGTCAGATTATTGTTCAATAATAAACTGGTGAAAATGTGTCCTGCAAGCCAAATAGACCTACAGCATAAATCAAGATGCATACAAAAGACCTGTGCCTAGCTGCTGCCAAGCAAATTAGAAAAAAGAGGATTATAAATCAGTTCAAGATGACCTGAAATAAAGGAGGGAATTTAAAATTAGATATAGATCATAGACCAGGGCCTATAGGCATAAGACAACTGCTGAGTGGAAGGTAAATATTTCCCGAGGCCCCACACCTAGAACTAATATCAGGAACACTGGGTTTTAGGAGGAAACTGGCAGTGTTTCCAAACCACATAGCAAAATTAAACCAAACTGACCTTAGACAGGTGGTACACAACATGGAAATGATTGAGATGAGAAAGAGGGAGAGATGAGGTCCACAGGACCCTAAAAAGGCAAGGGCTTCACATCGATAGGCGTCTGGATGAAGGATTTTACAAGAGAATCAGAGGTATCTGCAAAGACCACAGGAACCCAGGGGAGGCTGAGTCAACAGGGCTGTGCCATTGGCCAATAATGAATGGATCACAGGATCATCAGCAGAAGATGCTCATAGAATGCACAATGATGGGGCTAGGCCACTGTACTCCAAAGGAGAAGCAGATGGGTGGGTATACTTATAAAAATGTGCAGGTGAGTTATAAGGGGAAAAAAGGGATAGATATATCATATTTCCATCCAACTGCAATGTGAGATAATTTATCATTGTCCTCCGTTATGGATGGAGGTTTGTAACATTGTACAGGAGGTGGTGACCAAAATCATTCCAAAGAAAAATAAATGCAAGAAGGCAAAATGGTTGCCTGAGGAGGCCTCACAAATAGTTGAGAAAAGAAGAGATGTAAAAGGCAAAAGAGAAAGGAAAAGATATACCAATTGAATGTAGAGTTCCAAAGAATAGCAAGGAGAGGTAAGAATGTCTTCTTAAGTGAACAATGCAAAGAAATAGAGGAAAACAATAGAATGGGAAAGACTAGAAGTCTCTTCAAGTTAGAAATACCAAAGGAACATTTCATGCAAAGATGGGTATAATAAAGGACAGAAACGGTATGGACCCAACAGAAGCAGAAGAGGTTAAGAAGAAGAATTATACGTAAAAGGTCTTAATGACACAGATAACCACCTTGGTGGGATCATTCACCTAGAGCCAGACATCCTGGAGTGTGAAGTCAAGTGGGCTTTAGGAAGCATTACTAGGCATAAAGCTAGTGGAGGTGATGGAATACCAGTTGAGTTATTTTAAATCCTAAAAGATGATGCTGTGAAAGTGCTGCACTCAATATGCTAACAAATTTGGAAAACTCAGCAGTGACCACAAGACTGGAAAAAAATCACCTTTTATTCCAATACCAAAGAAGGGCAATACCAAAGGATGTTCAAACTACCACACAATTGTACTCTATTCACATGCTAGCAAGGTAATGCTCAAAATTCTTCAAGCTAGGCTTCAATAATACATGAACTAAGAACTTCCAGATGTACAAGCTGGATTTGGAAAAAGCAGAGGAACCAAAGATCAAATTGCCAGCATCTGTTGGACATAGGAAAAAGAAGTGAATTCCAAAAAATAAAATATCTACTTCTCCTTCATTGACTACAGTAAAGCTTTGACTGTATGGGTCACAACAAACTGTGGAAAATTCTTAAAGAGAAGAGAATACCAGACCACCTTACCTGCCTCCTGAGAAACCTGTAGCAGGTCAAGAAGCAACAATTAGAACTGAACATGGAACAATGGATTGGTTTAAAATGGAGGAAGGAGTACATCAAGGCTGTACATTGCCACCCTGCTTATTTAACTTATATGCAGAGTACATCATGCAAAATGCGAGGCTTGATAAATCACAAGCTGGAATCAAGACTGCCGGGAGTAATATCAATAACCTCAGATGTGCAGATGACACCACTGTAATGGCAGAAAATGAAGAGGTAGTAAAGAGCCTCTTGATGCAGTTTAAAGAGGAGACTGAAAACCTGGCTTAAAACTCAACATTTAAAAAATCAAGATCATGTCATGCAGTCCCATCACTTCATGGCAAATAGATGGGGAAATAGTGACAGACTTCAGTTTCTTGGGCTCCAAAGTCACTGTGGACAGTGATTGTAGCCATGAAATTAAAGGATACTTGCTCCTTAGAAGAAATGCTATGACAGACCTAGGCAGTTTATTAAAAAACAGAGACATTACTTTGCCAACAGAGGTCCATATAGTCAAAACTATGATTTTTCCAGTGGTCATATATGGATGTGAGAGTAGGGTCATAAAGAAGGTTGAACACTGAAGAGTTGATGCTTTTGAACTGTTGTGTTGGAGAAGATTCTTGACAGTCCCTTGGACAGCAAGGAGATCAAACTAGTCAATACTAAATTAAATAAATCCTGATTATTCTTTGGAAGGACTGATGCTGAAGCTGAAGCTGTAATTCGGCCACCTGATGTAAAGAGCTGACTTATTGGAAAAGACCCTAAAGCTTGGAAAGACTGAAGGCAGGAGGAGGAGGGGATGACAGAGGATGAGATGGTTGAATGGCATCATCTATGCAACGGACATGAGTTTGAGCAAGCTCTTGGAGATGGTGAAGGATGGGAAATCCTGGTGTGCTATGGTCTATGGGTGGCAAATCATCAGAAAAGTCTGACAGGCTGAACAACACTACCATTGTCATTATTATCATTGCTACCCAGGATGAACTACAAAGGGAAATCATGTCCTTGAGAGAGAAGCTGACTTCTCCTATGGGCAATAGCTTCTAGAGAGGCTGAGGATACAGGATTAACTTTAGCTAGGGAATGGAGATTACAAAATGCACTGTGAGCAAGTTCAGGCTTATATCTCAGTCAAACAATGGGGAAAATAGAAGTTTTGCTCAGTTTTCCAGTGTCTCCTAGAAGATGGCAGAAGGAGGAAGGTGTTCAGGGGAGATGGAAAGAAGAGCTAGGCCTCATAATTGTTTGCTGGCACACTGCTTGTACTCTGTTTCTGAGGGTAGGAGAGGAATTATGACCTCGCTGGAAAGAGTCAGGTGTAGTCTGGGTTATCTGAGATGGTTAGTGGTGATATAGGTCCCAGCCAGCTTGTAATGGTATTTCTAAAATTTTGCTAGCTCATGCTTCACATTAAAACAACAACAAAAACAGCTATTCTTGATGTCACAATCTGGTTAAGTTTCTATCCCATGAGAGCATATTTAGCCTCAATGAAGATCTTGAACATGGAAGGCTGTAGACTCTCAATGTGAAAACAATCATCTCTGTAGACACAAAACTGTTCTTCTTTAATGAAAGAAAAGAAGATAGCCATGCAGATTTTCCACAAAAGATAGAAGAGACAGGAGACCTGTAATTACTCTTCCCTGAAGATGGAATATTTTGATAGTTAAACTATGCTGTCTGGGATATTTTTAACTTTCTAAGTTAAAATACTTTCTTAGTTTACTCTGCCCATTCTGGAAGGACACAGAGGTGAGGTCACAAATAAAAAAGACAGACAAGTCTTCTCTGGGATTCATCAGGCATCATCAAGGAGTCAACCTGAGTGCTAGGAGAATATCCTGTTGCTAAGTAGGACTTGGCCCCTTCAGAATTAAGAAAGGGATATTATGCAGAGTTGATGATCCAAGAGTGTGGCTGGGACTAGGGCCATATTTGTTCGTATGACTCAGTATACCAAACATGTCTTAGGTAGACCCATCCAAAAGAAGGGGAAAAAAATACACACATACATACACACACCACCCCCCACCCCCACCGACACACACACACCTCCACTACACATGCACATATACTGCTCTCAAGAGGCCACCCACAGTCAGTGATGAATTTCCAGGACCCAAACTAACTACCTTGGAATTCCATTAAAATGATCTGTCTTGCTAAATTCTTGGTATGTGTAAATTGGGCGTCACTCTGCTTCCCAGAGTTGTTGAGAGATGAGGGTATCCCCATGGGCCAAGGATGCTCAGCCAAGTCTGAAAAGGTCCAGGCTGGACAGTGAAAGAAAAGCTGTCTTATTTAACAGTGATTGCTTCTTAACCAGACTGGGATGTTCCCTAGAACATTGGAAATATCCAAGATCTTTTGAGGTACTGGGGAATTGAAAAGTACAAAGACCATCAAAAAGATAGAAAAGAGACAGAAAAAAAAATGTCCTGAGATTATTCACAAAATAATAATAGACAAGAATTATGACTTCAAATATTTCAAAGGCTTATGATAGTGGGGTGCTGAATTATACAGCTGAGGTTCAAGTCATGGCAGAATATCCTGGACCCAGAAGACTGAGATGAGATATCTTTAGCACTTGGCAAAGGTCAAGAGTCAGAACAGAAAAACAGCCCAATTCTGTTACTTTGGGCTCATAGGAATGTGAAACCAAAAGTGGAATCCAAATTATGAAGTCAGTACAAACTGCAAAGGATAGTCTAGAAATTAGGATAAATCCTAATTTCTCAAGGACAATCCCATTTTATACCTATAATTTCAGCTTAGTTTTGCATTTCCTTTGAAATTTTCATTTTCAACTGTTATTATTAATGTTCACATTAAAATAAGTTGGGATAGATTTCAAGAACTATGTTTTATACTTCTAGCTTCCGTTAGGTTCTCATTTATTAATGTATGAGATACATGGGCACCAAACATAGTTCTCAGTTTATGATTATGTTTGAAAAGAAACCAATAATAACCCATCTTTCTTTTCCCAATTTATTTATGTTTCCCTAAAGAAGATCCTGAGAAAATGATTCACATGCAAGTTGCTCCTTTGGAGGTGAAGAAAAATACAAGCAGAGGAGAAGGGACATGAAACAAGAATGGGGAAGCAGCAAATAAAGGGGACAGAATCAAGCCAGCTACTTCTGAAGGCAACTGAAGCTTGATTGGGCAAAAAAACTCTTGGAGCAATGTAAAAGAATTGTATAAAGTGACTTTCCCATTTACAGTGTGAGACAGTTGTGTTGTTTATACTCTGACTAGGATCAGTCATTGGTTGAGGACTTCTTCTAAAGGACAGTAATTCCCTAACACTTATGTGTTACACTAGATACAGCATGCCAAGCTTTGGTAATTTAAATTGAAAATAAATAAATAAAGTTTAAGAAAGGAATACAGGTAACTACTACCATACACCGAAGTGATAAAGGCAAAGAGTTATGGATTAGACACTGGCAGCATTTCCTGTAAACCTGCTTAATGATATTCATCATGTTTATCTAAATACTACCTGTTTTAGATTACTCTTATCCAGAACCAGAACGTCTTCTAAGCTAGCCTAGGTTGTTTGATTGGTAGGGTAGCCAGATCTTCATCCTGAGATGACTAAACTCCTGGTTATACTTTTGTCAGACCAGGGGTGTTTCACTGTACAAAAAAGGTTCCCACTGGAGATAAAAGCACAAGTGTATGTGCTATCTTATGCCCCAATTACTAATGCTGAGAAAGCTGAAGTTGAATGGTTCTATGAAGACCTATAAGACCTTCTAGAACTAACACCAAAAAAAAAAAAAAAAAAAGTCTTTTTCATCATAAGGGTCTGGAATGCAAAAGTAAGAAATCAAGAGATACCTGGAGTAACAGGTAAGTTTGCCCTTGGAGTACAAAGTAAAGCAGGGAAAAGGCTAACAGAGTTATGCCAAGAGAATGCACTGCACCCTATAGCAAGCACCCTCTTCCAACAACACAAGAGAGGACTCTACACAAGGATATCACCAGATGATCAATACCAAAATCAGATTGATTATATTCTTTGCAGCCAAGGATGGAGAAGTTCTATACTCTACACAAGGATATCACCAGATGATCAATACCAAAATCAGATTGATTATATTCTTTGCAGCCAAAGATGGAGAAGTTCTATAGAGTCAGCAAAAACAAGGCTGAGAGCTAACTGTGGCTCACATCAGGAACTCCATATTGCAAAATTCATACTTAAGTTGGATAAAGTTGGGGAAACCCTTTTATACTGTTTGTGGGGGTTCTCAAGAATACTGAAGTAGTTTGCCGTTGCCTTCTCCAGTGGACCACGTTTTGTCAGAACTCTTCACCATGACCTGTCTGTCTTGGGTGGCCCTACACAGCATGGCTCATAGTCTCATTGAGTTAGACAAGGCTGTGGTCCATGTGGTCAGTTTGGTTGAAATTGAATTGAATGTGAAAGTTGCCCAGTCATGTCTGACTCTGCAACTCCACAGACTGCTGTCTATGGAATTCTCTAGGCCAGAATACTGGAGTGGGTATCTTTTCCCTTCTCCAGGGGATCTTCCCAACCCAGGGATCTAACCCAGGTCTCTTGCATTGCAGGTGGATTCTTTACCAACTGAGCTGACAGGGAAGCCCTTCAGTTTGGTTAGTTTTCTGTGATTGTGGTTTTCATTCTGTCTGCCCTCTGATAGATGAAGATAAGAGGCTAGTGCAAGCTTCCTGATGGGAGGCACTGGCTTTGAGGGAAACTGGGTCCTGCTCTGGTGGGTGGGGCCATGCTCAGTAAATCTTTAATCCAAGTTTCTGCTTATGGTTGGGGCTGTGTTCCCCTCCCTCCCTCCCTGTAGCCCTCAAGCCATATTATGGTAGGGGAAACAGCAGTAATGGCAAACTCCTTCAAAAGGACTTGTGCCAGCATGCCAGGCCTCCCAGGACAGTTGTAGTCAGTGCCCCTGACCACTTGGCAGGCCGCTGTCAACCCATCCACCAGAGACTCATGGACACTCACAGGCAAGTCTGGCTCAGTCTCTTGTGGAGTTACTGCTCCTTTCTCCTGGTCCTGGTGTGCCCAAGGTTTTGTTTGTGCCCTCCAAGAGTCTGTTTCCCCAGTCCTGAGGAAGGTCTGCAATCAAATCCTGCCGACCTTCAAAGTCAGATTCCTTAGGGATACTCAGTCCTTTTGCCTGATTCCCAAGTTGGGAAGTCTGTTGTGGGCCCTAGAACCTCTGCAACAGTGTGAGACCTTCTTTGGCGTGATTGTTCTCCTGTTTGTGAGTCTCCTGCCCAGTGGCTCTGTAGAGGAGCTCATGACGACCTCCTTCAAGAGGACTTGTGTGACACTGCATCCACCCACACTGCTGTTCCAGAGCCTCTGTCTCCACAGCAGGCTGCTGCTGACTCATGCCTCCATAGGAGACCCTCAGACACTCAAGCCAGACCCCGGTCTGGCTCAATCTCATGTGGGGGTCACCTGAGACCCTCTCACATGTGAAAGGTCCCTTGGTCCTTGTATGCACAAGGTTTTGTTTGTGCCCTCCGAGCATTTCTGGTGTGTATGAGGTTTGATTTTAAACATAACTGTGCCCATCCTACCATCTTGTTGTGGGTTCTCCTTTGTCCTTGGTCACAGGGGTTTTTTTGGTGGGTTCCAAAATTCTCTTGTCAGCGGTTGTTCAGCAGCTAGTTCCAGCTTGACAATCTGGAAGCTCTCAGCTCATGTACTGTTGAAGTCTAGCTTAAAGGATTCTGAGCATCACCTTGCTAGCATGTGAAATGACAGCAACTGTGTGGTAGTTTGAGCTTTCTTTGGCATTGCCCTTCTTTGGGATTGGAATGAAAACTGACCTTTTCTTGTCCTGTGGCCATTGCTGAGTTTTCCTAATTTGCTGGTATATTGAGTGCAGCACTTTAAAGGAAAACTACTAGGCCATTTAGGTATGAGCTAAATCGAATCCTTTATGATGATACACTGGAAATGACAAATACACTTAAGGGATTAGATCTGATAGACAAAGTGCTTGAAGATCTATGGACAAAGTGGTGATCAAAACTATCCCCAAGAAAAAGAATTACGAAAAGGCAAAATGGTTTTCTGAGGAGGCCTTACAAACAGCTGAAAAAAGAAGAGAAGCAAAAGGCAAAGGAGAAAATGAAAGATAAACCATCTGAATGCAGAGTTACAAAAAATAGCAGGAGAGATAAGAAAGCCTTCTTAAGTGAACAAAGCAAAGTCATAGAGGTAAACAATAGAATGGGAAAGACTAGACATCTCTTAAAGAAAATTAGAGATACCAAGGGAATATTGGATGCAAAGATGGGTACAATAACAGACAGAAATGGTATGGTCCCAACAGAAGCAGAAGAGGTTAAGAAGTGGCAAGAATACACAGAAGAACTATGCAGAAAAGGTTTTAATGACCCAGATAACCATGATGGTGGGATCACTCGCCTAGAGCCAGACATCCTGGAGTATGAAGTCAAGTAGGCCTTAGGAAACACTACTGTGCACAAAGATAGTGGAGGTGTTGGAATTCCATCTGAGCTATTACAAGTCCTAAAAGATGATGGTGTTAAAGTGCTGCACTCAATACGCCAGCAAATTTGGAAAACTAGCAGTGGCTACACAGGGCTAGAATATGTCAGTTTTCATTCGAATCCTAAAGAAAGGCAATGACAAAGAAAGTCCAAATCACTGCCCAATTGCACTCATTTCATATGCTAAGAAGTTAAAGCTCAAAGTCCTGTAAGCTAGACTTCAACAGTACATGAACTGAGAACTTGCAGATGTACAAACTGGATTTAGAAAAGGCAGAGGAACCAGAGATCAAATTGCCAAGATCTATTGGATCATAGTAAAAGCAAGGGAATTCCAGGAAAACATCTACTTCTGCTTCATTGACTACTCTAAAACATTTGACTGTGTGGGTCACAACAAGCTGTGGGATAGGAATACCAGACAGCCTTACTGCCTCTTGAGAAACCTATCTGCAGATTAAGAAGCAACAGTTAGAACTGACATAGAACAATGGGCTGGTTCCAAATTGGGAAAGGAATATGTCAAGGCTGTATATTGTCACCCTGCTTATTTAACTTAGATGCAGAGTACATCATGCAAAATGTCAGGTTGGATGAAGCTCAAGTTGTAATCAGGATCGCTGGGAGAAATATCAATAACCTCAGATATGCAGATGCCACCACCCTTAAGGCAGAAAGTGAAGAGGAACTAAAGAGCCTCTTGATGAAGGTGAAAGAGGAGAGTGAAAAAGCTGAAAACTCAACATTTGAAAAAAGAAGATCATGGCATCCAGTCCCATCACTTCATGGCAAACAGACGGGGGAAAATGGAAACAGTGACAAAATTCATTTTCTTGGGCTCCAAAATAACTGCAGATGGGGATTTCAGCCATGAAATTAAAAGACACTTGCTCCTTAGAAGAAAAGACAAACCTAGAAAGCATATTAAAAAGCACTTTGCCAACAAAGATTCATGTATTCAAAGCTATGGTTCTTCCAGTAGTCATGTATGGATATGAGAGTTGGACCAGAAAGAAGAACTGATGCTTTTGAATTGTGGTACTGAGAAAAGACCTTTGAGAGTCCCTTGGATAGTAAGGAGATCAAACCAGTCAATCCTAAAGGAAATCAACACTGAATATTCATGCTGAAGCTGAAGCTCCAGTAGTTTGGCCACTTGATGCAAAGAGCCAATTCACTGGAAAAGACTCTAAATGTTGGGAAAGATTGAAGGCAGGAGGAAAAGGAAATGACTGAATACGAGATGATTGGATGGCATCACCAATTCAATGGACATGAGTTTGAGCATACTCCAGAAGTTAGTGAAGAACAGGAAATACTGGCATGGTGCAGTCCATGGGGTCACAAAGAGTCAACACGACCGAGTAACTGAACAACAGCAACAAATATCCTAGTGACTCCCTTGACTTCCAGATGCTACTCTCCTGGTTCCCTTATATAGCAGCAATCCGATATTCTCATGATAATCAGGGCCTTTTTTTCTGGCAAAGTATAAATATACAGTAACTCATCATTTGTTTGTTGAGCTATTGGCTAAAGAGCCCAAAACAACCAAGTAAGAGTTGTCACTTGAGAATTAGTGAAACTCCTACCAAGTCTCCTTGTAGAAGCAGCTACTTCCTGGAAACTAGTAGCTTTAGACTAACAAACTAAACTTGTGGGATCCGATTTCACAAATTACCCAAGTGAACCTAGGATGGTGAGAGGGCCCAGTAATACTTTTACACTTTGATTTTCAAACTCATACCTATAGGATGCAAAGCAGCATAAAATAGCCATTAGTTCACTGTATATTCCAAATATTGAAAGATAATACCCCTAATTCTGATACATTTATGAGAAAATTCCAATATTCTATCAGTCCAACAGTTTCCAAGGCATATAGTTTCTGATAGCCTCAATGGATTTCATACCCCTTTAGGTCTCTTGACCAAAGGCAAAGTCAAAATTTGATGTGAGATAGAAAAAGCTGGCTTAAAACTCAACATTCAAAAACTAAGATCATGGCATCCCATTCCATTACTTCATGGAAAATAGATGTAAACCAATGGAAATAGTGACAGGCTCTATTTTCCTGAGCTCCAAAATCACTGCAGATGGTGAATGCAGCCATGAAATTAAAAAAAAAAATTGCTCCTTGGAAGAAAAGCTATGGCAAACCTAGACAGTATATTAAAAAGCAGAGACATTACCTTGCCAACAAAGATCTGTATAGTTAAAGCTATGATTTTTCCAGTAGCAATGTATGGAAGTGATAGTTGGATCATGAAAAAGGCAGAGCACCAAAGAACTGATGCTTTTGAACTGTGGTATTGGATAAGACTCTTGAGCATCCCTTAGACTGCAAGGAGATCAAACTTGTCAATCCTAAAGAAAATCAACCCTGAATATTCATTGGAAAGACTGATGCTGAAGTTGAAGCTCGAATGCTTTGACCACTTGATGTGAAGAGCCAGCTCCTTAGAAAAGACCCTGATGCTGGGAAAGACTGAAGGCAGAAGGAGAAGGGGATGACAGAGAATGAGATGGTTGGATGGCATCACCAAATCAATGTACATGAGTTTGAGCAAGCTCCAAAAGTTGGTGAAGGACAGGGAAGCCTGGCGTGTTGCAGTCCATGGGGTCACAAAGAGTCAGACATAACTGAGTGACTGAACAACAAAGTCAAGTTAGAGCAGCTCTCAGAACTGTTTGCATGTGCCTACAAGTTGAGTGCTTCTTTACATTTTTAAAGGGTTAAAAAAAAAAAAAAAAAAAAACAGAACATGTGATAGAGACCAAAGGTGGCCCAAAAGTTTAAAATATTTACTCTCTGGCTCTTTACAAAAAAACTTTGCCAACCCATGATTGGATCACTGTCAATTTTTTTAAGAAGGAAAATATTAATTTCTACTAAATGAAGTTTCATATGTGGTCCAATCCAAATGAAACAAATAGGGAGAACTGCTCTGGTTGAAGAGCTGAGAGATTTTAGAATCTTGTTTCCTCAGCTTCCCTCTACCTTCTAATGCCTCAGTACCTCTTCAGTAGCTTGGGATCCACAGAATGTGTTTGAAAACATTGAGTTTAGAAAGTCTCTCAACCCTTCCAGTGTTAATATTAGTATATTGTTTTTTTATATTGGCTTACACTACTAAAAAACCCTCTGGCCTTCCAAGAGCTAAATTTTGTTCAGTAATATAGTCTGGTAATTATTAACATATCCTGAGGGCATGAACAACCACAGAGCTCTAGTGAAGTCACAGAACACTGAGCAAAGCAATTAGATCTTTGCTCTCCCCGCCCCAGGATTTTCTGTGAGCTTCCTGAAAGTGTCAATTTCACCCCTAAAACCAGCCTTGCTGAAGCTTAAACTACCCCCACATGGGATCACTAACCTTTTGTTAGAGATAGGGCTGACTGACAAGACCCAGCTTTGGGCTGGTCTTTTCAGTTTGGGAAGCTTGCTTTTTTTAATATGAGAAATAAAGTTGTGATCATGCTTTTCTGGAGAATTTCAAAACACAGAATTTAGGTCAAATGGGCAATTCTTCCTGCACTGTGCAACACTTCATTCCTTGCCAAAACCAGAGACAAACATCAATTCCCCAGTTCAGTGGGGTCCCACTTTTTCATTCTAAGGGGATAAGTTGTGCAACTTCTGAGAGTTATATAAAGTTTGGTTCAGCTGTCTTCCTGTCATATCCTTTGTAGAATGTGCCTCTGAGGTAATGGCCTATAACTCAAAGCCATAATCTGCCCAATGAGCCAAAACTTGTTCTTTCCTGGAACCCAGAAAGGAATGGGTGTGGAACTAATCCTCCCTTCCCATGCCTATTCCATATCCTGGAAATCCTAGCGTTCTCCCAAGATTTCCACAAATTCCCAAGGGAACTTAGATTTTTATGATTTACTATGGCTCTGACTTCCTGCCTCTCCTAACTCTTATTCTCTACTCTGCCCCATGGTGGTTTCAAAAACAATAGAAGAATCAGCCAGAAATTAGTCCAGTCAAACATGGATATCTCTATTTCTCCTTTCCATTCTGTTGACTTAATTATGCATTTGAAGCTCTACTCTTGGGTGCACACATATTTAGGTTTTATACATACATATGTGTATATATATATGTATTGCTTATTTGAACCCTTTATCATTACCTATTGTTTCTTTTTTTAAAATTCTTGATAGTATTCCTTGCTCTAATTTCTACTTTGCTTGATGTTAGTATACTTACTCTCACTCTGTTTTGCTAGTGTCTATTCCAGCTCTTTAGTCTTTACATTTAAATTGGGTTTCCTTTCGACAGCATAAAATTGGGTCTTATTTTTTCATCCATTCTGGCAATCTCTGTATTTTAACTTGTGTATTTTGACTATTTACATTTAATATGATATGGATAGATTAAATCTATCATCTTGTCTGCTCTTTTCTATTTAGTTATCTGTTTATTTTTTCTTTTTGTTTTTCTATATATATAGCTTCCCTTGAGTTAGTTGAGCATTTTTAAAAATGATTTGATTTTATCTTCTCTCATGGCTCATTATTTATATATTTTACTTAAATTTTTTGCTGTTCCTACACTACAGTTTACAGTATGCAACTTTAATGAGTCTACCTTTAAGTGGAAACAGTGGCAGACCTTATTTTTGGGGCTCCAAAAATCACTGCAGATGGTGATTGCAGCCATTAAATTAAAAGATGCTTACTCCTTGGAAGGAAAGTTATGACCAACCTAGACAGCATATTAAAAAGCAGAGACATTACTTTGTCAACAAAGTTCCATCTAGTCAAGGTTATGGTTTTTCCAGTAGTCATGTATGGATGTGAGAGTTGGACTATAAATAAAGCTGAGCACTGAAGAATTAATGCTTTTGAACTGTAATATAGGAGAAGACTCTTGAGAGTCCCTTGGACTGCAAGGAGATACAACCAGTCCATCCTAAGGGAAATCAGTCCTGAATATTCATTGGAAGGACTGATGTTGAAGCTGAAACTCCAGTACTTTGGCCACCTCATGCAAAGAGTTGACTCATTGGAAAAGACTCTGATGCTGGGAGGGATTGGAGGCAGGATGAGAAGGGGACGACAGAGGATGAGATGGCTGGATGACATCACCAACTCAAAGGACATGGGTTTGGGTGGACTCTGGGAGTTGGTGATAAACAGGGAGGCCTGGTGTGCTGCAGTCCATGTGGTTGCAAAGAGTCAGACATGACTGAGTGACTGAACTGAACCTTCAAATAATATGTCATTTCATATATAATTTAAGAAACATAGAGTATCTTATATTCTTTCCATTGATTTTTGTTCTGCTGCTGCTGCTGCTGCTGCTAAGTCACTTCAGTCGTGTCCGACTCTGTGCAACCCCATAGACGGCAGCCCACCAGGCTCCCCCTTCCCTGGGATTCTCCATGCAAGAACACTGGAGTGGGTGATTTTTGCTCTATTAATGTCATAATTTACTTTTGCAATTGCTATATGGCTTCCCTAGTGGCTCAGCTGGTAAAGAATCCACCTGCAGTGCAGGAGACCTGGGTTTGATCCCTGGGTTGGGAAGATCTTATGGAGAAAGGAAAGGCTACCCACTCCAGTACTCTGGCCTGGGGAATTCCATGGACTGTATGGTCCATGGGGTCACAAAGTGTTGGACACGACTGAGCTACTTTCACTTTCACAACACATTGCATCTATTTTTCCTTTAGACAAATTAATTTTGAAAGTCATTAAATATAAGAGTAAATCTATTTCAACTTATCTTTATTTATTCTATTTTCAGGGCTCTTCCTTTCTGTTGATCCAAATTTCTCTCTTATGTCTTCTGCCTGCAGGAAAATTTCTTTGAATATCTTTTGTAGAACATTAGGTAACAGAGATGAGGCCTTCTCCTCTTCCAGCAATAGCCTGTTACCCATACTAGCCTGCTTTTCCCTTAGGTGTGGGAGTTTTTCCTTTCTAGTCCTTTCCTTAGCTGTGGTGAATATTCACTAGTGCTCTAAAGGGTGTTTTTGCCCTTCTTCCCACAGAGTTAGACGTTTGCTCCACAGTGAAAAGGAGAGAATGGTCTAGTAGAGTTTTGTGACACTTCTTCATCGGCTGTTCTTCCCTTTCTTCACATTTATGCCTTAAGGGACACTTTCACAGTATTCTTACTAGTTTTTTTCTGAGAGCACACAATGGAGTTCATGGAGAAAAACACAAGAGATTTCAGAATCCCCCCATTTCTGCAGCTCACCAGTGGCTTTACAATCTCCTCTTGGTAGCCATTTGCACCTTTCTTGCTAAGCAAATGCTAATGAGATAGGAAGAAAGTGGGGGAGAACGGCAGTCATTGAGGAAAACAGGATAGGACAAAAACTGGTTAGAACAACTAGGCCCAAGAAGAGAGAAAATTCAATTTTTAGCAGACCTTGAATCTCATTACATGCTCACAGTGATTCATTCAGTACAGTTCAGTTCAGTCGCTCAGTCATGTCTGACTCTTTGCGACCCCATGAACCTCAACAAGCCAGGCCTCCCTGTCCATCACCAACGCCTGGAGTCCACCCAAATCCATGTCCATTGAGTCGGTGATGCCATCCAACCATGTCATCCTCTGTCGTCCCCTTCTCCCCCTGTCCACAATCTGTCCCAGCATCAGGGTCTTTTCAAATGAGTCAGCTCTTCGCATCAGGTGGCCAAAGTATTGGAGTTTCAGCTCAGCATCAGTCCCTCCAATGAACACCTAGGACTGATCTTACTTAGGATGGAATTGTTGGATCTCCTTGCAGTCCAAGGGACTCTCAAGAGTCTTCTCCAACACCACACTTCAAAAGCATCAATTCTTCGGTGCTCAGCTTTCTTTATAGTCTAACTCTCATCCATATCCATACATGTCCACTGGAAAAACCATAGCCTTGACTAGACGGACCTTTGTTGACAAAGTAATGTCTCTGCTTTTTAACATGCTATCTATTTTGGTCATAACTTTCCTTCCAAGGTGTAAGTGTCTTTTACTGTCATGGCTGCAATCACATCTGCAGTGATTTTGGAGCCCCCCAAAATAAAGTCAGCCACTGTTTCCACAGTCTCCCCATTTATTTGCCATGAAGTGATGGGACCAGATGCCGTGATCTTGGTTTTCTGAATGTTGAGCTTTAAGCCAACTTTTTCACTCTCCTCTTTCACTTTCATCAAGAGGCTCTTTAGTTCTTCTTCAATTTCTGCCGTAAGGGTTGTGTCATCTGCATATGTGAGGTTACTGATATTTCTCCTGGCAATCTTGATTCCAGCTTGTCCTTCCTCCAGCCCAGCATTTCTCATAATGTACTCTGCATATAAGTTAAATAAGAAAGGGTGACAATATACCACCTCGACATACTCCCTTTCCTACTTGGAAGAAGTCTGTTATTCCATGTCCAGTTCTAACTGTTGCTTCCTGACGTACATACAGGTTTCTTAAGAGGCAGGTCAGATGGACTGATATTCCCATCTCTTTCAGAATTTTCCACAGTTTATTGTGATCCACACAGTCAAAGGCTTTGGCAGTCAATAAAGCAGAAATGGATGTTTTTCTAGAACTCTCTTGCTTTTCCATGATCCAGTGGATGTTGGCCATTTGATCTCTGGTTCCTCTGCCTTTTCTAAAACCAGCTTGAACATCTGGAAGTTTATGGTTCACGTATTGCTGAAGCCTGGCTTGGAGAATTTTGACCATTGCTTTACTAGCATGTGAGATGAGCATTCTTTGGCATTGCCTTTCTTTGAGATTGGAATGAAAGCTGACCTTTTCTAGTCCTGTGGCCACTGCTGAGTTTTCCAAATTTGCTGGCATATTGAGTGCTACACTTTCACAGCATCATCTACCAGGGTTTGAAATAGTTCTACTGGAATTCCATCACCTCCAGTAGCTTTGTCCATAGTGATGCTTCCTAAGGCCCATTGACTTCAGATTCCTGGATGTCTGGCTCTAGGTGAGTGTAATCACACCATCGTGATTATCTGGGTTGTGAAGATCTTTTTTGTACAGTTCTTCTGTGTATTTTTGCCACCTCTTCTTAATATTTTCTGCTTCTGTTAAGTCCATACCATTTCTGTCCTTTATTGTGCCCATATATGCATGAAATATTCCCTTGGTATCTCTAATTTTCTTGAAGAGATCTCTAGTCTTTCCCATTCTATTGTTTTCCTCTATTTCTTTGCATGGATAGCTGAAGAAGGCTTTCTTATCTCTCCTGCTATTCTTTGGAACTCTGCATTCAAATGGATATATCTTTCATTTTCTCCTTTTCTTTTTGCTTCCCTTCTTTTCACAGCTATTTGAAAGGCCTCCTCAGACAGCCATTTTGCTTTTTTGCATTTCTTTTCCATGGGGAGGTTCTTGATTCCTGTTTCCTGTACAATGTCACCAACCTCCATCCATAGTTCATCAGGCACTCTGTCTATCAGATCTAGTCCCTTAAATCTATTTCTCACTTCCACTGTATAATCATAAGGATTTGATTTAGTTCATACCTGAATTGTCTAGTGGTTTTCTCCACTTTCTTCAATTTCAGTCTGAATTTGGCAATAAAGAGTTCATGATCCAAGCCACAGTCAGGTCTCAGTCTTTTTTTCTTTTTGCTGACTTTATAGAGCTTCTCTAACAGTGATTCATTAGAATATGCTAAATGACACAGTCACCAGAGCAATGACAGTTTTCCAAGTATGACCACAAAAGACCAAAAAGTGGGCAGTGGCCCAATTCCTAGAAATCCCTGCCCCCTTGCCCCAAATAATTAAAATATTCCTCCACTCATTAGCTTATGAAATTACCCACCCCACAACTTGGGCTTCTTTCGCTTTCAAAGAAGTTCTGCTTTCTGCCTATGGAATGTGCATCTCTCTGAGTAAGGCTGCTTTTGCTTTACTTTGGTTTTTTATTTATTTATTTATTAATATTAATTTATTTATTTTAATTGGAGGCTAATTACTTTACAATATTGTATTGGTTTTGCCATACATCAACATGAATCTGCCACAGATGTACATGTGTTCCCCATCTTGAACCCGCTCCCACTTCCCTCCCCATACCATCCCTCTGGGTCATCCCAGTGCACCAGCCCCAAGCATCCTGTATCATGCATCAAACCTGGACTGGCAATCGTTCCACATATGATATTATGCATATTTCAATGCCATTCTCCCAAATCATTCCACCCTCATCCTCTCCCACAGAGTCCATAAGACTATTCTATATATCTGTGTCTCTTTTGCTGTCTTTCATACAGGGTTATTGTTACCATCTTTCTAAATTCCATGTATATGCATTAGTATACTGTATTGGTGTTTTTCTTTCTGGCTTACTTCACTCTGTATAATAGGCTCCAGTTTCATCCACCTCATTAGAACTGATTCAAATGCATTCTTTTTAATGGCTGAGTAATACTCCAAACAGTCCATTCTGAAGGAGATCAGCCCTTGGTGTTCTTTAGAGGGAATGATGCTGAAGCTGAAACTCCAGTACTTTGGTTACCTCATGCGAAGAGTTGACTCATTGGAAAAAACTCTGATGCTGGGAGGAATTGGGGGCAGTAGGAGAAGGGGACGACAGCAGGTGAGATGGCTGGATTGCATTACTGACTCGATGGACGTGAGTCTGAGTGAACTGCGGGAGTTGGTGATGGACAGGGAGGCCTGGCGTGTTCGATTCATGGGGTCACAAAGTGTTGGACACGAACTGAACTGAACTGAACTGAATACTCCATTGTGTATATATGTACCACAGATTTCTTATCCATTCATCTGCTGATGAACATCTAGATTGCTTCCATGTCCTGGCTATTATAAACAGTGCTGCGATGCACATTGGGGTACACGTGTCTCTTTCAATTCTGATTTCCTAAGTGTGTATGTCCAGCAGTGGGATTGCTGGGGTTACTTTGGTTCATTCCTGAATTCTTTCCTGCATGAAGCCAAGCACCATCACTTGGTGGTCAATCCCAGGGGCTCCTGTGTGTCCCAGGATATGATATTTCCCTCTCTTGCTTCACTAGCATGCCTCTGTCATGGTTGACATCCATCTCTCCTTATATTTTGGGTCCAGTTGGTTGCCCTGAAAACTCAGTCTTCCTGTAGTGTCAAGAGAAGTCATGAAATTGTCTTTTTTTAAATTAATTTATTTTTTAATTGAAGAAAAATTGTTTTACAGAATTTTGTTTTTGTTTTTTTTCTGTCAAACATCAACAAGAATCATCCATAGGTATACATATGTCCCCTCCCTCTTGAAATTCTCTCCGATCTCCCTCCCCATCCCACCCCTCTAGTTTGTTACAGAGCCTTGTTTGAGTTCCCTGAGTCTTACATCAAATCCCCATTGGCTGTCTAGTTTACATATGGTAATATAAGTTTCCATGTTACTCTCTCCATACATCTCACTCTCTTATTCCTCTCAACACCCATATCCATAAGACTGTTCTCTATGTCTGTTTCTTCATTGCTGCCCAACCAATAAATTTCATCAGTTCCATCTTTCTAGGTTCCATATATATATGTTAGTATATGATATTTATATTTCTCTTTCTGACTCACTTCACTCTGTGTAATAGGCTCCAGGTTCATCCCCTTCATCAGAACTGATTCAAATGCATTCCTATTTATGGCTGAGTTCCACTGTATGTATGTATGATGGCTTCTTTATCTTTTCATCTGTTGATGGACATCTAGGTTGCTTCCATGTTCTAGCTTTTGTAAATAGCACTGCAATGAACATTGGGGTACATGTATCATTTTCAATTTTGTTATCCTCATGCTATATGCTTAGTAATGGGATTGTTGGGTCATATTCCTAGTCTTTTAAGGAATATCCATACTGTCCTCTATAGTAGATGTATCAATTTACATTCCCACCAGCAATGCAAGAGGGTTCCCTTTACTCCACACCCTCTCCAGCATTTGTTTGTAGACTTTTTGATGGTGACAATTCAGACTGGTGTGAGGTAGTATCTCATTGTAGTTTTGATTTACATTTCTTTAACAATGAGCGATGTTGAACATCTCTTCATGTGCTTGTTAGCTATTTGTGTGTCTTCTCTGGACAATCGTCTCTATTTAGGTCTTTTCCCCACTTTTTGATTAGGTTGTTTGTTTTTCTGGTATTGAGTTGTATGAGCTGCTTGTATATTTTGAAAATTAATCCTTTGTTAGTTGTTTCCTTTGCTAATAGTTTCTTCTATTCTGAGCATTGTCTTTTCGCATTCTTTGTAGTTTCCTTTGCTGTGCAAAAGCTTTTAGGTTTAATTAGGTCCCACTTTTAATTTTCATTTTTATTTCCATTACTCTAGGAGGTGAGTCATAAAGGATCTCGCTTTGATATATGTCATTGAGTATTCTGCCTGTGTTTTCCTGTAAGAGTTTTATACTTTCTGATCTTACATTTAGGTCTGTAATCCATTTTGAGTTTTTTTGTGTGTATGGCATTAGGAGGAAATGTCTCTTGTGTTGTTGGAAGAGGGAGTTTGCTATGACCATCACTAGATGGTCTATACCGAAATCAGATTGATCATATTCTTTGCAGTCAAAGATGGAAAAGCTCTATACAGTCAGCAAAAACAAGACTGAAAGCTGACTGTGGCTCAGATAATGAACCCCTTATTGCAAAATTCAGACTTAAATTGAAGAAAGTAGGGAAAGCTTCTAGACCCTTCAGTTCAGTTCAGTTTAGTTCAGTCGCTCAGTCATGTCTGACTCTTTGCGACCCCATGAATCGCAGCACGCCAGCCTCCCTGTCCATCACCAACTTCCGGAGTTCACTCAGACTCACATCTATCGAGTCAGTGATGCCATCCAGCCATCTTATCCTCTGTCGTCCCCTTTTCTTCCTGCCCCCAATCCCTCCCAGCATGAGTCTTTTCCAACAAGTCAACTCTTCACATGAGGTGGCCAAAGTACTGGAGTTTCAGCTTTAGCATCATTCCTTCCAAAGAACATCCAGGGCTGGTTTCCTTTAGAATGGACTGGTTGGGTCTCCTTACAGTCCAAGGGACTCTCAAGAGTCTTCTCCAACGCCACAGTTCAAAGCATCAATTCTTCAGCACTCAGCTTTCTTCACAGTCCAACTCTCACATCCATACATATCCACTGGAAAAACCACAGCCTTGGCTAGACGGACCTTTGTTGGCAAAGTAATGTCTCTGCTTTTGAATATGTTATCTAGCTTGATCATAACTTTCCTTCCAAGTAGTAAGCGTCTTTTAATTTCATGGCTGCATTCACCATCTGCAGTGATTTTGGAGCCTCCCCCCACCCCCCCCCAAAAAAAATCTGACACTGCTTCTACTGTTTCCCCATCTATTTCCCATGAAGTGATGGGACCAGATGCCATGATCTTCAGGTATGACCTAAATCAAATCCCTTACAATTATATGGTGGAAGTGACAAATAGATTCAAGGGATTAGTTCTGATAGACAGAGTGCCTGAAGAACTATGGATGGAGGTTCATGACATTGCACAGAAGATGCATCTAAAGAAATGCAAAAAGGCAAAAGGGTCTTCTGAGGAGGCCTTACAAATAGCTGAGAAAAGCAGAGAATATAAAGGCAGAAGAGAAAAAGAAAGTTATGCCCATCTGAATGCAGAATTCCAAAGAATAGCAAGGAGAGAAAAGAAAGCCTTCCTCAGTGATCATTGCCAAGAAATAGAGGAAAACAACAGAATGGGAAACACTAGAGATCTCTTACAGAAAGTTAGAGGCTGCTCAGCTCCTATTCTGCCGGCCCTCCACCCCAGGGTCTGCTCTTCCATGAGGGAACCCAGGCTGGGCCCTGTTTCTGGGAAAGGCAGTGGGTGGCTGAGCGAACTCAGACCCGACAGGCCCAGAGCTTCCAAGCTTTCCCCGGCCTGGATCTTCAGCCTCACACCTTCAACTTAAATTCTAGCTTCTGACGGCCATGTCAAGGGGAGTTCTGAAAGTGGCATCTGGAGGAAAAGGGAGCCTCTTGGGCCCTCTAGCAGCTGGTGTCTAATGAAACTTTCAAGGCACTGTGCTATGCCCTGTGCAGGAGACAGAGGTTCTCAAGAGAGGGGCCCAGCTCTCATGGACTTTTCACTGAGGCATGGAAGATAGGATGCATGCCCTAATCATCAAGGGAGGGAACCCAAGAGGAAGATGGAGAAGTCTTGAGGCTACTGGAAAAATAAAATGGAAAACCAGAAGCAGGATGCTTAAGTCCAAATCCTGAGAGCATCAGAGAACTCCTGACTCCAGGGAACATTAATCGATAGGAGCTCATCAAACGCCTCCATACCTACACTGAAACCAAGAACCACCCAAGGGCCAACAAGTTCCAGAGCAAGACATACCATGCAAATTCTCCAGCAACACAGGAACACACTCCTGAGCTTCAATATACAGGCAGCTCAAGTTACTCCAAAACCATTAACATCTCATAAGTCTTTACTGGACAATTCATTGCATTCCAGAGAGAAGAAATCCGGCTCCAGCCACCAGAACTCTGACACAAGCTTCCCTAACCAAGAAACCTTGACAAGCCACTGATACAACCCCATCCACGGCAAGGAAACTCCATAATAAAGAGAACTCCACAAACTGCCAGAATACAGGAAGGCCACCCCAAATGCAGTAATATAACCAAGATGAAGAGACAGAGGAATACCCAGCAGGTAAAGGAACAGGATAAATGCCCACCAAACCAAACAAAAGAGGAAGAGATAGGGAATCTACCTGAGAAAGAATTCTGAATATTGATAGTGAAAATGATCCAAAATCTTGAAATCAAAATGGAATCACAGATAAATAGTCTGGAGACAAGATTGAGAAGATTCAAGAAAGGTTTAACAAGGACCTAGAAGAAATAAAAAAGAGTCAATATATAATAAATAATGCAGTAAATGAGATCAGAAACACTCTGGAGGCAACAAATAGTAGAATAACAGAGGCAGAAGATAGGATTAGTGAAATAGAAGATAGAATGGTAGAAATAAATGAATCAGAGAGGAAAAAGGAAAACGAATTAAAAGAAATGAGGACAATCTCAGAGACCTCCAGGACAATATGAAAGCTCCAACATTCGAATTATAGGAGTCCCAGAAGAAGAAGACAAAAAGAAAGACCATGAGAAAATCCTTGATGAGATAATAGTTGAAAACTTCCCTAAAATGGGGAAGGAAATAAGCACCCAAGTCCAAGAAGCCCAGAGAGTCCCAAACAGGATAAACCCAAGGTGAAACACCCCAAGACACATATTAATCAAATTAACAAAGATCAAACATAAAGAACAAATACTAAAAGCAGCAAGGGAAAAACAACAAATAACACACAAGGGGATTCCCAGAAGGATAACAGCTGATCCTTCAATAGAAACTCTTCAGGCCAGGAGGGAATGGCAAGACATACTTAAAGTGATGAAAGAAAATAACCTACAAAACAGATTACTGTACCCAGCAAGGATCTCATTCAAATATGAAGGAGGAATCAAAAGCTTTACAGACAAGCAAAAGCTGACAGAATTCAACACCACCAAACCAGCTCTCCAACAATTGCTAAAGGATATTCTCTAGATAGGAAACACAAAAAGGGTGTATAAACCTGAACCCAAAACAATAAAGTAAATGCCAAGAGGATCATACTTATCAATAATTACCTTAAAAGTAAATGGTTTGAATGCCCCAACCAAAAGACAAAGCCTGGCTGAATAGATACACTTCAAAACAAGGGACCCACCTCAAAACAAGGGACACATACAGAGTGAAAGTGAAGGGCTGGAAAAAGATATTCCATGCAAATAGAGACCAAAAGAAAGCAGGAGTAGCTATACTCATATCAGATAAAATAGACTTTAAAACAAAGGCTATGAAAAGAGACAAAGAAGGCCACTACATAATGATCAAAGGATCAATCCAAGAAGAAGATATAACAATTATAAATACATATGCACCCAACATAGGAGCACCACAATATGTAAGACAAATGCTAACAAGTATGAAAGGGGAAATTAACAATAACACAATAATAGTGGGAGACTTTAATACCCCACTCACACCTATGGACAGATCGACTAAACAGAAAATTAACAAAGAAACACAAACTTTAAATGATACAATAGACCAGTTGGACCTAATTGATATCTATAGGACATTTCACCCTAAAACAATGAATTTCACCTTTTTCTCAAGTGCTCATGGAACCTTCTCCAGGATAGATCACATCCTGGACCATAAATCCAACCTTGATAAATTCAAAAAAACTGAAATCATTCCAAGTATCTTTTCTGACCATAATGCAGTAAGATTAGATCTCCATTACAGGAGAAAAACTATTAAAAATTCCAACATATGGAGACTGAACAACATGCTTCTGAATAAGCAACAAATCACAGAAGAACCCATGGCGGATTCACGTCAATGTATGGCAAAACCAATACAGTATTGTGAAGTAAAATAAAGTAAAAATTAAAAAAAAAAAGAAATCAAAATATGCATAGAAACGAATGAAAATGAAAACACAACAACCCCAAACCTGTGGGACACTATAAAAGCAGTGCTAAGGGGAAAGTTCACAGCAATACAGGCATACCTCAAGAAACAAGAAAAAAGTCAAATAAATAACCTAACTCTACACCTAAAGCAACTACAAAAGGAAGAAAAGAAAAACCCCAGGGTTAGTAGAAAGAAAGAAATCTTAAAAATTAGGGCAGAAATAAATGCTAAAGAAACAAAAGAGACCATAGCAAAAATCAACAAAACTAAAAGCTGGTTCTTTGAAAGGATAAATAAAATTGACAAACCATTAGCCAGACTTATTAAAAAACAAAGGGAGAAAAATCAAATCAATAAAATTAGAAATGAAAATGGAGAGATCACAACAGACAACACAGAAATACANTAATTAAAATTAAAAGCTTCTGCACAACAAAGGAAACTATAAGCAAGGTGAAAGACAGCCTTCTGAATGGAAGAAAATAATAGCAAATGAAGCAACTGACAAACAACTAATCTCAAAAATATACAAGCAACTCCTGCAGCTCAATTCCAGAAAAATAAATGACCCAATCAAAAAATGGGCCAAAGAACTAAATAGATATTTCTCCAAAGAAGACATACAGATGGCTAACAAACACATGAAAAGATGCTCAACATCACTCATTATCAGAGAAATGCAAATCAAGACCACAGTGAGGTACCATTTCACATCAGTCAGAATGGCTGTGATCCAAAACTCTACAAGCAATAAATGCTGGAGAGGGTGTGGAGAAAAAGGAACCCTCTTACACTGTTGGTGGGAATGCAAACTAGTACAGCCACTATGGAGAACAGTGTGGAGATTCTTTAAAAAACTGGAAATAGAACTGCCTTATGACCCAGCAATCCCACTGCTGGGCATACACACTGAGGAAATCAGAACTGAAAGAGACACGTGTACCCCAATGTTCATCACAGCACTGTTTATAATAGCCAAGACATGGACGCAACCTAGATGTCCATCAGCAGATGAATGGATAAGAAAGCTGTGGTACATATACACAATGAAGTATTACTCAGCCATTAAAAAGAATATATTTGAATCAGTTCTAATGAGGTGGATGAAACTGGAGCTGATTATACAGAGTGAAGTAAGTCAGAAAGAAAAACACCAATACAGTATACTAACACATATATATGGAATTTAGAAAGATGGTAATGATAACCCTATATGTGAGACAGTAAAAGAGACACAGATGTAAAGAACAGACTTTTGGACTCTGTGGGAGAGGGAGAGGGTGGGATGATTTGGGAGAATGGCATTGAAACATGTATAATATCATGTAAGAAATGAATTGCTAGTCTAGGTTTGATACAGGATACAGGATGCTTGAGGCTGTTTCACTGGGATGACCCAGAGAAATGATATGGGAAGGGAGGTGGGAGGGGGGTTCAGGTTTGGGAAGTCATGTACACCTGTGGTGGATTCATGTCAATGTATGGCAAAACCAATACAGTATTGTAAAGTAAAAAATAGTAAAAAAAAAAAAAAAAGAAGAAGAAAGAAAGAAAGAAAGTTAGAGATACTAAGGAAACATTTCATGCAAAGATGGACTCAATAAAGGACAGAAATATGTGGACTCAACAGAAGCAGAAGAAATTAATAAAAGGCGGCAGGAATAAAAAAGAAAAACTATACAAAAAGATTTTATTGACCCAGATAACCACAATGGTGTGATCACCCACCTGGACCCAGACATCCTAGAGTCCAAAGTCAAGTGGGCCTCAGGAAGCATCACTATGAATAAAGCTAGTGGAGATGATGGAATTCCAGCTGAGCTATTTCAGATCTTAAATGATGGTGCTGTTAAAGTGATGCATTCAACTTGCCAGCAAATTTGGAAAGTTCAGCAGTGGCTCTAGGAATAGAAAAGGTCAGTTTTCATTCCAATCTCTAAGAAAGGCAATGCCAAAGAATGTTCAAACTACAGCACAATTGCACTCATCTCACATGCTGGCAAAGTAATGCTCAAAAGCTTGTAAGCTAGACTGCAACAGTACACAAACCGAGAGCTTCCAGACGTTCAAGCTGGATTTAGAAAAGACATAGGAATCAAAGACCAAATTGCCAACATCCACTGGATCACTGAAAAAGCAAAAGAGTTCCAGAAAAACACCTATTTCTGCTTTATTTACTATGCCAAAGCCTTTGACTCTGTAGATCACAACAAACTGCAAAATTCTTGAAGAAATGGGAATACTAGACCACCTTACTTGCCTCCTGAGAAATCTGTATGCAGGTCAAGAAGCAACAGTTAGAACCGTACATGGAATACCAGATAGTTTTCAAATTGGGAAAGGAGTACGTCAAGGCTGTATATTGTCGCTTTGCTTATTCAACTTATATGCAGTGTACATCATGGGAAATGCTGGGCCAGATGAAATACAAGCTGGAATCAAGATTGCCAGGAGAAATATCAATACTCTCAGATATGCAGATTACACCACCCTTATGGCAGAAAGTGAAGAGGAACTGAAGAGCCTCTTGATGAAAGTGAAAGAGGACAGTGAAAAAGTTGGCTTAAAACTCGATATTCAAAAATCAAAGATCATGGCATCTGGTCCCATCACTCATGGCAAATAGATGGGGAAACAATGAAAAGAGTGACAGAGTTTGTTTTCTTGGGCTCCAAAATCACTGCAGATGATTACTGCAGCCATGAAATTAAAAGATGCTTGCTCCTTGCAAGAAAACTATGACCAACCTAGAAAGCATAGTAAAAAGAGAAGACATTACTTTGCCACCAAAGTCCGGTCTAGTCAAAGGTATGGTTTTCCCAGTAGTCATGTATGGATGTGAGAATGGACCATAAAGAAAGCTGAGCACCAAAAAACGGATGCTTTTGAACTGTGGTGTTGGAGAAGACTCTTGAGAGTACCTTGGACTGCAAGGAGATTCAGCCAGTCCATCCTAAGGGAGATCAGTCCTGGGTGTTCATTGGAGGGACTGATGCTGAAGCTAAAACTCCAATACTTTGGCCACCTGATGCGAAGAGCTGACTCATTTGAAAAGACCCTGATGCTGGGAAAGATTGAGGGCAGGAGGAGAAGGGGATGAAAGAGGATGAGGTGGTTGGACGGCATCACCGTCTCAATGCAGATGGTATTGGGTAGACTCTGGGAGTTGGTGATGGACAGGGAGGCCTGGCGTGTTGTGGTTCACGGGGTCACAAAGAGTCAGACATGACTGAGCTACTGAACTGACTGACTGACTGATTGCCATAGCTAGCACTTCCAAAACTGAATAATTGTGGTAGAGTGGGCACCCTTGTCTTGTTCCTGATCTTGGAAGGAATGCTTTCAGTTTTTCACCATTGAGAATAATGTTTACTGTGGGCTTATCATATATGATGTTAGATTGAAAATGATGTCTTTTCAACTTTCTATATCCTCCAGTAAAAATAAATTCAGTACTTTTATTTATTGTCTGCAAGTTAATTCCTGGAGGTATAAGACAGTCCTACCATTTTACAATTAAGAAAATGGGCAAAAAAGTTCCATGTATTGGGGGGTGGAGGATATAAGGAAGCAGATGACAAAGTAGAAACAGGGTAGAAACCTACAGTTGTGCTGAGCCCAAATTTGTGTAGGTCTACTTAGCTGAGGCTTCCCAGGTGGCACTAGCGGTTAAGAACACTCTTGCCAATGCAGGAAATTGAAGAGACACAGACTCGATTCCTGGAGACGATCATGGCAACCCACTCCAGTATTCTTGCCTGGAAAATCCAGAGGAGCCTGGCAGGCTGGAGTCCATGGGTCACACAGAGTAGGACATAACTGCAGTGACTTTGCACACATGCACACACACATTTACCTGAGAAGGAATGATGAGGATGAGGATGATGACAAATAAGATAATGGAGGCATTAATGTATGTCTTTATTTTCTGTATATTTTATTTTTCACCACTCTTTTGCCTTTCCTTCTTTGGATAATGGCATTCAATGTCTCAGGGGCAAAATGCATATTTTATTTTATTTTTTTTAATTTTTATTTTTACTTTATTTTACTTTACAATACTGTATTGGTTTTGCCATACATTGACATATTTTAAAATTGTTGCATTTTTGGCCTTTGAGCTTTAAAAGTAAAGGACAAAGAATAAGAGAAATATTTGGAGTAGGGAGAACTGATTTTATCTGTTGCTAAAATGATATAAAATTAAGCTGGGAAGTGGGGAGGAAAATTTATTCAGAGGGGCAACAAGAGAACTTGAGATGCAAGTATTCAGAGAAATGGGGTCTTCCTTGGATTCCCTCATTCAGACTTCCAAACTGCCCTAGAAGTGCACAGAAACTCCAATCGCATTGGTGACTCAAAACTGTTCCTTCCCTTTCTGTGGCATCTGGGAAAGCAGTGAGGCATTACAGAACCCACATCCCAGCTAGGCCTAGGAGTAGTATAGAGATGGCACAGTGGGTGCCACTCTGGGTACATTGGACTGAGGCATATCCCCAGAGTTCTGAATACCCCAGTGAGAAGCTGGAAGCAATGAAACAATTTCCTGTGCCCACTAGGGAACCAGAGGCAGGCTCTTACATAAACCCAATGTGTTTCTTTGGTTCAGAGTAGTTCAGGACAGCTGCTCCAGAGTCCCCAAGGGTGGCAAGGAAGCTGAATGGGATGGAATCTTATGGTTGGGAATAATGTAGCAATGATTAGATTCATGATTGAATGCTATTCAGATTACAACCTTCGAGGACAAAGTGTAAATAGTTAATAACCAAGAACTAATGAGATGTCCCTTTATACCAAGCTAAGGCACCCCACAAGTCCCTAGAAAGCAGATGTACCCTGAAGAAAGGGAGGTTGGACAGGGACTGAATTAACTTGATTTTCTTTTTTTTGTCAAGTGGTAGAATATGTACTCTTAAGAGAAGTTGAGTTATATAAAAATATACAAATTACTGTTCTTGCCACTAATTCTGTTGACCAAGTTTCTTACTTCTTAAGATTTTAATGTCATTATTTATTACCCTTCAACTATGTTCCAGGCATCTAGCTAAGCACATTATTTAATCCTCTCAGCAAACCTGAGAAGTAGATCTTATTACCATCTGTATTTGAAAAATTTTGGCTTATTGAGGTTCAGTTAGTTACCCAATATTTCACAGCTACTAAGTGGCAAGGCTGGAACTCAACAACCACAAAGGCACTCTCTTCCTTTTCTTATTCTTTCTCTTTTTTTTTTTTTTTTAATTTTTATTCTAACTTCGGTTTACTTTACATTACTGTATTGGTTTTGCCAAACATTGACAATAATTCCTATGAGTGTACATGCGTTCCCAAACATGAGTCCCCTCCCATCTCCCACCCCATACCGTCTCTCTGGGTCCTCTCCTTGCACCAGTCCCAAGCATCCTGCATCCTGTATCGGACATCGACTGGCGATTCGTTTCTTACATGATAGTTTACATGTTTCAATGCCATTCTCCCATCTCATCCCACCCTCTCCCTCCCTCTCTCTTATTCTCCTTAAATAAATAAATAAATAAATAAATAAAGTAGAGTTGATTAAAAATATTGTGTAGCTCCATGTGTACAACCAAGTGGTTCAGTTACACATATACATGTATTATTTCTCCATTGCATATTATTACAAGATATTGAATATAGTTTTCTATTCTATACAGTACATCCATGCTATTTATCTGTTTTTTATGTAGTGGTGTGTATCTGTTAGTCCCATACTTCTAACTTATCTCTCTCTCCCACCCCTGGTTTTTCTCTTTGGTAAGTATAAGCTTGTTTTATATGCCTGACATTCTGTTTCTGATTTGTAAATAAATTAATTTGTATTATTTTTTAGATGCCACATATGAGTGATATCATATAATATTTATTTTTCTTTTTTCTAATGCATTTTATTTATTTATTTTGTGTGTGTATGCACATACATTTTTTTTAAAACCAAAGTACAGTTGATTTACAAATTTCAGGTGTGTGGCAAAGTGATTGGCACATGCATTATTTTTCATGTTAAAATAATTTAATTTTTATTCTTTCCATTCTTTTTCAAATTCTTTTCCCATTTAGGTTACTACAGAATATTGAGCAGAGTTCCCTGTGTTATACAGTAGGTCCCTGTTGATTATCTATTTATTTATTTATTTTAATTTATTTATTTTTATTTTACTTTACAATACTGTATTGGTTTTGCATGCATTGACATGAATCCGCCACGGATGTACATGAGTTCCCAATCCTGAAACCCCCTCCCACCTCTCTCCTCATATCATCTCTCTGGGTCATTCCAGTGCACCAGCCCCAAGCATCCTGTATCCTGTATCAAACCTAGACTGGCGATTTGTTTCTTACATGATAGTATACATGTTTCAATGCAGTTCTCCCAAATCATCCCACCCTCTCCCTGGCTTACTTCATTCTAACCAATCTAATCACACTGGGACCACAGCCTTATCTAACTCAATGAAACTAAGCCATGCCCTGTGGGGCCACCCAAGATGAGCAGGTCATGGTGGAGAGGGCTGACAGAATGAGGTCCACTGGAGAAGGGAAGGGCAAACCACTTCAGTATTCTTGCCTTAAGAACCCATGAACAGTATGAAAAGGCAAAAATGACAGGATACAGAAAGAGGAACTCCCCAGGTTGGTAGGTGCTACTGGAGATCAGTGGAGAAATAACTCCAGAGAGAATGAAGGGATGGGCCAAAGCAAAAACAATACCCAGTTGTGGATGTGACTTAAGAGAAATAGAAGCAAGGTCCGATGCTATAAAGAGCAATATTGCATAGGAACCTGGAATGTCAGGTCCATGAATCAAGGCAAATTGGAAGTGGTCAAACGAGATGGCAAGAGTGAACGTCGACATTCTAGGAATCAGTGAACTAAAATGGACTGGAATGGGTGAATTTAACTCAGATGACCATTATGTCTACTACTGTGGGCAGGAATCCCTTAGAAGAAATGGAGTAGCCATCATAGTTAACAAAAGAGTCAGGAATGCAGTATTTGGATGCAATCTCAAAAACGACAGAATGATGTCTATTTGTTTCCGAGGCAAACCATTCAGTATCACAGTAATCCAAGCCTATGCCCCAACCAGTAATGCTGAAGTAGCTCAAGTTGAAAGGCTCTATGAATACATACAAGACCTTTTAGAACTAAAACCCGAAAAAGATGTCCTTTTCATTATAGGGGACTGGAATGCAAAAGTAGGAAGTCAAGAAACATCTGAAGTAACAGGCAAATTTAGCCTTGGAATACAGAATGAAGCAGGGCAAAGGCTAATAGAGTTTTGCCAAGAGAACGCACTGGTCATAGCAAACACCCTCTTCCAACAACACAAGAGAAGACTACACATGGACATCACCAGATGGTCAACACCAAAATCAGATTGATTATATTCTTTGCAGCCAAAGATGGAGAAGCTCTATACAGTCAGCAAAAACAAGACCAAGAGCTGACGGTGGCTCAGATCATGAGGTCCTTATTGACAAATTCAGACTTAAATTGAAGAAAGTAGGGAAAACCACTAGACCATTCAACTATGACCTAAATCAAATCCCTTATGATTATACAGTGGAAGTGAGAAATAGATTTAAGGGACTAGATCTGTTAGAGTGCCTGATGAACTATGGACTGAGGTTCATGACATTGTACAGGAGACAGGGATCAAGACCCTCCCCATGGAAAAGAAATGCAAAAAAGCAAAATGGCTGTCTGAGGAGGACTTACATATAGTTGTGAAAAGAAGAGAAGTGAAAAGCAAAGGAGAAAAGGAAAGATATAAGCATCTAAATGCAGAGTGCCAAAGAACAGCAAGAAGAGATAAAAAAGACTTCCTCAGCGATCAATGCAAAGAAATAGAGGAAAACAACAGAATGGGAAAGACTAGAGATCTCTTCAAGAAAATTAGAGATACCAAGGGAACATTTCATGCAAAGATGGGCTCGATAAAGGACAGCAATGGTATGGACTTAACAGAAGCAGAAGATATTAAGAAGAGGTGGCAAGAATACACATAAGAACTGTACAGGAAAGATCTTCATGACCAAGATAATCACGATGGTATGATCACTCACCTAGAGCTAGACATCCTGGACTATGAAGTCAAGTGGGCCTTAGAAAGCATCACTATGAACAAAGCTAGTGGAGGTGATGGCATTCCAGTTGAGCTCTTTCAAATCCTGAAAGATGATGCTGTGAAAGTGCTGCACTCACTATGCCAGCAAATTTGGAAAACTCAGCAGTGGCCACAGGACTGGAAAAGATCAGTCTTCATTCCAATCCCAAAGAAAAGCAATACTAAAGAATACTCTGGTATTCCCATCTCTTTCAGAATTTTCCACAGTTTATTGAGATCCATACAGTCAAAGGCTTTGGCATAGTCAATAAAGCAGAAATAGATGTTTTTCTGGAACTCTTTTGCTTTTTCCATGATCCAGTGGATGTTGACAATTTGATCTCTGGTTCCTCTGCCTTTTCTAAAACCAGCTTGAACATCAGGGAGTTCATGGTAGGTAGTGCCAGAATGATTTGAGTTGTAGGACAGCCAGTTGGTATCCCAAAAACCAATGTGGAGGGACCCCCTCTACACATTGAAATTGGGTCCAGTAAACCCAAAGAGGCCCCACACTTAGAAAATGCCAAGGGTCTTAGGAGCTCTTTGCTAGAAACTGAGATGAAGACCCACTACAGAGGGTCCCAATTAATGATTTTTCAACTTTAAGATGATCAACAAGCATTTGGTAGAAATCAAACTTTGAATTTTGTGAAATCGGAGCTTTTTCTGGGCCAGCAATTCTCAGCATAATACACGTTCCTGAGGCTGAGCAGGGCAGTAGCTGCAGTTCCCAGTCACAGGATCACGACAGTAAATAACTGATGCACTGACAACCTTCCTGTTTGTCACTTTCAGTTGGTTTAGTCTCTAAGTTGCTGTTTCGTCTCTTAAATCGTGTCCAACTCTTTTGCAACCCCATGGACTGTAGCCCACAAGGCTCCTCTGTCCATGGGATTTTCCAAGCAAGAGTACTGGAATGGGTTGATTCTTCTTCAGGGAATCTTCTCAACTCAGGGACTGAACTTGCATCTCCGGCATTGCAGGCAGATTCTTTACCGCTGAGCTAAGCAGGACAGCACCACTGTATTTAATGAAGGACATGAGATGTTCAACATTTTATATAAAATAAGTTCAGGCCTCACTGTAAACTAATGGAAATGTTCTGAGCACATTGAAGGTAGGATGTTTGGTAGTTTAGGTATATGTCAGGATGTTTTATTTCGCTTTGTCAGTTCTTGTCTCATCCCAACAAAAATTTGGAGCGATGGACTAAAATGTGTAGAACAATAGACAAGTTATAGCTTGGGTCAGCTCAAGCAGAGATTTTTTTTTTTTTTAGTCAGGCATTCCCAAAGGAATCCTCTTCATCCTTCCTGTCAATCTCTCTTGGCTTCCCTCTTTCATACTTCAAGTTTCCTCCTTCTGGTTATGTCTTGGGCAAAGTATGGGCTTGTACCCACCACCAATCAATGAAAGGGGATGCAAATGGGCATACGCTCAAGGCCGATTGACAATTTCAAGTTATATAATGGCAAGTTGTATTGTTTATGTCTTCCCATAATACAGTCTGTCATAATTAGATATAGAGTATTTTTGAGCACTTCAGTTCAGTTCAGTCGCTCAGTTGTGTCCGACTCTTTGTGACCCCATGAATCACAGCACGCCAGGCCTCCCTGGTGACCTTAAGGACTTCGCTGGTTCAGACGGTAAACCATCTGTCTACAATGTGAGAGACCTGGGTTCAATCCGTGGGTCGGGAAGTTCCCTGGAGAAGGAAATGGCAAACCACTCCATGACGCTTGCCTAGAAAATCCCATGGACGGAGGAGCCTGGTGTCTATGGGGTTGCAAAGAGTCATACACAACTGAGCAACTTCACTTTTAGGCCTCCCTGTCCATCACCAACTCCCGGAGTTCACTAAAACTCATGTCCAATGAGCGGGTACTACCATCCAGCCATTTCATCCTCTGTTGTCCCCTTCTCCCCTTGCCCCCAATCCCACCCAGCATCAGGGTCTTTTCCAATGAGTCAACTCTTCACATGAGGTGGCCAACATACTGGAGTTTCAGTTTCAGCATCAGTCCTTCCAATGAACACCCAGGACTGATTTCCTTTAGGATGGACTGGTTGGATCTCCTTGCAGTCCAAGGGACTCTCAAGAGTCTTCTCCAACACCACAGTTCAAAAGCATCAAGTATTCAGTGCTCAGCTTTCTTCCCAGTCCAACTTTCACATCCATACATGACCACTGAAAAAACCATAGCCTTGGCTAGACGGACCTTTGTTGGCAAAGTAATATCGCTGCTTTTCAATATGCTGTCTACGTTGGTCATAACTTTCCTTCCAAGGAGTAAGTGTCTTTTAATTTCATGGCTGTAGTCACCATCTGCAGTGATTTTGGAGCCCCCATAAATAAAGTCTGACACTGTTTCCACTGTTTCCACATCTATTTCCCATGAAGTGATGGGACCAGATGCCATGATCTTCGTTTTCTGAATGTTGAGCTTTAAGCCAACTTTTCCACTCTCCTCTTTCACTTTCATCATGTATTATTATAAATCACAATAATACAGAGCCAGATCTAGTTAGAGGATTTTAGCTTCAATATGTACATAAAAGGGGTGGAGGTGAGGGACTATAAGCAGAAAGAAGAATAATTTGACTGACATTTTGCTATTCATTAGATGAACTTATCCTTTCATGCATCCACCAAATATTTATTGAGTACATATAAGGTGTGAGCCTCTGAGTCACAAACCCAAGATAATCTTGCTATCAATATGGTTGAGTGAGTGAGAATGACAGCATGGGAGGCTACACAGAAGGCTATTATGATGCTTAAGTTGAAGCTGACAAGATTCTGGAAAGTACGGCAGTGGGGGAGTGGATTAACCATGAGATGCTTAGGGTATTTCTAAAGCCTTCACTTGACCTAATTTGACATGAGAAGGCGGAATAAGACTAAAATGACCCCTAGACTCCCAATTTAGGCAAATGGGCAGTGTGTAGTGATACCATAGTGCTTCCCTGATGGCTCAGTGCTAAAGAATCCGCCTGTAATGCAGGAGCCATGGAAATGCAGGTTCCATCCCTGTGTTAGGAAGATCCCCTGGAGGAAGCCATGGCAATCCGCTCCAATATTTTTGTCTGGAGAATCCCATGGATAGAGGAGCCTGGAGGGCTACAGTTCATAGGGTTGCAAAGAGTCGGAAACAACTGAAGTGATTTCGCATGCACATAGTAATACCATTAGCTAGATCAGAATACCGAAGGAAAAACACATGGAATGGTGAGGTGACCAAATATTGTGCAGTAGGAGAATGTCATTTACCCAGTTGCAGTGGCATGATCTCTCATGGGTGCAAAATGTAATCAAAACCGTTGAAAATATTTTTAATGGCTTAAAAAAAAAAAAAACACAAAAAAACCCCTGCTTTTTCTTTGAACTGAAATACCAACTCTGTAACTTCCACTTACTGATCTTACTTTGATAAGGAACTCAAAATCAGTCTACTTTGGAGAGCTCCTGCAGCTGAATTCCCAAAGAAATGTCTATAAATGAGATGTATATATCTAACCCCACTAACTTCTGCTTTCATTTGTCTTAATTTCTGAGGGTTTTCAATTTGACAGTGATTCTCCCCACCCTAATTGTTCCTTTCTACACCTAGTTCTTCTCAACAGTCTTAATGATTAAAACGTGAGCATTTATATGTGTCAATCAGGTTTGATGTTAAGATACTCTAGAATCATCTTTTTGAGAAATGAGTCATCACCCCCTTCCAAAGGGATTTTGTAAACTTCTTTTTTAATCAGGCTTAAAATTAGCAAACAAAACCCTATGCTCAACCTTTTTGAATTGAAAGCTGTTTTCTCATCCTTTGACTTTTTTAACAAACATTTCTCTTAGGTTTTTATTCACAGCCAGAGGTCTGTGTCTTACTGACTCAGAAATATCATTATCACAATTTTTTTTTCTTTCAAAGCAGCACAGTGCAGACCTCAAGGCACCAATTATCCTTCTATACCTAACATTATTTTTACTGAACTCCTCGTCCCTTAGCTAGAGTAAAATCAACAGTTAAAGGTCTGCCCTTCACTTTCTCTCAGATCTATGGGTTGTTCAAGTTTAAAGGCCAATTTTTGTTGCATCATTGTTTTAGGGGAAGCTAATGATATCATTGAATAGAACACCCATCTGAAAAACACCTATTCCACATACTTATTCTTGTTTTTAAAGAAGAGGCTATTTTCTGAGATTAATATTGACACATTCCCATAGGAGAAAATGTGAAAAATAAAGAAATGCATAAAGGAAAATGTCAAGATTGCCCATAATCCCACCACACAAAAAAATTGCAATTTATTGAATTTTCTTCCTGAATTTCTTCCAAAGTATATAATTTTACAGTTAACATCAGGTACCTTTCTAATATTTTCTGCTTTTTATATGATACTGTAGTTTTGCATACCACTTAAAATTCTTTTTCAGCATATAATAGCTGAAAAATAATCCATCATATGAAAATATCAAACTCTAGCTTAACAGATCTCAAAGTTCTAGTCATTTAGTTTCCAGTGTTTGGGATGTCACAAATAAAGCTGCAACAAATAATGCTTTAATGATGCCTGTCTTTTGAATGGTAAAATGCAGATTCCCAGCTATGGAATTTCTGATCTGAAGGAAATGAACTTTTTAAAACAGAGCAATTTTTGTCCCTTCCTCCTATGTATTTTTACTAACTTGAGATGACACTACACATATGTACTTCTTTTGCTTTTTTGCGTTTCACATTATACTTATTCTGCTTGCAAGTTCCCCAAATGTTGGACTTTTGTTGGTATTTTAATAAAAACCCATGATCTTAAATTTGGTTACATCCATGTTATTTATATAAGATAAAAATAACAGAGGTAAAATAATTTCATAGAAGGATCTGAATGAGAGAAAGAGAGAAAGAGGTGGTTTTATTGCATTCGCATTGTTATGTCTTTAGTTTCTATAATCTCTAAAGAAACTGAACATTTTTTCAGTTTTTGGGGTATCCTTTCCCAGTCTAACTTTGCTTTTTCTTTAATTAAATGTGGTTCTTGGTTATAAGAAACATTATACATAAAAGTTATACAAAGAGCATTCATATTATTTTAACAACTGTGTAGTTTACCCTTTGTGTGGCTATACTATAGTTGATTTAACCATGCATCTATAGGTTGACATTTGTTTCTAGTTTCTGAAATGTTAAGTAATGCTACAATGAAATCTGTATATGCATATGTATCTTTTACATTCCTGATTATGACTCCTGCCTATAAATTCTTTTGTGGATTATTATTTTATATTGATTTGTAAGAGATCTCAAATACGCACACACACACACACACACACACACACACACTTCCCAATTTGTTTGCAATGTTTCACTTGATAAAACTCTACTTCTATGCAGTCAAATCTGTCAGTTTGTTTTTTGTTTTTTGTTTTTTTTTTTCATTTAAGGCTTTTAGTTTTGAATCACGCTTAAGCAATTTTCAAGATTTGCTGTTCAAGATTATATAACTATTCTCCTGTACTTTATCCTAGAACATTTAATGATCTAATTTTAAATCTATGCATTTGGAATATAATCTGTGCATACATAAAATAGAGATCTGAAAGAGATGGGCATACCAGACCACCTGACCTGCCTCTTGAGAAACCTGTATGCAGGTCAGGAAGCAACAGTTAGAACTGGACGTGGAACAATAGACTGGTTCCAAATAGGAAAAGGAGCACGTCAAGGCTGTATATTGTCACCCTGCTTATATATATTATATGCAGAGTACATCATGAGAAACCCTGGGCTGGAGGAAGCACAAGCTGGAATCAAGATTGCCAGGAGAAATATCAATAACCTCAGATATGCAGAAGACACCACCCTTATGGCAGAAAATGAAGAAGAACTAAAGAGCCTCTTGATGAAAGTGAAAGAGGAGAGTGAAAAAGTTAGCTTAAAGCTCAACATTCAGAAAACGAAGATCATGGCATCTGTTCCCATCACTTCATGGCAGATAGATGGGGAAACAGTGTCAGACTTTATTTTTCTGGGCTCCAAAATCACTGCAGCCATGAAATTAAAAGACACTTACTCCTTGGAAGGAAAGTTATGACCAACCTAGACAGCATGTTAAAAACCAGAGGCATTACTCTACCAGCAAAGGTCCGTCTATTCAAGGCTACAGTTTTTCCAGTAGTCATGTATGGATGTGAGAGTTGGCCTGTGAAGAAAGCTGAGCGCCAAAGAATTGATGCTTTTGAACTGTGGTGTTGGAGAAGACTTTTGAGAGTCCCTTGGACTGCAAGTAGATCCAACCAGTCCATCCTAAAAGAAATCAGTCCTGGGTGTTCATTGGAAGGATCGATGTTGAAGCTGAAACTCTAATACTTTGGCCACCTGATGCAAAGAGCTGACTCATTGGAAATGACCCTGATGCTGGGAGAGATTAAGGGCTGGAGGAGAAGGGAATGACAGAGGATGAGATGGTTGGATGGCATCATCGACTCGATGGACATGGGTTTGGGTGGACTCCGGGAGTTGGTGATGGACAGGGAGGCCTGTCGTGTTGCGGTTCATGAGGTCACAAAGAGTTGGACNAGGGAATGACAGAGGATGAGATGGTTGGATGGCATCATTGACTCGATGGACATGGGTTTGGGTGGACTCCGGGAGTTGGTGATGGACAGGGAGGCCTGTCGTGTTGCGGTTCATGAGGTCACAAAGAGTTGGACATGACTGAGCAACTCAACTGAATTGAAAATAGAGATCTAATATATTTTTCTCCAAATGGCTAGCCAATTATCCCTACATAATTTATTGAATAATACATCTGTTTCTTACTGCTTATTATGTCTATATTTGCATATACTCTTGGACCTTCTGCTGGGCTCTCTTCTTATCCACTAATATCTTTGTTTATTCTTCATGCTTCTTTAAATCACTGAAGCTGTATAGTCATTTAAAATCTGATAGGTGAAGTCTTGATGTATACATCTTCTGTTTCAAAATAGTTTGTTAGATCCATCAATGAATGCTAAAATTACTAGGCAAAATTTATGCATAAATAAGAAACTTGAATAGTCTCAAAGAATCTCTTCTCAACTATATCTAATTACAGGAGGCAAAAAATAAATAAATAAATAAATTTATAGGAGAGAATCCTGGTATATAGCACTTCCCCAAGAGATCAAAGTTTGCATTACCAATAACACATGTCAATATCACATACACAGATATGACTCACGGAGAATGGTAAATCACTTCTGAAACATCATTCCCAATAATGCATAACTTCAATCCAATTGTTGCAGGAGGGGGGACCCCTTCCAGGGCCTGAAACTGGGCTCTTGTCTAACACTTGGAAATGAATTATGCAAGGAGACACATGTGTTGACAAAGCAAGAGATTTTATTGGGAAAGGGTACCCGGGTGGAGAGCAGTAGGGTAAGGGAACGAACCCAGGAGAACAGCTCTGCCACATGGCTCACAGTCTTGGGTCTTATGGTGACAGGAGTAGTTTCTTGGTTGTCTTTAGCCAATCATTCTGACTCAGAGTCCTTCCTGGCGGTGCAAGCCTTATTCAGCCAAGGTGGACACCAGAGAGGATTCTGGGAGGTGGTCAGACATGTGGTGTCTCCTTTGACCTTTCCTGAACTCTTCCAGTTGGTAGAGGCTTATTAGTTCCATGTTCCTAACTGGGACCCCTTGCAACTTATGCAAATGGTTACTATGGTGCCTGGCCAGGGTGGACTGTTTCAATCAGTGTGCTTCCCCTAACATAATGATGGAAAACAGCAGACAAGCCCAAATGAAGGACCAAATTAAAACTCAAATTAACATCAGACAAAATCAAATAGAGGGTAACTAACCAGTAGTCCACAAATGTGTCAAAGTCACAAAGGAACTGTCACTTGTCAGAGGAAACTAAAGACACATGACAACTAGGTGCAACGTAGGATCCTGAAACACCAAAGGTATGTTAGTGGAAAAATTGGCGATATCTGAATATATTCTGAAAATTTAGTTAATATATTATAGCAAGGTTGATTTCTTAATTTTGGTAACTGTTCCATGGCTATGTAAGTTGCTAATGTAAGAGAAAACTAGATGATGAATACTATAAAGAATGACACTAGTTTTGCAACTCTTTCGTAAGCTTAAAATTGTCTCAAAAGGAAAAAAAAAGTTCTCACCTATTTTAATGCATATATTCTTTCCAGTGAGATTTTTACTATCCTTTGTAAAACTCTCCTCCCACTAACACAAAGTAAAAAAATAGGCCTTGGCATTCTCATTGTGATTGGGTTGAATGTGTATGCTAATTTAGGAATGTTTGGCATCTTTACAGTGTTTAAGCTTCCATTCAAAAGAAGCATATATACTTTCCTTTGTTCAGACTTCATGTTATGTTCTTCAGTTGAATTTTCATCTTCATAAAACTGTTATATATTTCCTTTTATTTATACACGTTTTGCTGTACTTTGATTCAGTTGAGTGACAGTGGAAGGTGTAGGTGTTTCTGTGTTATTTGTGACATCAGTGAAAACGCTTATAGCATCAAACCATTAAATAAGTTTATTATTTATTGCTTATAATGAGACTTTATATTCTGTTAGAGGTTTCTTTCTTTTTATTTAGAGTTTTAATAGGAATTAATACCAAATTTTATTTTAAAAATTCAACTTCTATTAGGTAGGATCACAGTCTTTATTTTTCTCTTTATTTTCTTTATGAAGTATGAGACCAAATTTTCTTTCTCTCCTTCCTTTTGTGTGTTTTGTTGTTGTCGTTGTTGGGCGGGGGGGTGGTTCTCACCATGTAACTTGTGGCGATCTGTTTCCTGATCAGGGACTGAATTTGAATCCAGGCCATTTTAGTGAAAGCCCGGAATCCTAACCACTAACTAGGCCACCAGGGAACTCCCCAGATAGTCTAATGTTGAGCCAACCTTGCACCTCTGAGATAGAGCTTCATTAATCAATTTAATCACAATGTACTGTTCCTTTCTCATGTGTTTTTAGGAGCTGGGGAAGTTCATTTATTTATAATAGATATGTACTAGTGCATAATTTTAAAAACTTGTTCTTAAATAAGACTATCAGTTTATTGAGAGCAGAAATAATATTTAGCAAATAGACTCAAAATGAATGTTGTCACATATTGAAGAGAGTCCCAGTTTGTTCTGGACATGGGAATTGGGGGCATTTGTTGGGTATTCAGATGGATGTTAGTTTCAGAGTCTTTCTCACTTCCCAAAATAAAATCTTCCACTTTTCAGTGTTTCTCTCTTTCAGAGGTCTCAAACTCAGCCCATGAAACAAATTTGCCTTGTCAATGTGTTACATAGCCACATGATGTTTTGAAAATGTTCGATTTAATTGATAATATTTAAATGTAAAATTTTACAAATAAATCTAGGTCTCTTGTTTCTCTTGAAAAATCATAGCTGTGGAATGTAGAATTACTAGACTGTTACTAAATTATAGTTCATCTGAAAAATCTAAGCATCATGAGCAGTGACACTGAGTAATGACTGTAAGTGGTAAGGTTTACAGAAGAGAGAGGTTGTCATGGACAGGAGAGGTAAGGCAAAAATTTCATAGAGGAGGTCATATTACAGAGCCCTGGGTTTGATCTGTGGGTGGGGAAGATCCCCTGGAGAAGGGAATAGTTACTTACTCCAGTATACTTGCCTGGACAACCCCATGGGCAGAGAAGCCTGGAGGGTACAGTCCATGGGGTCACAAGGAGTCAGACATAACTGAGCGACTAACACTTTCATACTTCCACATGATTGAAAAAGTAAACATGCTAGATGAGCTACAAATAAGACATTTACTGATTTATAAGATTTGTTATTATATGGCCTTTAGTGTAGTGAATAATAGTTGAATTATTAAGTTGGTCTTGATTTGGGTTTTAAGTATTTTTAAGCCACAGTATATCCAACTGATTGATTCGTTTTCATGCAGTTGTACCCATAAAGGCATACAAGACTAAGACTGGAAAGGACTTTTGGGGGTCACTTATTCCAATTCCTTCCCATTTTACAGATGAGGAAACTGAGAGTTAGATTGGTGGGGTGACTTAAGTTCATGCAGTTTTTATGTGATAGAATAATCACATACAATAATCTTATTGCCATTTAGCTGCTTAGTCGTGTCCAACTCTCTGTGGCCCCGTGGACTGCAGCCTGCCAGTCTTCTCTGTCTGTGAAATTTTCCAGGTGAGAATACTGGAGCGTGTTACCATTTCCCACTTCAGGGGATCTTCTAGAGCCGGGGATCAAACCTGTATATCCTGCATTGACAAGTGGATGCTCTATCACTAGCACCACCTGGGGAAGTCCATTTTATTGTTCGCCAATCATGATCCTTTCCAATCCCATCATGACTGCTCTACAACAGGGGTAGATTCCTAAGATCCCTTCCATCCTAAGATGAAGGAGAAGGACAACCAAAATCGCTAGCTTGAGCCGTTATTAAAATCTTCGATATGAAAACAACTCAAGATGACTACTCAGTAGAATGCCAGGGGCTTAAAGAGGTTAAGAGGAAATCAGAGAAGGTCTGTGAGTGCTCAGTTTTGTGCCAAGAAGTTTCCACTGAGGAAAATGAGAGTCTGTTAGTTTTGGGACAAGATGAAGGGACGACAAGACTAGGACTGAAAGTTAGTAGTTCTTGTGAGATACTTTGTGTTTAGTGAGCAGGGAGCTAGTTACAAATGTTTAGTCCTCCAGGATTTTTTGCAACAAGAAGCACTGAGGACCATGTAATATTAAGTACTTATTTATATATCATATTTTCTCTTTTCCCTTCTAGAATGCACATCAGCAAGGGCAGAATATATTTCCTAGGACAGCTGCCACAAATTGCCACAAACTTGAGACTTAAAACAACAGAACCTTCCTCTCATCATTCAGAGGTCAGAAGCCTAAATCAAAGTGTCAGCAGGGTGGATTCTGTCTGGGAACTGTGAGGGAGGACCTGGTCCATGGTGGCTGCAGTAGTCTTTGCTGATCTTGGCTTATAGACACATTGCGCAGACCTCTGTCCCTATCTTCACAATGCTCTCTTCTCCCTCCGTGTCTGTGTGCCCCATTCTGTCTCACACGAGGACACTTTCATTGGATTTAGAGCCCACCTTAATCTCGTATGGTCTCATCTTCATCCTTACCTTAGTCAGAGATACAAGAACCCTAGTTCACAATAAGATGACCTTCTGAGCTTCTGGGTAGACATGAATCTGGGGCATGCACTACTCAACTCAAAGACAAAAGGGTTTTATTTTCTTATCCATGGTAGTCTCAGTGCCTAGGAGAGTAGCACATATTTGCCAAAAGTTGGAAAAAAACTTAACTGGTGCTTAATATGCTGCTCCCTATACATTGCCTTTTCTGTGGACCTACTAGCATGATCTACATCTCTCATTCACATCACCTGTGGACCTTAGAGGCTTGGGTTTAAGACTTCTGTTCATCAGGTTGAAAGTGCTGTCTCACTTTTTCTCCCAATGGAATAGAGAGGAAGGATGAAGAGCAGCGGAGAGGGGAGGAGCGCATTTGAGAACACTGTAAACCACAGCCAGACAGCCTGGAATCCATTCCTGACTCTGCCACTAACTCATGGTGGGTCTAAACCATTTCAGTTTCTCCATCTGTGAATGAAGATTATAACACCTTGAACTTGGTTGTGAGGATTAAAGAAAGTGACACTCATAAAGCACACCGTCTAAAGGTACCAGTACAGTGCTAGAAAAATGTGAGTTATTATCCAAATGTCTCAGAGCCCAACATTGAGATAATCTCACATGCTTTAACTAACATTTATATTTTAAATGAGGACCATACCAGCTTGCTTCTTTATAATCACCTCCAAATGAGAAAGCGATTTTCTTTGTAAGCTAAATATTCAATCATATTATAATGATATACCCATTACTCTAGGGTTAGGTTTTCATATAAAGAGGCCAGAGAATGAATTGCTTGGATGATGTGTTTGTATTTCCTTTTGAGATTTTCTCCTTTTAAATTTTTTAGTGTCTGTCTCATCCCACTTTTTTTCACTTCTCACCCTTAATTTGCCAATTACTAACCTTAGAAGCAACTTGGAGGAGGCTGAAAAGAAGGAAAATAGAATAATATTTGAGTATCAGACATTCTGAGTTTGAGCCAGCTCTGGGAGTAGGTGATGGACAGGGAAGCCTGGCATGCTGCCGTCCATGGGGTTGCAAAGAGTCAGACATGACTGAGCAACTGAACTGAACTGAACAGAACTGAAGTGATCAGAATTCTGTTTAACAGTTTGCCAACATATTTTATCTAGTACTGTAAAATGTGTATTATTACTTTCATTTTACAAATGGATAGCTATGACTTAAATTTGCTCTGGGGTTGACACATGCACACTGTTCATACCATGTATTAAGTAGATAACTAATCAGGACATACTATATAGCACAGGGAAGCATCTACTTGATGCTCTACGGTGACCTGAGTGGGAAGGAAGTCCAAACGGGAGGGGATCTATGTATATGTATGGCTGATTCATTTTCCTTTACAATAGTAACTAATACAACACTGTACAGCTGCTGCTGAGGCTGCTAAGTCGCTTCAGTCATGTCCGACTCTGTGCAACCCCATAGACAACAGCCCACCAGTCTCCCCGTCCCTGGGATTCTCCAGGCAAGATTACTGGAGTGGGTTGCCATTTCCTTCTCCAATGCGTGAAAGTGAAAAGTGAAACTGAAGTTGCTCAGTCGTGTCCGACCCTCAGCAAACCCATGGACTGCAGCCTTCCAGGCTCCTCCATTCATGGGAGTTTCCAGGCAGAGCACTGGAGTGGGGTGCCACTGCCTTCTCCACACTGTACAGCAACTATACTCAAATAAGGGCTTCCCAGGTGGCACTAGTGGTAAAGAACCCACTTGCCAATGCAGGAGACATAAGAGATATGGATCTGATCCTTGGGTCGGGAAGATCCCCTGAGCAGGGCATGGCAGCCCATGGAGAATCCCATAGACAGAGGAGCCTGGCAGGCTACAGTCCACAGCGTTGCAGAGACAGGTGCAACCAGCACACATGCAAGCATATTTGAATAAAAATTAATTTAAAAATATAAAAAGTTGCTCTGAGATGTAACTTCCTGAAGTAATCTAAATGTTGCATAATGAAGCTGTTCTTTGTTGTATTCTGACTCCAAAATCTCTTATGTTCCTAGTGTAGTGTGCTCTCCAGTGGCTATAATATAGTGCTCTAAATGGAATTAAATACACACACCATGGATTACACCCTAGTATTATTGTCCATTTGAATGCAATTTCTGTTATTACGCTGAATTTTGCCAATTGACTTGTATTTGGATAAAGATAAGAGAACACAAAAAAAGATTAGAATGCCAGCTCTGGCAATATTTATTTTGCAAAGAAGATCATTTCAGTTCACTTCAGTCGTAGCACACCAGGCCTTCCTGTCCATCACCAACTCCTGGAGCTTGCTCAAACTCATGTCCAATGAGTTGGTGATGCCCTCCAACCATCTCATCCTCTGTTGTTCCCTTCTTCTCCTGCCTTCAATCTTTCCCAGCATCAGGGTATTTTCCAGTGAGTCAGTTCTTTGCATCAGGAGGCCCAAGTACTGGAGCTTAAGCATCAGTCCTTCCGATGAATATTCAGAATTGATTTCCTTGAGGACTGATTGGTTTGATCTCCTTGCAGCCCAAGGGATTCTCAAGAATCTTCTCCAGCACCACAGTTCAAAAGCATCAATGGTTCAGCACTCAGCTTTCTTTATAGTCCAACTTTCACATCCATACATGACTACTGGAAAAACCACAGCTTTGGGTAGATGGACTTTGCCAGGAAAGTAATGTCTCTACTTTTTAATATGCTGCCTAGGTTGGTCATAGCTTTTCTTCCAAGGAGCAAGTGTCTTTTAATGTCATGGATGCAGTCACCATCTGCAGTGATTTTGGAGCCCAAGATAATAAAATGTGTCACTGTTTCCATTGTCTCCCCATCTATTTTCCATGAAGTGATGGGACCAGATGCCATGTCCTTAGTATTTTGAATGTTGAGCTTTAAGCCAACTTTTTCACTCTCCTCTTTCACTTTCAAGAGGCTGTTTAGGTTTTCTTCACTTACTGCCATCAGGGTAGTGTCATCTGTGTATCTGAGGTTATTGATATTTCTCCCAGCAATCTTGATTCCAGTTTGTGCTTCATCCCACTTGGCATTTTTCATAATGTACTCTACATATAAGTTAAATAAACAGGGTGACAATATATTGCCTTGACGTACTCTTTTCACAAATTGGAACCAGTCTGTTGTTTCATGTCCAGTTCTGATGATTCTTGACCTGTATGCAGATTTCTCAGGAGGCAGGTAAGGTGGTCTTGTATTCCCATCTCTTTCAGAATTTTGCACAGTTTGTTGTGATTCACATAGTCAAAAGCTTTTACATAGTCAATAAAGCAGAAGTAGATGTTTTTCTGGAGCTCTTTTGCTTTTCCAATAATCCAATGGATGTTGGCAATTTGATCTCTGGTTCCTCTGCCTTTTCTAAATCCAGCTTGAACATCTGGAAGTTCACGGTTCACGTAATGCTGAAGCCTGGTTTGAAGAATTTGGGCCAAAGATATAATGGGCAAAGAAGATAATGCCCTTTTAAGATTGGCAGTTTTTCTTAAGTCAAAACTAAGCTAGGTCTCATGTCCCAAAAGCCTTATCACATAAGCAGATTAATTTTAATAGGGCACACTGGCACATATTGTTATTACTATGCAAATATGCTTTGGGTTGCCACTTTAGAAGGAAACAATGTAGTTTCCTTCCCCCTATCTTCTTTTTAATATTCTCTGTACTAGAAACAAAAGAGCTAATATTGAATATATGAAGGAATCAGAAAGAACACCCAAACCAAACCTTTTTTAACCTTTTAATTAGAAGAACCAAACTATTGGACCAAAAATGAACAAACAAAATAATTAATACAAAGATTTGCAAATGATGGGATAGCTGTCATATGGAAAAGTTGCTTTTATTTATTTCCTGAGAGCTACCAAAGAGGACAGACTAGGGATACTAGTTGAGCTAAATTTATTGGGATTCAGTCTTTATTACATATATATGAATATTTGTACTTAATAGTAGTACAAATTTAATTAAAATACCTCTGTCCAACAATAAAATAGGGTGCCTTTGGAAATTGCCAATGTCCTGCCATTGAAGGTGCTCAAACAGTGGCTCATTACCTTTTGGGAATGTCCTGTAGGGGAAGCAAATACTCTGTGAAGGTTGTGTGTGTGCTCAGTTGCTCAACTGTGTCTGACTGTAACCTCCAGGCTATAGTCTACGGGGTTGCAAAGAGTCAGATACAACTGACTGACTAACATGCCCATGGCTGTGTTCATGTTACAACAGAAGTGTTGAGTAGTGTTGACAGATACTGGAGGTCTTGCAAAATCAAAAACATTTATTATCTATTGCTTTAAAAATGTTTGCTAACCCCTGCTTTCGAAAGTCAACTTGTGAGAGCAGGGGTAGAGTCTTTGTCGTTTATCTCTGTAGTCCTAATATTTGGCACAGAGGGCCTTCTATGCTCTGTTGTTGAATGAATAAGGTGAATAAAGAATGATTGTGTTCAAATTTTATTAAAAGTAATTAAATTTGCCTATAAATAATTCCTTCTTCTAGAGACCAACAGAGATTTATATCCTTGCTCCTAAACAAAGCAGAGGAGCATTGTATGTGGATGAAAGACTCAACTGGGGCTAATACTGAGGCATAATGGACCTGTTCAGCACAATGCCTAACCACCCATTTATTAATAATTTTGGTAATCACCTCTGGACACACAATAAGTTGTTTCCTTAAAAACTTATGACTTATTTAGATGTTGCTGAATTCCTAAAATAAACTTGAGAAACTTTATCTTTTTTTGTTTAATCAGTTGGCAAATTTAATACTTCTTGGAGGAATAATTGTGGGGAATTATTCTTTCCTTTTAATACAGAAAGAAAGCCAACTCAGCCATTCACTGACATTTGCTGCAGGTTAGATGAATATCAACACCTTGCTTCTCCCTCCACACAAAGAGAATATAAATATGTTGTCATATTTAAGAAAAAGATCTCCCTAATGCTTCACCTGCAACAAATTCAGAAACCCATTTTAGAAAGCTAAAATTTGTTGAAGATGCTTACACTGATTCTCATCCCCCCTCCCATGTTTTTTTTAAACTGTTAGCCATACAGTACTAATTATCCAGCTGGCACTTCTTGGAGCAGAGCTTCCAAGTTGCCTCCCCAGTTTGATGCTGTCAGGGGAAAGGCTGAAGACTTGCACTTCCTCTTACAGATTTGTGCTCTAATTAAAGCAATAAATATGGTCTTCTTTAAGGGAGAAGTAGTCAGTGAGGAAAGATCTCTTCCGATCTATTAATCCCACAGTATAGTTGTAGGATTTAAATTCCAGTTGGCACAGGACAGGGAAGAACCTATACACACAAAGGCAGAAGAGGAAAAAGAGGCAGCTGGTGACCAGAGAAAGGGGCAGAACAGCCCAGTCCCAAGGCCAGAGCAGGAAGGGGATGGGATGCCCTCTGAGGGGCAGAGACATGTCTCATGTGTTTTTCCATTTCTCGTTGCTTAAGACCAGCCGGATAGAACTTAGAACTAGAGAAGTCTCAACAGTCATTAGGTCACAACCTAGCCTGTGGAGTGAACCACACAATTTTATTTATGTGTTTGTTTCATAATTGGCTTACTTTAATTTTGAAGGAAAAAAAAAGCATAGGCACTACTTTGCTTTTGCTGACAAAGGTCTATCTAGGGAAAGCTATGACTTTTCCAGTAGGCATATATGGGTGTGAGAGTTGGACCATAAAGAAGGCTGAGGACCAAAGAATTGATGCTTTTGAACTGTGGTGTTAGAAAAGACCCTTGAGAGTCTCTTGGACTGCAAGGAGATCCAACCAGTCCATCCTAAAGGAAGTCAGTCCTGAATATTCATTGGAAGGACTGATGCTGAAGCTGAAGCTCCAGTCCTGTGGCCACCTGATATGAAGAGTCAACTCATTAGAAAAGACCCTGATGCTGGGAAAGACTGAAGGCAGGAAAAGGCAATGACAGAGGACGAGATGGTTGGATGGCATCATCAACTCAATGATTCTGAGCAAGCTCCAGGAGTTGGTGAAGGACAGGGAACCCTGGCGTGTTGCAGTCCATGGGCTTGCAAAGAGTTGGAAATGACTAAGCAACTGAACGACAACAATTTTGAAGAAAGAAATTTGGTTACATTTATTATTGTTATTATATGCTTATAATTTTAGCCATGGAGAATAGTTCAGAGAAGAAAGTTCCCTCATCATCTTAGAGCTTCCACCAAGAAATAGCCGTTGGTATTAGGGAAATGCCATTTTAGATATCAGGTTTTTTTCTTTTTAATATACAGAGAATAATAAATAGATCTGAAAATTTAAAGAATAAGAACATGTCATATTTTTGCATAAAAG
>SJYQ01003744.1:1783253-1828204 GCA_006410935.1 Redunca redunca
CTGCAGTTCTTTCAATTTTAGAATACTGTTATTCTATGTATTTTGCTATTATCAAAACCCCAGATCACCTTGTAAAGTCAGTGTTTAACATGGCGCTCTAGTCTTCACATATTAGGTCCATTAAATTAGTCCAGTTACATTATTATTATTTAATTTACATATATGATCTATGGGCCACCTTGTCTTCCCTTTCTTGGTTCCTGCAGATATTTAAGTTTGTGACATGTGACTTTAGTCCAGCTTTTTCCTTCAACAAAGTATCTTTCAATATAGATTCCAACCAAAAGTGTATAAAATACTTAATCTATGCCATTCTGATAAGGAAAGTCACTTAGCACTATTGATTTAATTTGTACATTGTTGATTCCTTAGATGGGCTGAAAATCTTTTAGATCTTCAATTATAGTTTTAGACTAATTACGAGTCTATTGATTAGCCAGACTATTGATTTTTACAAAATTTAGCAGAGGCTTTTTTGATCATTCACACATAGATCATATATGTAAATTAAATAATAATAATGTAACTGGACTAATTTAATGGACCTAATATGTGAAGACTAGAGCGCCATGTTAAACACTGACTTTACAAGGTGATTTGGGGTTTTGAATTTGTCATCAGCCATATGTGTGTGTTTGTGGTAAGAAGGATTGCTGGATGCTAAAATGTTTCATGTTTGAATGTATCTAGTCATTTCCTTTATATTTGAAACTGATCCTGGCTCAATTCACTTTTCTTGATCATGCCCTCAGAAACTTTGCATAAGACTTTTTACAGCTTTTATAGACTTCCCTGGTGGCTCAGATGGTAAAGCGTCTGTCTACAATGTGGGAGACCTGGGTTCGATCAAAAGGAGAGAAAAAAAATCCCCTAAATCCAGATATTAAAATAAGGACATCACTAGAGATTTCATGTCTATTAATAGATATTAAAGGTATATTATTAGCAATTTCACATGAATACATTTGAAAATTTTAGTGAAACTGACATTTTTTGAAGTTCTCTAATTGCCAATAAGGGAAATTGGCATACTGAAATAATAAGAAATAAAAGATATAAACAATCCCATAAGTATTACATAAATGACATCTACAATATGAATTCTTTCCATTATATATTTTCAAGGCCTAAAAGATTTTACCAGTGAATTCTCCCTAAATTTTAAAGAAGGAATAGCAACAAATTCTCATACTCTCTGCCAGAGTTTATGGGGAGAAAACATTTAAGGATGGGGTGAATGGGAAAATTATCTTGTCAATTTATTTACTGGCAAAATTTGAATATTGCAAAAAGGAGGGAATTTAAAAGCCAACATCCTTAATGAAAATAGAGGGAAAAACCTTAATCCAAATATTAGCCACCTGAATTCAGTGATATATAAAATGAAATTTATAGGATCATCAACTAAGGATAACCCAAGAATGCAACAGTTACAGTTATAGTTCAGTTGCTCAGTTGGGTCTGACTCTTTGTAACCCATGAACTGCAACACACCAGGCCTCCCTGTCCATCACCAACTTCCAGAGTTTATTCAAACTCATGCGATCCAACCATCTCATCCTCTGTCATCCCCTTCTCCTCCTTCAATCTTTGCAAGCATCAGGTTTTCTTCAAATGAGTCAGTTCTTCCCATCAGGTGGCCAAAGTATTGGAATTTCAGTTTAGCATCAGTCCTTCCAATGAGTATTCAGGACTGATTTCCTTTAGGATAGACAGGTTGGATCTCCGTGTAGTCTAGGGATGCTCAAGAGTCTTCTCCAACAGCACAGTTCAAAAGCATCAATTCTTTGGTGCTCAGCTTTCTTTATAGTCCAGCTGTCACATCCATATATGACTACTGGAAAAACCATAGCTTTGACCTTTGATGGCAAAGTAATGTTTCTACTTTTTAACATGCTGTCTAGGTTGGTCATAGCTTTTCCTCCAAGGTCTTCTTTTAATTTCATGGCTGCAGTCACCATCTGCAGTGATTTTGGAACCCCCAAAATAAGCCCTGTCACTGTGTCCATTGTTTCCCCATCTATTTGCCATGACGTGATGGGACCAGATGCCATGATTTAGTTTTCTGAATGTTGAGCTTTAAGCCAACTTTTTCATTCTCCTCTTTCACTTTCATCAAGAGGCTCTTCAGTTCTTCACTTTCTGCCTTAAGGGTGGTGTCATCTGCATATCTGAGGTTATTGATATTTCTCCCAGCAATCTTGATTCCAGCTTGTGCTTCATCCACCCAGCATTTCTCATGATGTATTCTGCTGCTGCTAAGTCACTTCAGTCCTGTCCGACTCTGTGCGATCTCATAGACGGCAGCCCACCAGGCTCCCCCATCCCTGGGATTCTCCAGGCAAGAACAACGGAGTGGGTTGCCATTTCCTTCTCCAATGCATGAAAATGAAAAGTGAAAGTGAAGTCGCTCAGTCGTGTCCGACTGTGTGCGACCCCATGGACTGCAGCCCACAAGGCTCCTCCGTCCACGGGATTTTCCAGGCAAGAGTAAGCAGGGTAACAATATACAGCCTTGACATATTCCTTTCCTGATTTGGAACCAGTCTTTTGTTCCATATCCAGTTCTTTTCTTTTTCTGTTTTTTTTTAATATAAATTTATTTATTTTAATTGGAGGTTAATTACTTTACAATATTGTATTGGTTTTGCCATACATCAACATGAATCCACCACAGGTATACTCGTGTTCCCCATCCTGAACACCCCTCCCTCCTCCCTCCCCGTACCGTCCCTCTGGGTCATCTCAGTGCACCAGCCCCAAGCATCCAGTATCATGCATCGAACCTGGACTGGAGATTCATTTCTTATATGATATTATACATGTTTGAACTATGTCCAGTTCTAACTTTGCTTCCTGATGTGCATACAGGTTTCTTAAGAGGCAGGTCAGGCCATCTGGTATTCCCATCTCTTTCAGAATTTTCCAGTTTATTGTGATCCACACAGTCAAAGGCTTTGGCATAGTCAATAAAGCAGAAGTGATGTTTTTCTGGAACTTTCTTGCTTTTTCAGTGATCCAGTGGATGTTGGCAATTTGATCTCTGGTTCCTCTGCCTTTTCTAAATCCAGCTTGAACATCTGGAAGTTCATGGTTCGTATACTGTTGAAGCCTGGCTTGGAGAATTTTGAGCATTACTTTGCTAGCATGTGAGATGTCTTCAATTGTGTGGTAGTCTGAACATTTTTGAGCATTGTCTTTCTTTGGGATTTGAATGAAAACTGACCTTTCCAGTCCTGTGGCCACTGCTGAGTTTTCCCAATTTGCTGGCATATTGAGTGCAGCACTTTCACAGCATCATCTTCTAGGATTTGGAAGAGCTCAACTGGAATTCCATCACCTCCACTAGCTTTGTTGGTAGTGATGCTTCCTAAGGCCCACTTGACTTCGCATTCCAGGATGTCTGGTTCTAGGTGAGTGGTCACAACATTGTGATTATCTGAGTCATGAAGACTTTTTTTTTATAGTTCTATGTATTGTTGCCACCTCTTCTTAGTATCATCTGCCTCTGTTAGGTCCATACCATTTCTGTCCTTTATTGAGCCCATGTTTGCATGAAATATTCCCTTGGTATCTCTGATTTTCTTGAAAAGATCTCTATCACTCCCATTCTATTGTTTTCCTCTATTTCTTTGCACTGATCACTGAGGAAGGCTTTATCTCTCCTTGCTGTTCTCTGGAACTCTATGATGGTTATATCTTTCCTTTTCTCCTTTGCCTTTTGCTTCTCTTCTTTTCACAGCTGTTTGTAAGGCCTCCTTAGGCAACCATTTTGCCTTTTTGCATATATATGTGACAATAGTTATACATAACAAATTGTTCTGAATTTCAATGTTTCGAAGTGATAACATTTGTTTAGCTTAGAAGTATGTAAGTGAGCTTTGTAGTTCTTGTCTTAGTGACTTTCTCAAATGTCTCTAGAAACTGCTGGTGGGAGTGTAAATTAGTAAGAGACTGGTTGTTCACAGCCAGACTATCCTGCAACAGCTACAACATGTAAATTATCAAAGTTGCCATCAAATCTAGAATGGACATATACATTATGGAATTCATGGAATTCATACAAGAAAATTGCACTTAACAATGAAATAATTGATACAGACAACAAAAGCTATTATTGAACAAAGGAAATCAGGTTCTGCCCCTAACTCCTCCCCCCCAAAAAAATTTAAAAATTTAAAATGTATATTTATATTGCATTCAAAAACACACAAAAAATACTTCATGGATTGAAAAGTCTTATCAGTGAACCCTGTAATTAGAAGGGAGTGCAAAGGAGATGCAATTTACTCACAATATTTTGTTTTAATCTGGGATCTGAGCCCATGGATGTGTTCAGTGTGTGAAAATTTGAGTTAAATATTTCCATGTGTTTATTTGCCTATGTGTTATGCTCAACTTTTAAAAGATAATTTTATATGCTTCAAAATATATAGAAAATATAAAATATAGAAATACACAGAAAAAAATCATAGAGTTAAAAAAAAGATGCTATGAGGGATTAAAATAGCAAAGAATCAAGTGAAGGAAAACCAAGTGAGTAGGAGGCATGTATGTTTCAGAAATACACATCTTTTAAAGAACTCGTGTTTAAAATATATTAAAGAACTCTCAAAAATTGAAAGGAAAAGACAGACAACTCCTCTCTCAAATGGCTAAATACATGAACAGACCTTTTGCAAATGAGGAAATTCTCATTACAATAAACATGGAGAAGATGTTCAACTTCATTAGCCATGAGGAAAATACATATTAAAGTCACCATGAGTATATATGCCATAATATTGCAAATAAAAGCAACTGCCAGGACCAAACAGCAGCAAGCCTGTGGAGCAGTAGGAACTTTTATGCATTGCTGGTGGGAATGCAACTTGATACAAAAAAATGGAATATTGTATAGTGAAAAAGAACTATCTAATAAAGATGGTACACGCATATCCTGTCACCAGCAATTCCACTGGTAGACCATGTCAAGTAGAAACGTTCATCTTTGACATGTTCTTCAAAAATAAACACAGGAATGTTTGTAGAAAAACTATTTGAATTAAGCAAAAGCCACACCCATTAATATTAGAAGGGATAAATTTTCTGTGGTATGGTCAAAAATAAAATATTATATAGTGATGAGAAGAAACAAGATATTACTTCAAACAAAACACAGACACTTTGCACTGATGTGTTGAGAAAAATAAGTCAAAGGAGAGCAATGGGCTTCCCTGGTGGCTCAGAGGTTAAAGTGTATGCCTGGAATGCAGGAGACCCGGGTTCGATCCCTGGGTTGGGAAGATCCCCTGGAGAAGGAAATGGCAACCCACTCTAGTACTCTTGCCTGGAGAATCCCATGGAGGGAGGAGCCTGGTAGGCTACAGTCCATGGAGTCACAAAGAGTCGGACACGACTGAGGGACTTTACTTTATATTCTGCACTACTCCTTTTAGATGAAATACAGATGATAGATACAACTAACTGTGTTATAAATATGCATAGGGGTTACCTTTGAGGGAAGGTCATGATTGAGAAGGAGGGTGAGGCCTCTGGGGTGCTGGTTATACAGGTGAGTTCATCATACTGGTTATACAGGTGAGTTCATCATGAGTTCATCATGAGTTCAATATTTTCACACAGAGAGTGCTTCAACAAAGTTTTTTTTTTTTTTTTAAGTAAATACTTACATAGGAAAAAAACACACACATACACACAAAATTAAAAGACAAGCCATGAACTAGAGTTAATAATCATTCATATAACTGAACACAGTTTAATATCTACAACATATAAAGAATTCTTATACATCAATAAGAAAAAGACAGTTCAGTTCAATTCAGTCTCTCATTCATGTCCGACTCTTTGCGACCCCATGGACTGCAGCATGCCAGGCTTCCCTGTCCATCACCAGCTCTCAAAGCCTACTCAAACTGATGTCCATCAACCATCTCATTCTCTGTTGTCCACTTCTCCTCCTGCCTTCAATCTTTCTCAGCATCAGGGTCTTTTCCATTGAGTTGGTTCTTCACATCAGGTGGTCGAAGTATTGGGGTTTCAGCTTCAGCATCAGTCCTTCCAATGAATATTCAGGACTGATTTCCTGTAGGATTAGACAGGTTGGATCTCCTTGCTGTCCAAAGGACTCTCAAGAGTCTTCTCCAACACCACAGTTCAAAAGACAGCTACTGCTCTAAAAATGTGCCAAGTATATAAACAGGTAATTCACAGAAGGTAACCAAAGGGGCTGAAAACATAAAATTTGATCAAGATTGCCATTTATTTATGATCTATATAATTCCAGAGCGTGATCGCATGGTGAATTAACTATTAATTTTATTGTTTGCCTATATGTGATATCTCCCAACTCTCTACCCCCAAGTCATTTATAACTTTTTATTCCTTGTTAAAATTTTGTTCTCTTTGTTTTACAGCAGTTTTAATATACTGTGAATAAGTGTGGTTCTTAGCATTTTTTCCTGCTTGGGATTTAGTAGTTCTACTGTTTAAGATTTGTGATTTTCATCAAATTTGAAGTGTTATTATATAAAAAATATCATATTGATTTTTTCAGATATTATTCTGTCTCATTCTTTTTGGGGGGCTCTGATTACATATCATTATATTGCTTGATATTCTTTCAAAGTTTTAACCTTCTATTCAATTTTTATTTCAGTCTTTTCCCTTTGAGATTCATTTTGGGTAATTTAAAAATTGACCTGTCATCAAGTTCATTGATCCTTTCTTCTGCAGTGTTCATTCTGATATTCAGTCCATCTAATATATTTTGTAGTTTAACATTTTTGGTTTGATTTATAATCTTTGTATGTTAATTTTTGTATGAGGTACATGTTATCATAAAGGTTCACATTTCTTATCTATGAATAATTGTTAAACACAATTTTTTGCCACTGAGTTACTTTTGCAACTTTTTCAAAATCTGTTGGCCATATTCATGTGAGTCTACTTTGGACTTTATCCTGTTCTATTGATCTATATGTCTAACCCTCTACAAAATTATACTATTTTAATTGCTTTAACTATATAGTATTATAATCATATAATGGGAATCTTCCAACTTATTCTTATTTTTAAAAAATTGTTTTCAGCTGTTATAGTTAAAATCTTTGATATACATTTTAAGATCAGCTTGTCTTTATATCGAACATCTTGCTGGAATTTTTAAAGAAGTTGTATATAAACCAGGAGAAAATGGNAATGAAAAATATTAAAATACTTAGGAAAACACTTAACTAAGAATGTGAAAGCCTTGAGTACTGATACTACAAAATATTGATTAAACTAGTTAAAGAAGATTTTGAATGCTTATGGATCAGAAGACTTAATATTGTTAAAATGTTCATACTACCCAAAATATCAATAGATATACAGATGCAATACTTATCAAAATCCCAATGGCATTTTTATAGAATTTGCAGCACTATTCATAATAGTCAAGATGTGGAAACAACCTTAATGTCCATTGGCAGATAAGTGAATAAAAAAGATGTACAAACAATGAGATACCATTTGGCTTTAAAAAGGAAGGGGATTCTGCAGTATTCAACAATATGGTAGAACCTTGAGGACCTCATTCTGAAATAAGCCAAATACAACACAATTTCACGAGGTCCAAAATAGTCAATTTAGAATCAAAGAGAAAAATGCTGGTTGTTGGGCTGGAGGAGAGAGAAATGGGGAGTTACCAATCAATGCACATAAGGTTTCAGCTAAGGAAGATGAATAACTTCTAGATATTTCCTGTATAGCATTGCACCCATAGTCAACAACATAAGACTGTATTTTACACTTAAAAAACTAAGAAGGTTGATCTCATGTTAAGTGTTATTACAATGAAATAAAATTTTTAAAACTAAATTGAAAAAAATGAATTTATACACTGTCGTCATGGAGTAAAATTCTATGAAAACTTGTTTTAAAGTCAAGAGCAAGTTAGAAAAAAGAAAAGAAAGAAATATGCTTGATGTGTCCCATCACCATGCTAAACTTACTTATTAGTTATTATTAGAACATTTTTTGGTGGATTCTTTGAGACGATTTTATGTGCACAATTATGTCACCTGTAATCTGGGACAGTTTTAGTTTTTCTTTACTAATTGTCTTCTCTTTGGTTTCCTTTTCTTGCCCTGTTTCACTGTCTAAAATTTCTAGTACCATGCTGAAAAGAAGTGATGAATGCAGACATCCTTTCCTTTTTTCCAATCTTATGGGGAAAGCATTCACTTTATCATTAAGTATGGTGTAAGCTGTAACATTTCTATAGATATTCTTCAGCAGTTTGAGGAAGTTTTTTTGGTTGTTGTTAGCTTTCTGAGAGTTTTTGTCATAAATAACTGTTGAATTTTGTTGAATGTGTTTTTTTTTCCCATCAATTGATCTAATCATTTAAGCTATTTATATATGCAAACTTTTATATTTGGAAATTCTCAGGAAACGTACTGCTGAAGCCTTGCTTAAAGGATTTTTAGCATAACCTTGTTAGCATATTTGTTAATATTTCCCTGCTGTTGTTTAAAGGGGATTGTCTAGAATTAGGGTTATTTCTCTTTTAAATAGTTGATGAAATTTGTCAGTAAAACCGTATGGACCTTGAAAGTTCCTTTTCAGCCATATAACATAACTTCTAAAATTTTAGCTACTGTATTTCCTAGCTCTAGAATTTCTTTCTTGGCTCTTTTTCATAGTTTCCAAATGTCTCCTGGGATTCTTTGCCTATTCATTTACTCCCTTCATCTTTTCTTTGTATATCCTCAAGCCTGATTACAATTTAAAAAAAAAAAAACAAAAAAAACCAGAAAAACTCTGTCTTCTTATTGCAACATTTGGTTCATCTGTGGGACAGTGTTTGTTGAATTTTTTGATGACTGATATTTTTATCTAGTTTCTTTATTTGCCTCATAAGATTTTATTATAAAAATTGTATATTAATTATAGTGGAGATGGAATTATGCTCCTATTTTGTTTGTTTTATTCTAGAGGTTGTAAACCCTTTTTATGTGTAATAGCTAAAGATAAGAGAGTGATTGTTTACATTTTACCATGTGGTAAGTTGATCCAGGATTGATCCCCAACATTAAAAACCTGACCACATTTTTTGTTAGCTCAATTCCCAACTTCCAGTTCTGCTGCAGTAGGCACTCATGACTAAGAGTCAGTCTCTTCTTATCAGTGTTTGATCCTGAAGAAAGGAGGAGATGGGCTGCAGCATCACCCTTGGATTGAGCTATTTCAGGTCTACTTCAAAGACCCCCCTGAATACTTTAGAGTGTTCTTACTAGTTTTGGGTTCTGCTTTCACTAGCCTTTTTAAAACAAAATTGTGAGGTGATCGTTGAAATCATTATTTTAAGCAAATTATTAGTGCATGTGGAATTTTCCTGATTCTAATCTGTCCCATCTCCTCCAATCTCAATAAAGGGAAAACATTCTTCTCTTGTTGCTTGTACCTAAATCCAGTAATTTACACTCCTCCTAGAAGCTGCCACAACTTGCTGCTCACCTTTGAGGATCTCTCTCTGTAAGTTAGCTCAAGGCTTCTTTACACACACTCCTCTTTGACAGTATGATAGGTGATGCGATGGTTTATTTTATGTGTCAGCTAGGTGCCCACATATTTGGTCAAACATTGTTTTGGGTGTGTCTGTGAGGGTGTTTTGGGTGAGATTAATATTTGAATCATAGACCCAGTAAATTTCCCTTCCTAATGTGGGTGGCCTGCATCCAGTCAAGATGGAAGAAAATTTTCCTCTAAGGTAAGGTGGAACTTCTCCTGTTTGACTGCTTAAAGCTGGGACTGCTTGAAGCCGCCCTTCAGACTTGAACTGAAACGTGGGCTCTTCTTGGGTCTTAGGACTGTCAGTTTTCATACTGGCAACACAGCAGTTCTTTAGGATCTCCAGCTTGCCAACTCCAGATCTTGGGACTTCTCAGCCTTATACATACAAGCATACTTCTATGTACACAGGCTTACCTCGAAAATATTGCCGGTTCAGTTCCAGACTACCACAGTGAAGTGAATATTGCGATAAAATGACTCAGATGAATTTTTGGTTTCCCAGTGCATGTAAAATTTATGTTGACACTATATTGTAGTCTATGAAGTGTTCAATAGCATTATGTCTAAAAAAGTCAATGAACATACCTTAATTTAAAAATATTTTATTAATAAAGAATGCTATTATCTGAGCCTTCAGCAAGTCATAACCTTTTTGCAGGTGGAGTTCTGAAGGATTGTGAGAATTATCAAAGTGTGACACAGGGACGCAGAGTGAACAAATGCTATTGAAAGAATGATGCAATGGACTTCCTTGGTCCAGGGTTACCACAAACCATCAATTTGTAAAAAAAGCACAACGTCTTCCAAGAACAATAACACAAAGCATATGAAATGAAAGTGCTAGTCACTCAGTCGTGTCTGACTCCTTGCGATCCCATGGACTGTAGCCTGCCAGGCTCCTTTCTCCATGGGCTTTTCCAGGAAGGAACACTGGAGTGTGTTGCCATTTCCTTCTCCAAATATGTGAAGGGTTAAAGAAAGAAAGATACTTATGTAAAAAATTAGAGCCATGATGGATAGATGATAATATAGAAAAGCATATTCATATTTGTTGAATTACCAGGCCTAATTGGATCCGAATTAATAATCAAAACTGTGAAAGTTTCAAAGCTACATCAAAGGAAATATTTACCTAAGAAAAGAATTGGAAAATGAGAGATATTTTCAAATGATTGTAAGGCTCTCCTTATAGGAGATATTAGGTTTGTTCTTTGTTGAGTCGGAGATCAGACTTAGAGCCAATGAACCAAAGTTTAGGGAGGTCTATTTTTGCCTCAGTTAATTCATCCAACAAATATCCTTTGAGGAGTTACTACATGGCAGGCACTGTTCTTGACAGCTGAGATATATCAATGAACAAAGAAAATAAATGTTATCTCCCTCTCTAGCAAGGGAAATCCAGGTAATAAGAAATCCAAGAAATCAATGGAAAGAAAAATTTGAACTGTTAAAAGTGGAAAAAGTGACCAGATCCCCAGGTGGAATCTTGATAATTATTTAGCATGTTTTTGAGGAGATTCCTAAACTAGAAGAGAGGGGATCAGAAGTTTCTTCTCATTGCAAGATGCTCTGGGTTTCTGACAAATCCAATTATCTGCAAGCAATATCAAGAACTTTGCTACCAGTATTCACTGAAAATTAGAATGGGTTAATTCCCCCCTTGAGAGTCAAAATATGGGGGTCACTGTTACCATTATAAGTCAATAATTTGGTTTCAATCTCTAGGTTTTACACATAGTATGCCACTTCCACATCCCCTCCACGTCTTAACTAAAACATCGTTTCCTCATTCCTTGACTGTTAATTCTAAATTAGGTCCCTTTATACTTGATCTTCATTGTCCTTTAATTTCCTTGCCAAGCACTCCTTTCAATTTGCAATTACTTTATCTCTGTGTGTGATTATTTGTGTAGGGTCTATAACTCCACTGATCTGAAAGCTTCATAAGAGTAGGGACTGTGTCTGTTTTCTTTGCCACTTGCTATGAAGGACCTACATCAGTCCTTGACACAAGATCAAGTGCCCCTTAAGTGTTTACTTGGTGGTGAATAATGATTAATTGAGTGTGCTTCCCTGGTGGCTCAAACGGTAAAGAATCTGCTGGCAGTGTAGGAAACCCCGGGTTCGATCCTTGGGTTGGTAAGATCCCCTGGAGAGGGGAATGATTATTCACTCCCGTGTTCTTGCCTGGAGAATTCCATGGACAAAGGAGCCTGGTAAGCTACAGTCCCTGGGGTTGCAAAGAATCAGACACGACTGAGCGACTAACCTTTCATGTTGATTAATTGAGTAGGATGCTTGGAGAACGGAAATTGTTAATCTTCAAGCTATCAAAAATGTTGAGTGAGAGGCTTCCCTGGTGAATCAATGGTAAAGAAGCTGCCTGCCAATGCAGGAGACGCGAGTTCGATCCCTGGTCTGGGAAGATACCATATGCCACGGAGCAACTAATCCCAAATGCCACAGCTATTTGTTTTAGAGCCTGGGAGCCACAATTACTGAAGCCTGTGCATCCTAGAGACCATGCTCTGCAGTAAGAAACGCCACTACGATGAGAAACCCGTGCACGCCAACTAGAGAGTGGCCCCCACTCTCTGCAGCTGGAGAAAAGCCTGTGCATAAGAAAGACCTAGCACAGCCAAAAATAAAGTAAATAAAACTTTTTTTTGGGGGGGGAGGGAGAAAAAGAGATCTTGAGTTGCTTAGGTGGGGGAAGCCACAAATAAAAGAGGAATTTCCCAAGGGTTGACCCTTTTCATATATTTCTCTCTAGTCTTGAAAACCTAGAATTCTGGAAAGCCAGAGCTGGGAACTTATCTCATGCCTCATTTGACAGAGAAGAAATCTGGAGCCTACCTAGAGGAAGAAGCTATGAATATGCAAGAATCCATGGATAGACTGGGAGCATTTTAAGAGTTACTTTCAGAAATACTTTGGAAAATAAATATACATAAACAAAAACAACTCTCCAACTATCCAACCTACGTATGAAATTCATGCTCAGCTGTTGATCCAAAATTGGCTGAAGATGGGAGAATGTCTGTGTGCGGAGGGGGTGCTGGGAGCCAGCGACCTCCGCTAGAGGCCCAGCCCCGACGGGGATCTCGTTCCCCAACGTGCACTGCGTCCTCCCTCACGTGCACAGGGTCCCTGGAGACCCGGGCGCTGAAGGAGACTGCAGAGCCTCCCGGTGCAGAACTGAAATGCTGACAGCCTTCTGATTGCAACGGTCACCACAGTAACTTTTCGAAACCTCCCACGGCGTGGTTGGGGGAGGGGAAACCAAAAATCCCAAATATAATTTAATTTTCAGGGTAAACACTTTCATGCAAAAATGGCCAAGGCATTCCTTGAGGCGAGGCTGCCTTCTTCAGCAGGACCACACTGCCCCCTTGAGCATTCTGCTGAAATCCTGCGCAGAGCTCCAACTTCACAAGCGATCTTCCAGAGCCTGGATCCCTGTGGAAGAGCACGAGGTGAGGATCTAGAGGCAGGATTGACAGGAAGGAGGAGGCTGAAACAGCTTTGCCTCCTCAAGAGGGCCCAATGTGGATAATTAAGATGTGAGTTGTTAGGGAACATCTGCTTGATCTTGAAAGACTCATGAGCCAAGTGCATAGTCGCTGGTCAAAATCAGGGATGCCCACTGGCCCATCTGAAAACCAAAAGGGTCGCCCTGCTCCAGGCATCCTACTCTCGTAAAACTTTTCAGCATTTATGATGTAGGGCATATCAGAAGCTATGCTAAGTCCATTACACCTGCTTCCTTATTTAATTATCATCTTCTGGGTTTAAGGGAGAACAAGGAGGAGGCTCTGGAGGCTGATGTCCTTTTCAGTAACCACGTGAGCAGCAAATGGCTTAATAGAGGCTTGAACCCCACTGTGTGGGACTGTGCTGTGAGGTCCAGGGGAGCCCAGCTGCTACTTCTGCCACCATGAGCGCCATGGCTTTGAGCTGGTTGTCTTCTCTCTCTCCACTGTCCCCCTCCCCTCTTTAAAGTGAAGGCAGTGCATTAGAACCCCTCTAAGGATTAAAGTGCTAAGCTTCGGTGAAGCTATGGCATTGACAGTGTAACAAGAATTAGTTCAACATAGATTAGCAAGTCAGATAACAGCACTGAAAGGAGACAAAATAGGAAGTGATGGGCAGTGGTTAGGGGTGGATGCCCACTTTGCGTGGGGTGCAGTGATGGGGAACCTGGAGCCTGGGAAAACTGAATATGGGGTGGAGTCTGGGACAGAGGAGCCAGGGCCAGATGTGTGTCCTGTAGCCGCAGATTCCCCCTGCTTCCTAATTTGTACTCAAAGTAGCCTTGCACAGGTTGTTAAGGTGGTTAGTTGGTCTATCTTAGATCAGAGGCAAAGTATTCTTCCATGCTACAATTTTATCAATTTCATTTATAGAATGGAATCCATTATCATTAGAATTGATTTGAAGTTGCTGGGGTATAGTGTTTAAAAACTGTGAAAGTAAATGAAATTAAAAGGTCATTTATGTTCCCCTCCCTGCCAAATCTGTCTGTCTCCTTCAGGATTATGGAGCAGACAGTAAGACCCAGTCACTGATCTTAATGAACTGCTGAGGTTGGAAAATTGCTTCTTATAATAATGCTTATGACATATTAAGCCTCATCTCTGTTATCAGCATCAGTTAAATGTTTGCCAAGAAGTTGAAAAGTTTTCATTCCTTTGCTTGTAAATATTGCAGTACTTGAGATCTTTAGTGCTTTAATTCAAACTCTGTTTCTTTCTGTCTGTCTGTCTGTCTGTCTCTCTCTCTCTCTCTCACACACACACACACACACACACACACTGATCCACCATAAGTGCTAAGCACTACAGTCTTATTCTAGAAGATGGGATGTAAGTTCATTTCGACTTTACCCTCAAGAAATTCTTAGGCTATAGCATAAGAAAAAAAAAAAAAGAGCAACCATTACATGGCAAACTGGCCATAAGGGAGCTATGCAGGATGCTGTGAGGCTCAACAACTCAAAGTAGCCTGGAAAAATAAAAATGGTTAGAAAAACTATCATGAGGAAGTGACAAATCCAGCTTAACAGGTAAGAGTGGGAAGCATGTTCTAGGCAGAGGGACTATAATGAGCAATGATACTGCTGCACGGAACAGTTGTGAATTATTCAGGGAAATGCATGAAGTTATTCTGGCAACCAAGAGGATGACTGTGGGAAAGCCACTGAAGATAAATTTGGAGAGGTAGGCAGGGGACAGATAAAAATAAGTTTGATGGACATCTAGGTTGGGATGGTACGGGGAGGGAGGAGGGAGGGGGGTTCAGGATGGGGAACACGTGTATACCTGCGGCGGATTCATGTTGATGTATGGCGAAACCAATACAATATTGTAAAGTAATTAACCTCCAATTAAAATAAATACATTAAAAAAATAAGTTTGAAATATTTTATAAACTAGTTCATCCTAAAAAACTTTGGAAGCCACTGAAGGATTTCCTGAAATGTAATCATCCTTAAGAAAACTCAGAAAGCATTTCAAAGGCATCAGTGCTCCAAACATAGACAAAACTAAGACTAAGGATAATATGTCAATGAGGATTAATACAATAAGTGATCAGAATTTTTAAACTGCTGACAATTTCTGTGTTTTATCATTGTTGGATAGTATGCATAATATAATCTGTACTTGATTTTTAATGTGTTTATGGGGTGATGATAGCATCTATGAATCAGCTTCTTCGGTTTAGAAGATTTTTGTACAAACAGTAAATGATTCCATCTTCTTTGCATCTTCTCCACTTTGACAGGATGTGGTCAAACCACTTGCGCTTTCCAGGGCCCATCTTGTTTATGTGTTTTCCCCACTTTGCAGTTAGCGGGTGAAAACAGTTGTTCCCAGGATTTTGAACAGGGTGAGCCTTTCTTTCACCAGCTTTATCTTGTGAAATTCCAGTATCATTCTCCAGGTTTTCCTTGGAAACAAAAGCCACTAAAGCATATCTTTGAAGCGTCTGAAATTCAACAAAGAGACAGCAACATAAACTGAAAATAGAACCGGAAAACTTATTTGTTCTTTTCCTGGAGCTCTTGTGCAGACAAGGAATTATGATGCAACTTCACTGGGTGACCATAAATTGTCCAATTTCTTCACGCCTCCAAGCTGACGCCAACCTGTCATCAGGATCTGGTCTTTATCTTTCCAGTCTGGTTCTTCACTTTTTAAACTAAAGGCTGGATCTTTCCAGTCTCTTTCTGATTAACTTAGGATCTGGCTTTTTTCAGTCAAACGTCTGCCCTTTCAAGAACTGATCTAACAATGCTGGGTGTCCTGGGACTTGCAACAACTCAATGAAAGTCAGGCAATGGAAAAATCATGTAACTTAAACCAAACTGTTCCCATTTGCTCTGAGACTTAGGAGCTCCTCCTGGATAAAATACACTCCTACTTCGGTGTCACTTCACTGAGGTCTTTCCTGAGCATGTTACTTAAGATTGCAATCTGCCCCACCTCCATTCCACTTGTGCCACCCTAATTCTTGTGAACCTTTTATTGCAATTTATTTAAATTATTGCCTGCTTTCTATTCCCTTATATATGTATAAATGTGTATAGTAAGAAATGTGTAGATAAACATATACAATGACACCTATATTTCAATAAAGACAAGTAGGTAGGTAGACAGATGAAGATATAGATAGCTAATAAGTAAGTAGGTACAGACAGCTTTGTGTTTATATGAGTGTAAAGGAAGAGACATAAGAATAGATAGAAAACAGCAAAACAGAGTCAGCCAGATGATGATCGCCATGTATATGCTTCTAGACACAATGGTTTCTGTAGAAATAATAAACATATCCAATCTAACAATTACTGATGGAATCCCAGAAGAGTGTTTGGAATTGAGACTCTTCCAGGAAACCCAGGCTGGTCTCTGATGCTCTCACCGAAGGAATGGTGACCCCCCTCCTTACCTGGAATATCAGGCTGAGATCCAGAACGGCCTATACGTAGAGCCGCATCCAAATCACAGACCTCGTCGTCAGTGTTCCTTGGACAGGTAAAGTGGAAAACAAGGGAGCGCTTCTCTCTGGTTGTGTCAAAGAATGGCTTGAGGGGCTTTTATCACTGTCCCGTCTCTAAGACTAATCCATTAGAAATGTAATTGAAGTAAAAACGATGGTGAGACTGCAAATATTCTAGGACAATTCCATGGTTACCCAGCCTCACTCCAACTGTCTCACGAGACGGTCACTCTAAAGCTTTCCTCTATGGAAACTCTGGAACTAGAGTGCCCTTCTAATTTTCCTGAGTGCTCCACAAACTACAAAGTCGTTTCCACTCGGGTAACCTCTAGACCTCAATGATCCAAGTACTTCAATAATCAGGGCACTTTGGAAACTTGAACCCTGAAAGAAGGCTTCTATTTAAATAGAGTTCCCTCCAGAAATCCCTATGGCTATGAGCTCTTTCTCTGTTGCTCTCTCTCTCTCTCTCACATACATGCATACAACATAAATTATTGGTTATTTTCCTGCGGCCTCAGTGAGCATCATCCACTTCTGCTGGTTATAGAGTCACTGGAATAATCATCTACATAGATGCAAAACCCTGCTTATGCAACTGTGAACTGGATTTATGCAAGCTTTTTCTCTTTTTAAGTGAATGTGTGCAAAGGTACAGTTTATTCCATTTTCCCTTAGGGAGTCTACATATTCATGTTGTGTGCAATGAGCATGTTGCTATGGTAATGATTATGGCTTTATATTAAGCAGCAAGAAAATCAGCATCAAGAAAATTGCTTTGTTTTACCATTCAGTCACACTCCCTTCATCTCCCCTTCTGCAGTCCCTAGACCCAGAATTCCTTCCTACAAGTATAATTTACCTATGACCCTGATCTGGGTGGCCACTTGCAACAATTACGTTTAGTGCAAAATAGGCTAAAGTCTATTAAGTTATGGCTCCTACTCTTCAAAGGGTTAAAATGGCATATGATAATAGAACAAACACAGCCAATAGAGGTTTAATTTCTATCTGTGATCTGTAGTGGATGCTTTATGAGAATTTGTATGCTTTTTTTCTTTTCTTAACTTTGCATTTCAGCTTCCTTCTCACCAGGATGATGGTTGTTTTGTTCCTAGATGCTCCCAGTGTTTCCAGGTTCTCTCTAGCTTTAACCTTCTATATGCTATATTGGAAATGACACCATCTATAGAAATAGCTAGACCTGGCTTTTAATCCTGGATAGATACCATCATCAACTCTGTTATCTCTGACAAATTCACATCTCTAACCTGAAGTTTTCCTTATCTTAAATTTTAAAAGATGCTAGTTTTCCAGATTCTGATAAAGTCTGGAATAATGTTTGTAAAGTGCCTGGTCCACAGCTGATATTCACCAAAAAACGTCATTTGATATGTGTTTATTTCATTACTTTTTGTTCAACAAATACCACTGAGGTTCTATGAAGCTCTAGGCTACATGGTGAATAAAACAGTGATTTCCATCATGGAATTTGCAACCTAGTGGGTGAAAGAGAAAATAACGAACTGGGGACAAATGCAAAGTTGCAATGGCAAACAGGCACCAACATGGAGCTGGAAGATGCTGTAAGAGGATCTGACTTAGTCAGAGAAGTCAGAAGAAGCTCACTGAGGTCACTTCAAGGTCAAGTGACCCTTGAACAGAGAGATAATGTAGGAATATAAGTTAACCAGGTGGAGAGAATAGGGCGGAGGGCACGGCAGGGACAAAATCCTGTAGCAGGAGAAGTTTGATGCAGTCAGGGGACTCATAGAACTCACGGTGACTGAAGCAGAGAGAGAGAGAGATGAGGCTGAGGGAGGGTTTACAATTAACCACTGAAGGGACTTGCAGGCCGTATTAACAGATTCTGTCTGATGTTGAGAGCAAAGAAAGCTATTAGAAGATGTGAAGCAGGGAAGTGACATGATCAAATGTGCATTTTGAGATCACTCTGGTGTGAAGGTCAGATTGGAGGCAAGTTATGTAGAGCGACCATGAGTAGAAGAGGGAAGAGGCAGCAGTCCTCCAGGCAAGAGGTGGCTGGGCAGATGGTGGTGACACAGACGTGGAGATACGATGGATTTGAGGACTCTTGTGGGGGTGGGGGTGCACAGACATCTCTGGAGAGAGATTTGCAGTGGGAGGTGACAGAGAGAAAGAAATTCATGGATTCTGGATTGCAAAAGCAAATGAGTGTTCATGCTATTTGCGAAAACGTGAAACCCAGGTTTAGGATTGTATGGAAGGAGGGCAGTACTGAAGAGCACTATGACATAGTTTTCGGATACCCTGAGTTTTAATCCTCTAAGTCATCCAAGATGCACATTTTACCAAAGACAAGTATCTTTATAGAAACAAGACAAGATCCCATGAATGCACTATAAGAATCTTCTGCACAATTCTTGCCACTCCACCATCCATTATGCACGCAGACACAGAATAGCCTTTACCAGTGCAGACCAATTTGGGTTGTTATTTGTTTAAAATCTTGCTGTTACCACCCACTGCTTGTAGTATTCTGACACTTGGAATATGGGGGCAGGGTGCCAGGTCAGCAGACATGCCAGGGCTAAAGAACACTGTATAAAGTCCCGGGTGGCTCAATGGAAAAGAATCCACCTGCAAAGCATGGGAAGATCCCCTGAAGGAGGAAATGGCAACCCACTCCAGTATTCTTGCTGGGAAAATCACATGGACAGAGGCGCCTGGAGGGCCACAGTCCCTGGGTTCATTAAAGAGTCAGACACGACTTAGCAACTAAGCAACAACAGCAGCAGCAAATTAATTTCCTAGGGCTGCCATGTACCTTCCTTGTAGCTCAAATGGTAAAGAATCTGCCTGTGAGGCAGGAAAGCAGGGTTCACTCCCTGGGTTGGGAAGTTCCTCTGGAGAAGGGAATGGCAATCCACTCCAGTAGTCTTGCCTGGAGAATTCCGTGGACAGAGAAGCCTGGCGGGCTACAGTCTGTGGGGTTGCAAAGAGTTGGACACAACTGAGTGATGATCACAAGGTGAGCAAGGGCTGCCATAACAAAATACCACACGATGGGTGGCTTATTCATGCTGATGCATGGCAAAACCAATACAATATTGTAAAGTAACTAACCTCCAATTAAAATAAATAAATTTATATTTTTTAAAAAAGCAATTGTTTCACATTTCTGGAGATATATATCTGAAATCAAAGTTTTGGCAGGGCCCTACTCACTCTAAAGACTAGGGAAGAACCCTTCCTTGCTTCTTCCAGCTTTTTAGCCTCAGACATTTCTTGGCTTGTGGTCATACTAGAATCACTGCCTCCAGCTTCATTTGATTGTCTTCCCTTGGTGTCTGTGTCTAAATTTCCCTCTTCATTTAAGGACAGCCATCATGCTGGATTCGGGTTCCACCCTACACCAGCGTGGTCTCATCTTACCTTGACTCAGGACATCTGAAATGACCCCATTCTCAAATAAGGTCACATCCTGAGGTACCAGAGATTGGGACTTCAGTGTATCTTGCAGGGGGTGGAGGCACAACTTATTCCGTAACAAATGCTTTTATAAGTATCATTTGGGAAGTTCACTCTTTGCATTCCCTTGTTCTATTTCCCTTTTCCATGTCCTCTTCATCTTTTAATAGAAAATTTCCTTCCAATTCAGGGCCCTCAAAGTCTGTTAGGGTAACTAACAGCCATTCCCTTTTCTCTGGAAACTAGCCAATTACCATCCATACCATTACAGGTGTGGGGTTCCTGAAGTCTGTGTTCCTACACCCAACATACAGGTGATTGACTTCAGGTGAAGAGCTGATCCTTCCTGGGCTGAAATCTCCATTCTGAAACTTGAAACTGAGACAGGGAGAGACATTCAGGCTCTTTGCTGGTGGCTGGACTTGTTCCATCTGAGAGCTGCCACCTGTACCCATCATCTCCCGTGTGAATTGAGAAGCAGAGAAAGCCAGTGTTCAGGAAGGAGAACAAAAAAGAAGTGTTCCTGGAGCAGAGCAGAGATGGGAGACAAGCAGGGTGGCTGTGGGCATTTCAGTTCCTGGTAGATACTCACCTCTTCCATTATACCAAATTCTCCTACTTTTTCTTAACTGCTAGGTTCAATGAAAGAAAGTGAAAGTGAAGTTGCTCAGTCGTGTCTGACTCTTTGCGACCCCATGGACTGTAGCCTACCAGGCTCCTCTGTCCATGGGATTTTCCAGGCAATAGTCTGGAGTGGATTGCCATTTCCTTCTCTAGGGGATCTTCCCAACCCAGGGATCGAACCTGGGTCTCCCACATTGTAGACAGATGCTTTACTGTTTGAGTTAAAAACTAGCTATAAATATATTATAAATGCATTCTATCAAAATATAATCTTAAAGACAATTTTGATAAGCGTCTACATACTGACATGTGAGGGTTCAACATGCTTTATATTCCAGGATAACCTAGAGCTAGAAGTCTTAATCCAAATATATAAGTCTAAGGAGTAGAAATTCTAGGCCACAGCAGGCAGGAGGCTAGGTCTTTTGGAGGATGGGGAGTAGTCTAACTGCTTCTAAAATCACATTATGTACGGAGAGGCCAGAATTGTTTAGTCATTTGCAAACTTGAGCATACATGACAGACCACCTGAAAGACTTGTAAAAATTCGAAGAGCTGGGACCACCTCCAAGTTTATGATTTGTTAGGTCTGGGGTGGTATGTGAGAGTTCACTGTTCTAACAGCATCCCAGGTGATGCTGGGGCTCCATTTTGAGAACTACTTGTGAAATCTGGCATTTCTTCAGAGCCAGATGCTGTACCAGGGTTGGGGGTGGGAGGCAACCCAATGTAGGAGGATTCCTTCCCTACATGGACCAGTGTTGCAGATCAAGTGATGTTCGTTTTTACAAAAAGCATTTGGAGAAATTTAGAGGAGGTATGTAGGAAGCATGATTTAAGTTCCTTCTCTGATTATTCCCAGAAAAAAAAAAAAATCCTGGAGGCTTCTGATGGTTTTCAGAAAAGACTGCTGGTTTCCAAGTTTATGTATATATGTCTTTGGGTCTTAGGTTTTTTACTCTTGAATAAAGGTGCTGAATTATTTTATCTTCTAGGTCCTTCTTGGCTCTAACTTCCTCAGACCCATGATTTTGCTCAGGTTTGCTCCTGAAACTCTTATGAGTCATCTTTCCTAAGAGACCAATCCAGAAACCAACTCTAACTGCTTCAGTCCTCACCCTGCTGAGGGCCAGAGTGGCAGTCATGGTGTGAAGCGTGTACATGGTGCAGTAGTCTCTGAGGAATGCGTGACAAAAAGTAGAACCAAGAGGAAATGTTCCCAGAGGGGAATAGTCATCTCTTCAAACTCTTGAACCGTTTACACTGAATTGTGATGAAGCTGTTATAGTCCTCTAGAGCTCCTCAGGAACGTAGCGTAGCTGATGGCCCTGATCAAAGCATGTGGGCTGTTGGAAATCACTCTGCAATGGCTTGGGTCCAGCAGAACACAGAAATAATTGATATCCAGCAAAACTTTGCCATCCCGTCAAACCTATCAATCAAAGGATTATTCCTTTGTGCCCAGATGGCTCAGACAAGATGTAATTTGATACAAGCACGAATCTGCCATATTCTTAGGAAGTGCACACGGCAGTCCTCAAAGGCCCAGGAGCATTTAGAAAGTGCACTCAGGTTGAGTCCACACTGTTCAACCAGGCAGGTTTTTGCTTTTGAAAGACCCACAAAGCAAAGAGACAAGACAAATATTCATGCAGGCAAGAGACTTCTAAGAGTTGGCACTGGGGCAATGGAGAGGAAAACAATTTGCTGTTTGTTCTTCATTCCAAGTCTTCCTGAACTAGAAGCTTCAATTTCTCTTTCCCTCTTCCAATATCCTGAGACAGTAAGTATATTAGAATAAGAATAAGTCTGGATGTTAAAAATAAACAAATACAATGAATGATAGCAATAACTTTGTACTCTGTGCAAGACGATGCCCTTCACACTAGGGAATCACAGATGACTGAGACATAGGCCTTGTCCTCAAAGATCTCACATCCTCCCTGGAGAGAGACATTTAGAGACAGCACTCCAGGAGCATAATGATGGAAGCATTGCAGCATGTCACACATGCAGAGAGGAAAGAAAGGGACCTAGCCTACCTGGGGTGTGACTGATTTGATGGCAAATATCTGATGCAAAATATTCCTCTCATAACCCAGCTCAATGTGTTGGAGTGGAAGGGGCTGCCCAGATAGCTGCTCTCAGGCTGAATTTCTGTGTGCCTGGGAGAGAGCTTCTCAGAAAACAGCCATGAGCACCTGCTCATTTCATTCTGAGGCCTGGGCTGTTATTCTGAAAGAGTGGTGCACACATCAGCTGCAGCAGAATCACCAGGGGTGTTTGCTAATCACTCACATCTTGGACCCCTCAATATATTCCAAAGAGTCATAAACTGTCCAGGAGAATGATTCCTTACAAAGAAGTGAGACATGGAATGGAAAAGAGAGGATCATGAACATTTATCTCCATCAGTCTCTCAGTTGTATAACCTGTATCAAGAAGGCTAGAAGCAAAGTGAGGACCAGAATTTGCATAAGACAATAAAGAAAAATACATACTGCTAGACATAAAGAAAAAAATATATTGCTTTCCATAATGAATTTTAACAGCATGAGTGTTTGAATTATATAATGTGTAGGAATAGTCAACATAGACCTATTCGACTTGAAATGTAGTAGGTAAAATAGATGTCTTTACTGCCAAAAATCTTAGACCATTTAACAGATTTTATGTTTCTTGTGAATACCCAGGAAGCTGTGCTACAGTTTAACTCAGCTGAAGATAACACAACCACTACTGTCATTTTAGTCAGCAAGAGTCTTGATACAGGGAGTTGGGAACTTGCAATACTGCCGGAATGCTAGCAAAGCAAGCTCCATACTGGGGCTCCAGGGAAAACATTCAGAGCCACAGCAGAGTCTCGGCTTGCTTAGGGAACCCAGGCAGAGTCAGGAAGCTGAACATTCAGGAAGTTGCCACCAAAACCATATACAATGCCAGTTAAATGGAGGCCTCCTTGCCTAGTTCCTTGAGTCCCTAATGCACAAATGCATCTTACCAGAAGCCCAAGTCATATCTGGACTCTAGTGCAAAAGAGTTTGGGAAACGTAGTATTAAAGGAATAAGCTAGAGGGCTTCTGGGGCAGTGATACAGTGAGGCCATCTATCATCCACACCACAGGCAGGCCTGGTTACACGGCATTTCCAAAAGTTGTTAATGGCCATAGAACCATTTACTTCGGAAACACCTTGAGAGACAGTGTTCCAGGGAACACGCTTTTGGAAGTGTTGACCCAGTTCTGCCTTCTCATTGATGAGGAAGGAACGAATGTCCAGAGAGGTGGTTGTTTGGCGGACACCATCCAGTGAATCAGCAGCAGAGCAGGGATGGGGCCAGGTCTCCCATTCCTGGGGCTCCAGCCTTGCTGCTTTCACTGCTTTCTGCAGCTCTCTCTCCATCCTGAAGTTTCCTGCCAAGTGGACCATTTGGAAAATGGTCCTGTGAGACCAAAAGCAAAGAAAAGGCTCTTAAGGAAGCCTGAACCAAACTCCTGAATTATGCAACAATTGAGCAAGTTAATAAGCTCTCCTGAACCTCCAATTAACTACCAGGATAATTACACCCTGGAGTTAGGAGAACAGCTGAGACTGGGAGTATTAGAGGAACTGTCAGTAACTGAGCTGCTTTTGAATGCTGGCATTTCATTCTTGTGCCTTCTAGGGCAGAAGCAAGAGGAGGATGAGAAAGCTGCTTGGTCTTAGCTCTCTTTGGACAGCCTGTAATAGATTAAATGAACTCTTCTCCTGTTTAGGCTGAGGAGAAGAAGTCTGCTGCCCTTGCCCTACAAGCTGGACTGGAAGAGAAGCCGCTCACAGTTGACAAGAAAGTTTTCTGTTAAGAACACATCTGCTTTTGTAGCGTCAGTTTTTGACCTAAGCTTTTAACCACTCCTTTCTAAAGTCTGTGCTATTTTCTATAGGGCAGATTTACCGCTGCATCACAACAGCCTGAGTGAGCTCATGCATTCCTAGATGTGTTTAAACCCTCTTCCAGAAATCTTCTTTCATCATGGGCACTTTCATCTACCTCCCCTCCCCAAATAATTGATGTTCTTTGTCTTTTTCTGTTCAGCACTTCTGAAGGTGTTTTGCGCGACTGCATTTATTCTGATTTATTCATATTGTGTGTTATCCTACAGTGCAACTGTGGCCCTCCTAAGATGCCGGAGATTATTCTAAATATAAAAGCAATTGTTTCTGTAGTGGAAAGAAAGCTCTCCTTCGGATTCATGAGAGTGATGTTATTTTTTCCCATCAGAATTCAGACTTTCTCAACCAAGATTCTCTTTTTTAAGATGACAGGTGCATGTTCATGTTGCAGACTGAAGATGGTCAATTAGTTCAACAATCCTGACAAAAACAAAGTGAAAAAAATCACTGGGTCCAAAAAAATCAGACCCAAATCAACATGTTCCTAGTCTATCGATAAACACTGTGATTTTTTTCATCATCATAGCAGTTGTCAGATGTAAACAAAAAACTAAAGAGATAAAAAGGGAGCAACCCAGCCTTCAGGCACAGCAGCAGGGCTTGTTTTCCCACTTACTATTCCTCAAGCTCCTCTCCCCGCTCCTCGATCACTTCTTGGGCCAATCTCAGCTCTGTATGTCCACTCAGGTTTTGCAAAGTCTCATTCATCAAATCCACCTCATTCAAGGCCCAGTCCTTATGACTCCCTTCCTTTTGCTGTGGTTCTTCCTGTGGCTCAAGGGCCCTCGGTGGAGAGTGGGACTGTGGCCTGATCTTTCACTCCTGGGACACGGCCTCTGTTTCCTGCTTTTCTCCCACCTCCCGCAGGCAGGGCCTGCTGCTGGGGGGGAACGGGGGAGGGAAGGTGGTGGGCATCCTCTGACTTGACTGCAGCCATTAGTGGTACTCTCTTGACACCACCCAATGTGAGGCGAGAGTTCTCCTGCTGGTTTTCTTGTGGTGTGTTTGTGCATTCTTCTGGAAGCCTTGAAGGGCAGCATGGCCTCATCTCACTCCCCACCTCGGCTCCTAAAGTCATAAACCTCTGCAGTTCTTACTGCTGGCTTCCCTCACCCAGCACCCAACCTTTCGGACAATGGTTTGGTTTGGATCATCTCCCTCCATCCTCTTCCCTTACCAAGTCCTAACCCCCAGTACTGTGAATGCGACTTTATTTGGAAACAAGGTATTTCCAAATGGAATCAAGTTAAGATGAAGTCATTAGGGTGGGTTCTAATCCAGAGGTAGGTGTCCTCAGAAGAAAAGAGAAATTTGGAAACCAACACACAAAGAGAGGAGAATGCCATGTGAAGACACGGAAGGAAGATGGTCATGGAAAACTGGAGGCAGAGCTGGGAGTCAGGCTGCTGCAACCCAGGGACATCTGGAGTCACTGGAAGCTGGAAGAGGCAAGGAGGCAGGCTTCTCAGGGAGCTTTGGAGGGAGCAGAGCATCTCAGCTGGCTCAGCCTCCAGCAGTGTGAGATGGTAAAAATCAGTTGTATCAGTTAGCTAATGCCACATGACAAGCACTCAAACTTCAGTACCTGAAAATAATAAGCATTTACTAATCCACACAACATTGTCTGCTGGGGTTCTTGCTGCTCTGGGCCCCGTTTTGCTGACTTCAGCTGAGTACTCCTGCTCCTTTGGTGAGCTGAGATGGCTGGGCGGGGGGCTGGCTGAATGCAGAACCATGATGGCCTCATCCACATATCTTGGGTTGGTTGGGGGCCTGGACCTCCTATCTGTCTTCATTCAGCAAGTTGAGTGGCTGTTGCAGTGTCTGGGCAAGAACCTAAGAGTAACAGAAGCAGGAAAAAACCTCTAACGGCTTCAGTTCCACAAAGAGTGTCAAAGGAAGTCACAGTTCACTCAGATTCAAGGGGTGGGGAAAGAGCCTCCGTCTCTTTAGTGCGAGAAAGTGCAGAGCCTGATTGACAAAACTCTGATGCAAGGAACAGTGAAGCATGGCTGTGTTTTGCAATTTCCCACTGGAAGGATACTTAGCATAAATGGGCTGTGTATCAATCTAGCTAATGTAGTCATTACATTGAATGCTGTAACAAACAAACCAAACATCTCAGTAGCCTTTTTTCTTGTTAACACCCCAGTCCAATAAAGGGTGGTGTGTGTTGGAAAGAATTATCTCTGCTCTATGTAGTTTTTCAAGGTCCCAGATTTGACTCCACCTTCTTTTAAAAGCTCAGAAATATGTAACCTCAGGTGAGAGGGGAAAAAGAAAAATGAGTGAAATGGGTAGCTAGGAGGTTTCAGAGGTCAGACCTGTCTTACATCATTCCTATTGGCCTGAACTTGGCTCAGATTTCCTTGACTATCTAAATGCAAAGGACAACTTCTTTGGTGCTAACAAAGAAAATGAAGCAAGTTTGTTTTCATAGTCTTATCTGTAAGGCTTCAGCCCGAATTCCAAGGCAGCAGAAGTCCCATGCTCTATCTGGTCCACCAAATTCAGTGTTCTTCCTCTTAACACCAGCTGCTCCTGCTGCTAAGTTGCTTCAGTCATGTATAACTCTGCAATGCTATGAACAGTAGCCCAGCAGGCCCCTGTCCTTGGGATTCTCCAGGCAAAAATACTGGAGTGGGTTACCATGCCCTCCTCCAGGGTCTTCCTGACCCAGGGATGGAATCCACCTCTCTTATGTCTCCTGCATTAGCGCCACCTGGGAAGTCCCCTCAACACCAGAGGGACTGCTAATGCTGTCCTTAGACCATCTTATCCTCTGCTGTTCCCTTTCCCTTTCACCTTCAATAGACAGAGCTTCAACGATGCTTCTCAAATAGATAAGACTGTGGACGACACAGGGAGGGGTGCTATAGAAATTGGTGTCTGGCAACATGTAAAATGTGTTAGGAAATATGAGTTGTATTTAAAGAAGCCAAGTTCTTGTTTTAATGAAGTTTTAAAAACAGAAGCAGAAATATCATAGAGAGATTTAGGATTTCATATAAGGCCACACATTGTTCTCAGAGCAAAGAGAAGACTGTTTCACCATGCACCTTCCTCTGGTATTTAGAATTTTGCCCCAATGTCATTTCTATTCCAGAACCTTTAAAGCTATGATAGGTTATAATTTGATGCCCCTGTCTTTGTAGCAAAAATATGATTCTTGTCTTCCCCTGGCAGCCAGATATTAAGTCATCACTAGATGGCAGTAACATCCAACACTTAATAAATGTATCAAAACATTTCATTTTAAAAACACTTTTTTTTTTTTTACTTTTGCTTCTCTATGTCAAGCAAACATTCATTCAACAGAAAACAGAAGCAGCCTTAAACTTGTCTCATCATTACTTAGCACTTGATGTGCAGAATCATAGAATTCTTAAAAAAAGGGGGGAGGGGCATTCCATAAACCATAAGTACAGGCTTCTGACTGGGCTCTCAGATTTCATATTAAGAGACTTCAATGAATAGACATTTGAAGTGAAGTGAAGTGAAAGTTTCTCTGTCCTGTCTGACTGTTTGTGACCCCATGGACTGCATAGTCCATGGAATTCTCCAGGCCAGAATACCGGAGTGGATAGCCTTTCCATTCTCCAATTGGCTATCTTCCCAACTGAGGGATGGAACCCAGGTCTCCCACATTGCAGGCAGATTCTTTACCAGTTGAGCCGCGAGGGAAACCCAAGAATACTGGAGTGGGTAGCCTATCCTGTCTCCAGCGGATCTTCCCAGATGTGCTGCAGTCCATGGGGTCCAAAGAGTTGGACATAACTTAACAACTGAACAACAACAACCCTTGTCTGAACACGGGCAAAATTATAAATGTCTAGTACCATTTGTATTTGACAAAGAGTTCTATAGCCCAGCTGCTCTTTTTCTTAAATAAGTTTTAAAAAAGGCTACAAAAATATTTATGCACTTGGTGGGAATATAGCTGATTTTCCTAAAGAAGCTTCTTCTTAACTTCACTTTCACTTTTCTCCCAGATTCCTCCTTCCCACTCCCAGATTCATTCATACACACAAAGTTGTCTTTTTTCAAGGAATCATTAGAACAGGCATGAAAGAAAAAAAAAGTGGAAACGTTAAAAGGGACTGATGATGATTTAAATCCATATCATACTCTGGGTATATTAAGGAACTTAGAATATGAATTTCTAGATATTCCAGGTGGGTGTTTATTGGGAACTTGAATTGGTTTGAGAACTTCCAAGTCACTCCTAGTTTGAAAGCCTTGACCCTCTTCAAGGAACCAGGATAAATATGAAACCCAAATTTGTTTATTTCTATGATCAGGGACCAAGTGACCTTACAGAATGCCTAACAGCTAATAAATGTTGACACCAAAAGCTTCCCTTCCTACCATGAGGAAGCTCCAATGATAGATTATCAATGCTTGAGATTTGGGCCTTAGAAACTTTGCACTGGTACCGACAATATTATTAGGTCATCTGGGAATGGAGTAGAATTTAGAAGTGCATGTGGAGGGGAGTGAGACAAGGGACACTTCCAAAGGGGCTAGAAGTCAGGCTATGCCTAGTGCTGCTGGGGTGGTCCCTGCTTCCATGTTCATTTAGGAAAAGACTATACAACAAGCTTCATCCAGTCAGTGCAATGAGAATTAGACTGGTGGACACGGACAAGCCCTAACAGGCCAGGCGGGCACGCTCTGCAAGGTCTTGCTCAAAGCAAGAACATCTAGGTAAGTAAATACATCACTATAGCTAGAATCTGCACTAGGAAAAGAGGTGTAGACTGACTGGGTACAGAGAGGGCATCAGGGCTGCCTCTACAGCCTGTGTACTGGGTGAATGTAGGGGAAGAAAGTAGAAGCAATGAGCTGCAACCAAGTCTTACCCATCCTGCCTGGTAACCAGTACAGTTAGTAGATATCAGATCTGATTAGAGGCAAGCAGGGTGGGAGCCCCTCAGTCATCTGCGTCATAAATCTTAGGTCTGGGGTGATATGTGACTGAGCTGAGTCTCTAGCTAGGGAACATCAACAGAAGCAGCTGTGACCAGCTGGGAACTCGGAAGCAGTGAAAGCAAGGCTGGGGCTAATGCAGCACTTAAAAAGCTGTTCCTGTTAACATGCTCACTGTGAGGACCATACAGGAGCTCTGCTGATAATTGCCTGGACTGGAATCTACTAAAAATAAGATTTCCTATCACAAAGGATTCATGCATGACATTGACATGAAGAAATGGAAAGAAGTGGAGACTGGGAACCATTCTTTCACTTTGAAGCAAAAATAAAAGGCTCCTGGGTAATTTTTTCATAAGACTCTTTTTGTATATCTTTACTTTCAAATCTTGCTGTCTCAGGGCATTAAAAAATGCAGTTATGAGAAAATAAGCATACAAAGGAGATATCCAAGAAGATATAAGCACTTTCCAATTTCTATTTTTTAATCATTTGGGGAGAAAAAATGTTTTTAAAAGATGCATCTAGTTGCTTCTTCTTCTTAGAAAATTTAGCTTTGGCCATAAAATACTATGTTAATGGTGAAGAAAATATATTCCATCTGGAGTAACAGTGGATTAAATTTTATCAGGAAAATAGAGTAAATATTTCTAGTACTAAGGTAAAAATTCTGACAGAAGATTACAGCTGCATAGAGGAGGAAAAAAGACTTTTTAACTCCCTCTGACAGCTCAGCAACTGACTTAAGAACTTTAGTAATTTAATATTATATCTCCAAAATGAAGTTTCTTTTTTATTCATTGGAATGTGAACTCCAGGAGGGCATGGAATTTTGCCTCTTTTGTTTACTGCTGTCTTTCTAATGCATTGAACATAAATACCCAGCAAATACTGTGAATCAATGGAAGAAATCTATTTGAAAGCACCGTACCTGCCTATGAACTGTCTCATACCCCTTTCAGTGTTTCAACAAGGACTCAGCTCTCCCAATGACATCAGCTTTGCTCTCCCTTTCCTTCCTCTCAACTATCAGGGACAGTTTGAGTTTACTGACAACCAGAGGATGGCTCTTTCATCCTGAGCATCCATTTTGGTCTGCCCTGATTCTCAATAATTCAGTGAAGGGAACCAAAGGATGAGATGAGTCTACAGAAATTCTTGGAAATATTTCAGAACACAAAAGGTGCTAGGGACAGTCATGGAAAGACAATTTCCCTTCCAGCCTCTGTGCTTGATCACAAAGAGTGGAATGGAAGGATACATCGCTTCCATCTAGGACTTAAATTCTGATACTTCAGTAGATTTTCACTCTTTCTCAAAAACTCTATTATAACCATGTTCTTGGTTAATACCTCAGTGAAATTTCCTCTGATAGAAGGTGTCATTGTGCCACCACTCACTAAAGGGTGACCATGCCGCTGGCTTCTGTTGGACCTGGATCATTGTAAACTGTTCTGTCACCTTTGTCTAAGAAGAAAGAGGCAAGGTCAAGGTACTGATTTTACCAGGCTCGGTCAAACATCCTCAAATATTTTCCAACATTGGGAACTGGGCAAGATCCCAAGCATGTTTGGCTTGGGTCCCTATTTTTTCCTAATTGCTGAGCCTAAAGGGAGCCTGGAATCCATCTACTCCAAAGTCATTTTCCCAGTATTAATTCAAATTCTCCTTGGTGAAAGCTATTTGGTGAGTTTGTCTTAGAAGACCTAAAACTTTCCTTCTCATGTTTTATTTCTTGGAACTATGAAGCAGATGAAGTCAAAAGTAACAGGACTCAGTTTCACACACAAGACATAATATGTAAAATCTGTAAAAGCAGGTCTTGGGGTGGAGGATCAAGAGTCTCACTTCTAGCTGTGACACCTCCGAGGGGGAAGTTGAGGGCATCTCTGGAACAAATGTGTCCTTAGAAGGCCAGAGAACACAGCTAACTGAGGTCGGAGTCCTCACCACCTCATATGCAGCAGCACCAAGGACGCAACACCTCATCACAATTCCCTGGTGAGAGCTGAAAGCAGAGGTCTCACTAACTCCTGCTGTTTGCCGTTTGGTCAAATTGTAAACCCTGGTCTTGGGGCACAAGAGGGCTCACAAGATCCACCTAAGACCTTTTAATAAGACTCTGACACTCAAAGCGAGACAAAAGTGGTTCCAAGTCCTAACTCCAACTATTAAGGTACTTCCTGGTTTATGACCACAGACAAGTTCATTAATATTCTGAACTTACATTTTTTCATTGTATTTAAAATAATCAAACCTTCCTGGCATACATATTGTGTGGCTTAGATGCCTGTCATTTGGAAAACACTCAGTTAATGACAAATGTATGTATCATTATTGGTAATTTTTATGACTGCATTATTGAGATATCATTCACATATCACACAACTTAGGCACTTAACGCGCACAATTCAGTGGCTTTTGTATATTTCCATAGTTGTGCAATCATTATCACAATCAATGTTAGGATGTTTAATCACTCCAAAAGAAACTCCACACCCATTAGTCATCACTCCCCATTACCTCCCAGTCCTAGGTGACCGCTAAACCACTATTTTGTCTCTGTAGCTTTGCTTTCTCTGGACATTTCATATAAATGGAATGATACAGTACATGTTCTTTTGTGACTGACTTCTTTCACATGACATAATTTTCTCAAGGCTCAACCACATTGTAGGATTTATCAGTACTTAATCTAAATATATACTTAATGTGAAAACATTTTTCCCCATTCTTTGGGTCATTTTTACTTTCTTGAGAGTATCCTTCGAAGCAGAAAATGTATAACTTTTGATGAAGTCCAATTTATTTATTCGTTGTTTGTGCTTTTAGTGTCACATCTAAGAAATCATTGCGAAATCCAGGATCATGAAGATTTTCCTTTGTGTTTACTTCTAATCATTTTGTAATTTCAGCTGTTACATTTATGTCTTTGATCCATTTAGATTTAATTTTTACATATATCATGAAGTAATAGTTCAACTTCATTTTTTTTTGTACGTGGATATCCAGTTGTCCCAGTATTGCATGTTGAAAAGATTATACTTTCTCCTTTGAATTTTGTGGTATCCCCTGTCAAAAACCAATTGATCACCAAATGAGATTTATTTCTGACTCTCAATTCCCATTTATTGGTCTATAATTGTCCTCATGCCTATACCACACCATCTTGATTAATGTTGATTTGCATTAAATTCTGAAATCAGAAGCTGTAAATCTTCAAAATTTTGTTCTCTTCCAAGATTGTCTTTCTATATTCAAGGTCATGCCATCTTCAAACTGAGATACTTTTAGTTCTTCCTTTCCAATCTGGATAATTTTTATTTCTTTTACTTTTCTCAACTATAATTTTTAATAGAAGTCACAAGAGCAGACAGTTTTGTCTTGTTCTTGATCTTAGGGGAACAAAAATCTTTCATCATTAAGATGAGGTTAGCTGTTGTCTGTTCATGAATGGTCTTCATACAATGGATGAAGTTCCTTTTCTTTCCAAGTTAGTTGACTGTATTTACCATGAAAGAATGTTATTATCACTATACACAAATGCAATTGTTCTGTTTTCCCTTTTTTCACTCCTCTTTTGATTTCCTCCCAGATTCTGGCATCCGGAAAGAGGAAGCCACGGACTCCGTGCACCCATTCCCTGAAGTGCCCCGTTGTTCTGGTGCAAAGCTGCATCCCTCCACGTTGATCAGCGTTCCTGACCTGCTGTCTCCTGCTCCTGGGTCACTGGCTTCCTGTCACTCTTCTTCAGTGTTCAGATCCTCTTTCTACCTCTTTCCAGGTGTCCTAGACTGCATTGGCAGTTACTGGTGTTTGGAGAGCTAAAGGATGTTTCCAAGCATTAGTTTCCTTGTCACTCATATGCCCAGTTTAATTCCACAAATATTTTATGTTAACTTTCAGTGCCAGGAATTGTGCTTGTTTGATCCTGAGAACACTCACTCTAACCCCATGATACAAGTTTTCTCTTTCTCAGAAGAGAAAACAGAGGTTCCACATGGCTAATTTGTCTGAGGTTACATACAGTAAGTGCTGGAACCATTATTTAATTACAGATTTGTCTGTTTGGAGAAAAAGAAAAATACACGTGTACAGTCATAACTGCTAAGAACTCATGAAACCAGTTGCCCTGTTGAAAAAGCCAGGGAAATCCAGGAAAGTAGCACATCTTATTTCAAACACAAGGGTTCTATTTCTCTGGCTTTTGCCTATTGGCCCGGCCACATCTTTCAAAAAACATATATTAGGCTTTCTGTATTGCTGTATTTTTTCATAGATGTGTTTCTGCCTGTCTCTTCTACTCAACTGCCAACTTCTAGAATGCCTGGCTTACTCTTAAAGACCCAATAAAGGAATCACGTCCCCTGGGAAGTCTTTCTGATCTGTAGCAGGCTACGCTCCATCATATTACATACTCACCTATGTCATAATGCTCACCACATTTCTCCCTTTCCCTAACAGCCAGCCACCAATAGGTTGCAAGCAGCTTGAAGACAGTGGGCATGGTTAGCTTTCCCCTGTTTCCCAGCACTCAGGATAGTTTCTAGTCCAGTGTTTCTTGAATAACTTATTTAATCTTCAAGATGAGATCCTACTGATAGATGCCCTCTCTACCCAAATAGAGGAATGGCTTGGCCATTTGCATGTTTTCTTCCATTATGGAGAATTTGAATCTTAACACTGTGGTTCAAGCCCCTGAAATTTTAATTTAAACAGGTAAAGCTACCTTTCCATTCTGCAAAGCACAACTCATGGTTATCATGGCACCATGAGGCACGTCTCAGGAAATATGATGATTCAAAGGAAGACATTAAAAGTCTCACTGTAAACACAGGGCAAGAGCACCCTAACTTTCTTAGATACTTCTCAACATCCAAGGGACCACATTTAGCTTGAAATGCACAAGCTACTCTGTCTTCAATTATTGAACAAAATGATCATTTCATCTGACTCAATACCAGCTCCATGAAAAGAAACCAGTTGCAAGAGAAGATATTTCTGGATCCTTTGTCACAGCTCTGAGAGCTAAGCTTTAATGTAGCCTGTCACCTTTGGCTTTTTTCTCAGAGAGAAGGCTGGAGGTCAGACCCAGGATGGCAATGCCTAACAGCCCCTGAAGTTCTCTTGGAATTAGTTCTTGCCAATTTCCCTGCAAGTCCTGGCACATCTTGGGCTGAATCACACATGTTATTTTCATTTAAGCATGAATGCTGAACCAGTCAGTAATTTTTTTCCCTAGGTTTTCTGTTAACTCTTTCTTAAAAACAAAATAAGGTTTAAAGAAATACACTCCTGGTCATTTATCTAATAGACCATGCTGTGATCTTTAAACTCCATCCTTCTTGAAGCTTTCACATTCTATTAAAATAGGGTCTTTTCCCAGGAAATTTACTCAGACAGGGGAGTTCATTTGAGGTTGAAACTATACACTGGCCAATGATCTCTCAGCCATTGGTTGCATATGATTTTTACCCCCAAGTTTTGGAAATAAAGACAACATTAGCAAATATTCTGCTCCAAAGCTAATGTTTTGGAAAGAATAGCAACATGTTGGGAATAAATTACATGGTCTTTAGTGCATTTTAGTGCTATTGCCTGTTAATGCAGAGTGGTGTGCCAGCTCGTGAAAGAATGCCATTCTTCTAAGGAACCGATTTCTTAATTGTTGAGTTTATGGTGTCTCTGTTGTAAAGGCTGGGAGCACAGAAGGCCATGTCTGTGGTGCCAACCTAGGGAAAGCTGTGAATCTATAGGCTGTCCTTACATTTTGATAATACCCAGAGCAGGCTCTGAGTATAGCATTTGAGACTTTTCATCTTGGACTAATTAGTTTCCAGATAGTCCAAGGTGAAATGAGTTATATTAATGGATTATATTATATTAAAATATTGATGGGTTATATTAATCAAAACCAGATAATCTAATAAACCTAATAAAGTAGCTAATTTAACTAATTCACTTGCTGTGTTCAAGCTTTGGGTCTTGCTTTCTTTTTTTTCCCAGACTCAGTGGGAAAAGAGTGAAATGCTTTAGAAGATCACTGATTCTGTTTCTATGAAACATTTGGACTAAGTAAATCAATAGAGACAAAAATTAGATTAGTGGTTTCCTAGACTTGGGAGGATGAAGGGATTATGGAGGACTGGCTCAAAAGAGGGGGTGTCTCTGGGAGTAATAAAGTACTCTAAAATTAATTGTGGTGAGGGTGGCATAACCCTGTGTATGTTATGTGCTGTGCCTAGGTGCTCAGTCATGTGCAATTCTTTGCGACTCATGGACTGTAGCCCGCCAGCCTCCTCTGTCCATGGGATTGTCCAGGCAAGAATCCTGGAATGGGTTGCCATGCCCTCCTCCAGGGGATCTTCCCAGCACAGGGACTGAATCCCAGTCTCCCGCATTACAGGCAGATTCTTACTGTCTGAGCCACCAGGGAAGCCCATGAATACTGCAGTGGGTAGCCTATCCCTTCTTCAGGGGATCTTCCTGAACCAAGAATCAAACTGGGTTCTCCTGCATTGCAGGTGGATTCTTTACCAGCTGAGCTATTAGGGAAGCCTGTGTATGTATTAAAGCCTTTGAACTGTATACTTTGAATGGGCAAATTGTATGGTATGTGAATTATACTCAGTGAAGTTGTTTTAAAAACCACAAAATCTTGCCCTCACAAAGAGAGAAAAGACTTTAATGCTTTCAGGTAGAAGCAGGAAAAACTAAAGTCAGGTTCCATCGTGGCTGAGAGAGATCCACACAGCACAGCTCTCTTCCAGCTTTGGGTTTTCCTTTCATCTGGAGTGGTCACAACCTCTCTTGGCACAGGTTTAGGTCTGGGGGGTGGGGAGTTTCTAATAAATAACTAGCAATGAAACCAAGGAGAAGATGGCAAAGATGTCCTGGGAGCAGATACACCAGAGTTGAGCCTCTTGGTGTCGCCCCAATGCAGGTCCTACCTCCTGGGCAGCCGGTGGAGAGAACATGTCTCATTCAAAGAGGGAGAGTAGGGGAATGTGACATTCCTTCATCTAAGACGGGTCTCCTGTACCTGGCCTCTCCATTCTAAATTTCCCCAGATCACTATCCCTACTCTCATCCCACCTCCCACACTCCTAGGGAAAAGGCTCTGGAATCAGGGCTGTCCACAAAATAAATCAACAAGAATTAGCCCTGAAGCAACTTAGAAGCCTAAATATTGCCCCATACACAAGCAACACTAACCTATTCTGCAGGCTGCCATAGAAATTCTTCAGGCAGACAAAGATATTTTATGCATGTGTAAGGGATTTAGTTTTTGTTGGTGTGGGCTTACTTTGGTTAAAAGAATCAGTCTCTATTGTCACCTTTACCATATACCCACTCAGCCACCATTTTTGTTTATTCTCTCAGTTTCCAAAATTTATTCAAAATTGAGATTATCAGGTACATTTAATATAAATACAGCCAAATAATTTCAAATGTGATTATACTTTTAAAAACTTTAATTATAAATAAGTGATAAATTCCATTTTTACATAATAATAAACTGTCAAGCAGTGTTGTGTATAAGCATTTTAAAGAAAAAGTTGATCAAGAGATTATTCTGCATGAGTGTGACACCGAGTTCCAGGTTCAGTGTCCTCTGTATCTTGGATCTCTACTTCCTCACTCTGGCAATGAGGATCTGCCACCATTTTATGCTGTTCTAGTCCTTCCATTCTTGTCTCTGGAACAAGGGCTGAGTTGAGTGTTGAGTCAAGAAGAGAGTGGAACATGAGGCAGGGAGCTCAATGTTTTCCCTCCTCTTAGAAGAGCCTACAACTGGGTGATATCTGTACTGGTTTTATACTGCAGATCTTTGAAGTTTGTGGGTCAAACTGATCCCTGTTTCCCTGGGAGAACCAAAGAGAAATAACTCCTTTTCCCAGTGCCTGCCTCCATCCACCTTCCATGGCAAAGCAAGCATTGCCTTTGGGAAGCTGTCAAATTTCTGGAGTGGGCCTTGAACCCTTGGCCTCCCAGGAAAAGGTAGTGAAGCTACCAGATGAGTGAAACAGACACATTTCCTGAGTTAGTGACACTAAACAGAGACAAAGGAATGTGAGGCATTTTTCCTTTCCTTCTCCCAGCCTTGGCAAGGCTATTGGCACAGCCAATAGCCCTCCCCTGGGTGTAGCTGCAAGGCCACTGCCAAGCCTGCAGAGTGCAGAGCTGCTTCTCAGCTTTTTGGTGAATTTCTTCACCTTCAGTTTTCATAACTTAAAAATAGCTAGAATGAAAGCTAGTTTTAATAAACTGTTTTCACCCTTCTTTTCCTTCTATAATCATCTTTCTGACAGCTGTCTTATTTTTTAGTGAGAGTCATGACTACATGACAGAATAGAAAAATTCACATTTCCCTGGATTTTCATGGCTTCTGCACCCTCTGAAGTGGATATAAATAAGTTTACACACTAGAATGAAGATGCGAACTTGAACATTGTCAGTGCAAAGAAGACAGAAAGAAGTAATAGGCTTGGGTAACCCCACGTATTAAGTTACCTTCTGATTAGAATTGTTTTCGAGACTATGGGACACCATGGCATAGCATAACACTCAGTCTAGTCCATGATCACAGTCACATAAAAATGGATAGCATATGAGCAAAGAGTAGCAAGGATCATAAAGAACTAAACAAGAATGTGAATATTATCTCTGTTAACTTCTAATGTGCTATAATATTGTTTAAATGATTTTTTTAATGAGGATGGAAAGGAAAATGTATCACAGATAGTGCCCACACACAAAATAATCCTGCCTCTATTGGGTTTAATATGTTAACAGCTGGATATAAAACTAATCCTCAATTTGCCATTCCTTTCCTTTTTCCCTTTCTTCTTTGGCAGGCATAACTCTGTTCTCAGTCACTCTGAGAAGAGTTTCCACTGCCTTCACCAGGCAGAGTGGCAACCCCCATGGCAACAGAGACACGTGGCTGAATCTCTTCCAGAAGGGGTGTCATAACGCTACTAACCTAAGGTGCTTCTCACATCTCAATGACAGGGTTGTGAATTTTCAAATACTAAACAAGGCACCCAAATTTCCTCTGCAGTTGAATCCCAATCAGGTGGAATAAGAAAGTCTTCCTGGCACAAGTAACTGGCCTGGGCATCCCAACCTCCAAACCAGATGATACTACATCTCGATAACTCCATTCTCTGCCCCAAAGTCTGCTTGTGCTCTACTTAACTCAGCCTTAGAACACGGAGTTAAATATTGAGAATTGAGACCTTAATTATTATTGTTGGTGATGTTAGCTGTCTGGCCTATTTTTTCAAAGTGCTTATCTCACCTCTCTCTTGGTATTCACCTTGAAGACCCAGACCAGGGGAAGAATTCAATCTAGAATCCCTACTTTGTATGTTTGTGTATAACTGTTAAAACAAGCTGGGAAGGGGGTTCAGGATTGGGAACTCATGTATACCCGTGGTGGATTCATGTCAATGTATGGCAAAACCAATACAGTATTGTAAAGTAAAATAAAGTAAAAATAAAAATTAAACAAACAAACAAACTGTACTGACAGTTTGTCAAACCTTGCCTGGGTCAAACCTTGGTGCTATTTTTTATTATCTTGGACTGATGACTTAACATCTCTGAGCATCATTCTCCTACTTGGTAACATGAGGGAAGTTAGTGCCTGCTTCACATAGTTGTGAAGATGAAATGAAAGATACTTGTAAAATATTCCCAGGTTGACTTGCATATGATAAGAACTCAATAAATGTTAGCAGTGATGTTTACTATTATTATCATTGTCTGTATTATATTCACCCTCCCTTCTTCACTTTCTTCATCACAAAGTGAGGCTGGAAGCACCTGATGGAGTGCCAAGGACAGGGAACCTGGAATTAGATCCTATCCATCCTAGTAGCTGAATAACATTGACAAGTACTTAGCACATTGGAATATATTACCACATTTGTAAAACATAGATAGTGACACTCAACAGAGCTGGGAAATGTTTGACATATAATACACACTTAGTAAATAATGTAGCACATAATCGCTGCATCAAGACTTCTGCTGGGCCACTCACCCAGCTTGTAACTTTTTAATTTAAGTTTGCAGCTAAAGGAGAAGGCTTCCTGTGCTGCTTCCAGCAAAGAGCAGCAGGACAGGGAGCCAAAGCAGGAGCCTGAACTGGCAGGAGCTAGATGAGTGTTGATATCACAAGACCACGGTGCAGAATTTCCCAACTGGATATGCAAATTATGCTACTCAAGCTGGAATATCATCCAAGTATGTTTTGGACCCACAGTGACCACATTCCAGTTGGAGTTGGGTGGTGAAATTGACCAGCCAAGAATTTTATTGTTTTATTTAAAAGTGTGAATCATCAGGCAAATAGCCTTCCCCATTCAGGTACAGTATTCAGTTTGCACATAATATCTACTTCCTTGGCAGTTAAGCCAGGGAAAAGAATCTATGAAAAATTGTTCAGGGTCTGGAGAGACATCAGAGGTTAATATCTCAGTGGTTTAAGCAAGGAAACCTCCAGAATATCACTTAAACTTAAACTCTCTAGGACTTAGTTTTCATGTGCATAAAATAAGAAAATAATAGGAAATACTGTGTATGTTGTTGTTATCAAGATCAATTTTCAGGGAAGATCATGGCACAAGTAAAACCCAAATGTGGTTTTTAAAATATGTGTTTATTTAATTGGAAGAATATTACTTTACAATATTGTGATGGCTTTTGCCATACATCAGCATGAGTCAGCCATAGGCATACATGTGTCCCTTCCCTCTTGAACCTTCCTTCTCCCTGCCCCACCTCATCCGTCCAGAGCACTGGCTTTGGGTTCCCTGTGTCATATGTCAAACTCTCACTGGCTGTCTATTTTACATATGGTGATGCATATATTTCAATGCTAGTCCCTTAAAATCATCTCACCTTCTCCTTCTCCCACAGAGCCCCAAAGTCTGTTCTTCAAGTCTTTGTCTCCTTTGTTGCCCTGCATATAGGATCATTTTGATATTAGTGATAGTGATTATTATACCAAGACCTTTGGTACTTTCAAAATGCATCACATTCTCACTTCTGCTCTAATAAGCTTATATTCTTTTTGGAAAAAATAATTTGTATGTAACAAATGAAGATACAGAGCTCTTTGAAATACATGACAACTGAACAACTTCCCTGTATTCTGGAAAGTAAGGCTGAAATCTAAGCCATCTTCTTCCATCCATGTGATCAGCCAGCTTATGGCACTGCCTCAAGCTTTGTAAGTTTAGAGGCTGTGGGACCTGCCTGTCGACTGCATGTGCCTCTATAGCTGGAATGAGACTGGCTTTGGCAGCTCTGCGGCATGTGGCTGCGCACATGTGGAAGCTGGGTTGGGATGCTTCCATAGCTCCTTCCATAGCTCCCACAGGGGGTCAAAGTCCATGACAGTTGTGGTCCTGGCACCTGACTTTGGTGAGTTTGTGAACACAGCACCTGAGGGACACCACGGCTAGTTATCTGCTGGTTTTCATGGTTAAGGTGGGGATGAATGCAGCGCCAAAAGCAGCCCTTCCTTTCGGAGCCTGCACAGCGAGTGACACCACAGAGTACACTTCCCAGTGGGCTCAAGAGTGGTTCCTTTCCCAGTGGGTGTGTTCCAATACTGCCTACCTCACACTACAGCTCAGAAATGGATCTGGAAGCTTCTACTCCAACAACTGGGCATCAGATCCCACTCCCAACAGGACTGTGACAACCACAGAGCAAATGGGAGGCCTCACTTAATATCTGGTGCAGGAAGAGTCACACATGATGTAGCACCTGAAAGTAACAATCCTAATGTCATAATCATAAGGTTTTTTAAAAGGCTTTGATTACAAAGATGCTCATTATTGAATTGCATAGAGTATTGAACAATAAATATAACCTAAATATGTAACAAAAAAGGATGATTAATTAATGGGAATTTACTCAGTGGAGTATTATGCATTCAGTAAAACCCATGAAGACTACTTCCATGTGTGGTAGAATGTGTCTGCATAAATATAAATTGGAAAGTGGAGGGGCAATATAGGGGCAGGAGATAAGGAGGTACAAATCACTGTGTATAAAATAAGTATGACACAAGGATATATAGTACAACACAGAATATAGTCAATATTTTATCATAATTCCAAATGAAAAATAACCATTAAAATTGTGAATCAATATGCTGTGCACCTGAAACTTATATTATTGTTGTAGTTTAGCCGCTCGGTTGTGTCTGACTCTTTGCAACACCATGGACTGCAGCACACCAGGCTTCCCTGTCCTTCACCATCTGCCAGAACTTGCTCAAACTCATGTTCACTGAGTTGGTGATGCCATCCAACCATCTCATCCTCTGTTGTCCCCTTATCCTCCTGCTTTCAATCTTTCCCAGCATCAGGGACTTCAATGAGTCAGTTCTTCGCATCAGGTAGCCACAGTATTGGAGCTTCAAATTCATCTTCAGTCTTTCCAATGAATATTCAGGGTTGATCTCCTTTAGGATTGAATGGTTTGATCTCCTTGTGGTCCAGGGGATTCTCGAGTCTTCTTCAATACCACAGTTCAAAAGCATAAATTCTTTGGCACTCAACCTTCTTTATAGTACAACTCTTACATCTATATACGACCACTGGAAAAACCATAAATTTGACTATACAGAACTTAGTCCGCAAAATGATGTCTCTGCTTTTTAATATACTGTGTAGGTTTGTCATACAAGGGATTCCTAAGTGGGCCTTAGGAAGCATTGCTCAACATCCAGTTACAGGAAGAACAAAGGGTCCCATAGAAGATGAACCCAAACAGAGCTACACCAAGACATTCTGTAATTAAAATGGAAAAATTTACAGATAAAGAGAAGACTCTAAAGATAATAAACAAACAAACAAAAGAGCTAATTACAAAGGAACCACCACAAGGCTGTCAGCTCATTTCCTCTCAAGAAATGTTGCAGACTAGAAGGAATTGGCAAGATATATTCAAAGTCATAAAAGGGAAAACCCTGCAATCTAGGATACCTAACTGGTAAGATTATCATTTACATTAGAAGGAGAGATAAAGAATTTCTCAGACAAGCAAAAACTGAAAGAATACAGCAATACTAAACCTATCCTAAAAGAAATATTAGAAGATCTTCTCAAAATAAAAAAGAAGCAAGAATCCATGGGAAAGACAAAAGCACCATAGGAAAGCAAACCACTTAAGTAAGCCAGTTCTCAAATTATAAGCAAACAAACAAAAGTTCTGTGAAAACAGTGATGACTGCAATGAACAGCAAAAGGATAAACATGAAGATGTAAAAGAAGACATCAAAATCTTAAAATGTGAGGAGGAGAGTAAGAAAATACAGATTTTTAAAAACATGTCTGAGTCTATATGACCACCAGTCAAAGCAAGTAGATATAGGAAGGGGTTAATGTACTTGTAAAAACAGGATAACCACACATCAACAACATAATGAATTTAAAAATTCCACAAAGAGAACACAAGTATAATACAAAAGAAAACCATCAAACCACAAAAGGAAAAACAAAAAGGAAAACAAAGAAACAAAGAAGAAATACAAATCAACTGGAGAACAAGATGTAAAATGAAAATAAAAGCATACTTAACAATAGTTACCTTAAATATCAATGGACTAAATGCTCCAATTTAAAGTCTAGGGTGGAAGATTGGGTGAAAAAATACGAGCCTGCAATATTCTGCCTTTAAGAGGTTCACTTTAGTGCAAAGGACATACATAGATTGAAAGTGAGAGAATGGAAAACTATATTTTATGAAAGTGGAAATGACAAGAAAGTGGGGGTAGCTGTCCTCATTGGACTCTGTGGGAGAGGGAGAAGGTGGGATGATTTGGGAGAATGGCATTGAAACATGTATAATATCATATAAGAAACTAATTGCCAGGCCAGGTTCGATGCAGGATACAGGATGCTTGGGGCTGGTGTACTGGGATGACCCAGAGGGATGGTACAAGGAGGGAGGTGGGAGGAGGCTTCAGGATGGGGAACACGTGTATACCCATGGAGGATTCATGTTGATGTATGGCAAAACCAATACAATATTGTTAAGTAATTAGCCTCCAATTAAAATAAATAAATTTAAACTAAAAAAAGACCAATAGACTTTTAAACAAGGCCACAAAGAAAGATAAAAAAGGACACTGTATAATGATATAAGGATCAAAACAAGAAGAAGATATTATATTCATTAAGATATATGCACCCAATATAGGAGCATCTAAATACATAAAACAAATGCTAAGAGGAAAAAAAAGGAGGAACATATTGTGATGGGAATACAATAATAGTAGGAGCTTTAACACCCCACTGACATCAATGGGCAGATCTGCTAGATGAAAAAAAAAAAAATCAAAATCAATAAGGAAAGAGATCCTAAATGAATCAACAGAACAGTGAGGCATAGCTAATAATTTTAGGACATTACATTAAAAATAACAGAATGCACATTCTTTTCAGGTGCACATGGGACATTCTTTAATATTGATGACGTACGAGGACACAAAACTAGCTGCAACAAATTTAAGAGGATAAAAGTTATTTCAAGCATCTATCTGACCACAAAGATGCCTAGTTTCTAGGCATGAAACTAGAAATCAACCACAGTAAGAGAAATGGGGTGGGGGGGAGGTAGTGATTACATGGAGACTAAATAGCATGCTACTAAAAAACCAATGGGTTGGATTTCTCTGGTGGCACAGTGGATAAAAGTCTGCTCACCAGTGCAGGGGACATGGGCTCAATCCATGGTTTGAGAGGATTACACATGCTGAAGAGAAGCTAAGCCCATGCGCTGCCACTACTGAGCCCAAATTCTAGAGCCCATGAAGCACGACTACTGAGTCCACAGGCTGCAACTGCTGAAGCATGCACCTAGAGCCTGTGTTCCACAAGGAAAGCCACAGCAATGAGAAACCTGTGCACTGCAATGAAGAGCAGCCCCTGCTCACCACAGCTAGAGAAAGCCTGCATGCAGCCAAAAATCAATCAACCAATTAATTAATTAAATGCAATTTTAATTAAGACCCAGCACAGCCAAAAAATAATTAAATGAAATTTTAAAAAGCTCAATGGTTCAACTATGAAGTCAAAGAAGAGTTTATAATAGCCAGAACATGGAAACAACCTAGATGCCCATCAGCAGATGAATGGATAAGAAAGCTGTGGTACATATACACAATGGAGTATTACTCAGCCATTAAAAAGAATACATTTGAATCAGTTCTAAGGAGATGGATGGAGCTGGAACCGATTATACAGAGTGAAGTAAACCAGAAAGAAAAACACCAATTCAGTATACTAACGCATATATATGGAATTTAGAAAGATAGGGATGATGATCCTGTATGCGAGACAACAAAAGAGACTCAGATCTATAGAGTGAACTGTTGGACTCTGGGGGAGAGAGGGAGGGAGAGGGTGGGATGAGATGGGAGAATGGCA
>SJYQ01003747.1:7626-29561 GCA_006410935.1 Redunca redunca
ATTAGATCCCATTTGTTTATTTTTGCTTTAATTTCCAGAATTCTGGGGGGTGGATCATAGAGGATCCTGCTGTGATTTATGTCGGAGAGTGTTTTGCCTATGTTCTCCTCGAGGAGTTTTATAGTTTCTGGTCTTACATTTAGATCTTTAATCCATTTTGAGTTTATTTTTGTGTGTGGTGTTAGAAAGTGATCTAGTTTCATTCTTTTACAAGTTGTTGACCAGTTTTCCCAGCACCACTTGTTAAAGAGATTGTCTTTACTCCATTGTATATTCTTGCCTCCTTTATCAAAGATAAGATGTCCATAGGTGTGTGGATTTATCTCTGCACTTTCTATTTTGTTCCATTGATCTATATTTCTGTCTTTGTGCCAGTACCATACTGTCTTGATGACTGTGGGTTTTAAGCCAGCTTTTTCACCCTCCTTGGCCACCTTCATCAAGAGGCTTTTTAGTTCCTCTTTGCTTTCTCCCATTAGGGTGGTAGCCTCTCCATATCCAGGATGTTTGGCTCTAGGAGAGTGATTAGACCATCATGGCTATCTGGGTCATTAAACCTTTTTTGTACAGTTCTTCAGTGTACTCTTTTCATTTCTTCTTAATCTCTTTGGCTTCTGTTATATCCTTGCCATTTTTGTCTTTTATTGTGCCCATCTTTCCATGAAATGTTCCCTTGGTATCTCCAATTTTCTTGAAGAGATCTCTAGTCTTTCCCATTCTATTGTTTTCCTCTATTTCTTTGCACTGTTCACTTAAGAAGGCTTTCTTATCTCTCCTTGATATTCTTTGGAACTCTGCATCCAGTTGGATATATATTTCCCTTTCTCCTTTGCCTTTCTATTCTCATCTTTCCTCAGCTATTTGTAAGGCGTCCTCAGACAACCATTTTTCCTTTTTGCATTTCTTTTCTTGGAGATGGTTTTGATCTCCTGTATAATGTTATGAACTTCCATCCATAGTTCTTCAGGCACTCTATCAGATCTAATCCCTTAAATCTATTTGTTACCTCCACTGTATAATCATAGGGGATTTGATTTAATTCATACCTGAATGGCCTGGTGCTCTTCCCTACTTTCTTTAATTTAAGTCTGAATTTTGCAATAAGGAGCTCATAATTTGAGCCACAGTCAGTTCCTGGTCTCGTTTTTGCTGACTGTATTCTCCATCTTTGGCTTTTCACCACCAGACACATCCACAACTGAGAGTTCTTTCTGCTTGGGACCATGCAGAAAGAAACTTTCTTTCTTTCTTGAGCTATTAATAATTTCCCTCCAATCTTCCCCAGTAGCATATTGGACAACTTCTGACCTGGTGTACTTATCTTCTGGTGTCATATCTTTTTACCTTTTCATGCTGTCCATGAGGTGTTTTAGGCAAGAAAACTGCAGTGGGTTGCCATTTCATCCTCCAGTGGATTATGTTTTGCCAGAACTCTCCTCTATGACCAATCCTTCTTAGGTGGTCCTGCATGGCATGAGTCATAGCTTCATTGAGCTATGCAAGCTCCTTTGCCATATGAGGCTGTGATCCATGAAGGAAGATGCTTTCAAAGGCCCAGCCTCCAGTCCCTCACCCCAGAGGCTGAGTCCCCAACCCCAAAGGCAGAGTCCCCTATAGCAAAGGCAGAGTCCCCACTCTCCAGTCTATGGACCTGTACCTCCTGTCACATAAGCAGTGACATTAGTTCAGAAATAAAGTATGCTATAAACATAATATGCTTGAATCATTCTGAAACCATCCTCTCACCTGCCCCCCACCCCAGTCCCCCAGCCCTAGTTTGTTCAAAAAATCATCTTCCATGAAACTGGCTCCTGGTGCCAAAAATGTTGGAGACCATTGGTCTAAAGGATGAAAACAGGCCCAACTGGAGTTTACAGTTGCGATATACTAGTGACTGCTATGCACCTCTTGTTACTCCCTTTTGAATGGGAACATCTATGGCAATTATCTTTCCTCATCCCCTTGCTCTGTCATATGTCTAACAGAGGAAATAACTTATTTATGTCCCAGGTCTTCAGACTAGCAGAACCATACTTAAGGAGCTGCCTACAAAAAGCCAAACCCATGGAGCCTCACCTTCACCCTGGTCTTACCTGAACCTACTTTGGTTAATGAAACTTCAGGCTTTGAGCCTGAGACCAATTCTGTAAAGTGTTTTAGGATCTTGAAAGAAGGTATATTTTACATGTGGTGAGAATGTAAATAATTTATGGCTAGAAGGTATACTATGGCAGTTTTAAAGCATGACTCCGAAATGTTCTGACATTTCTCCCATTGGTCAGGAGCCTTATATACCTCATGGTTAAATTTAGGCTCTTTGACAGCTTAACCAAAAGTATAGGCTGGAAGTGATTCTTTACTAGTTTCTGGTGCTAAGTCACTTCAGTCATGTCAATTCTTTGACTCCAGACTGTAGCCCACTAGGATCCTCTGTCCCTGGGATTCTTCAGATATAAATACTGGAGTGGGCTGCCATTTTCTTCTCCAGGGAGCCTTCCCAACCCAGGAGTCAGACTTGCATTCTTATGTCTCCCGCATTGGCAGGCAGGTTCTTTACCATTAGCACCACCTGGGAAGCCCCACACTAGTTTCTAGAGCCAGGGCTTAAAAATGGGTGGATTCTGTTTCCTGAATTTCGCAATTGGTCCTGAAACCTAGTCCTTCCCTGTGAGGGGAGGAGACTCTGAGGAGGCCAATATAAGAGAAAAGCAAGCCCTTAGCCCTTAGCCAGTACTAATTTGCCAACGTTATGAGAGAGCTACTCTGCAGTCTATAGTTGTACTATGAGAAGCAAGGGGCTGATTTCACAGAGTCCTGCTCAAACTGCATATAAATGAGTAAAATAAATAATTCATATTGCTTTGTGTAACCAAGTTCTGGGGTGGTTTTTAATGCTGCAATAGATAACTGACACTAATCTACTGTGCAACATTTACTCAGCAAACCAAAATAAAGTGATTCTTGGGAGTTCCCTGGTGGTCCAGTGGTTAGGACTGGGCTCTTTCACTGCCATGGCCTGGCTTGGTTCTGGAACTAAGATCCTAAATGCCATGTGGCATGGTTAAAAAAAAAAAAAAAGTTATTCAGATCTGTAAATTTGTATCCCTATGTCTTTCATAATTCTTAAACTGTGTTTTCAAAAGATTTCTCTGCTAATTTCTCTGTGATTGATATTATCCCATTACAAATCTACGGCAATACATTATTTGTACCATTTCCTTACAGGAGCTTAGTGGGATCTGTTACTTGTACATAGGATAAGTCATAAATAAAATTTATACAAAATTAAGCTTTATAGAGGATGAATATTAATCTAGGTTCTGTAGAGAAACTGAACCCACAGAAGTGAGGGAGAGGGATTTATTATAAGGAATTGGGCCATGCTTTTATGGAGGTAAGTGTAAAGTCTGCCGGACCAATGACCCCAGGTCAAGTTTGAAGGTCTGACCTTGCTGTAGGACAGGGAAGACCTGATGTCCCAGCTCAAAGCCATCAGGCAGGAGAATTCACTTACTCAGGGAGAGAGAGAGAGTCAGTTTTCTGTTCTGTTCAGTCTTTCAGTGGATTGGATCATCAGAGAGAGGGATCTCCCTTACTCAGTTCACAAATGTACTTGTTAATATTACCTAAAAACACCCTTATCACACTCTGAAAAGCATTTTGTAACACTACAAATCATGTTTGATGAAACATTTGGGTACCCTATGGCCCATAAAATTAACTATCACAGGGAGCCAGACATCTGAGAGTATGAAGTCAAGTGGGCCTTAGAAAGCATTACTGCAAACAAAGCTAGTGGAGGTGATGGAATTCCAGCTGAGCTAACTCAAATCCTAAAAGATACTGTTGCTCAAGTGATACACCCAATATGCCAGCAAATCTGGAAAACTCAGCAGTGGCCACAAGACTGGAAAATGTCAGTTTTTATTCCAACCCCAAAGAATGGCGATGCCAAAGAATTCTCAAACTACCACACAGTTGCCTTCACTTCACATGCTAGCAAGATCATGCTCAATATCCTTCCAGCTAGGCTTCAACAGTACATAAATTGAGAACTTGAAGATATTCAAGATGCATTTTCTGAATTTAGAAAAGGCACAGGAACCAGAGATCAGATTGCCAACACCAGTTGGATCATAGAAAAAGCAAGAGAGTTCCAGAAAAACTACTTCTGCTTCATTGACTATGCTACAGCCTTTGATTGTGTGGATCACAACAAACTGTGGAAATTTCCTAAAGAGATGGAAATACCATTCCATCTTATCTGCCTCCTGAGAAACCTGTATGCAGGACAAGAAGCAACAGTTAGAACTGGAACAACATAGAACAACACACTGGTTCAAAATTGGGAAAGGAGTATGTCAAGACTGTACACTGTCACCCTGCTTATTTAACTTATATGCAGAGTACATCATACAAAATCCCAGGCTGGGTGAACTGCAAGCTGGAATAAAGATTGCAGGGAGAAATATCAATAGTCTTAGATATGCAGATGTTACCACTCTAATGGCAGAAAGTGAAGAGGAACCAAAGAGCCTCTTGATGATGGTAAAATAGGAGAGTGAAAAAGCTGGCTTAAAACTCAACATTCAAAAAACTGAGATCATGAAATCTGGTCCCATCACTTCATGGCAAATAGATCAGGAAAAAAATGCAAGTAGTGACAGATTCCCCCTCTCCCCCTTGGGCTCCAAAATCACTGCAATGACAGCAGTCATGAAATTAACATTAATTTCTCCTTGGAAGAAAAGTTATGACAAACTTAAACACATTTCTAGTGTATTAAAAAGCAGAGATATCAGTTTGCCAACAAAGGTCCATATAGTCAAGACTATGTTTTTCCAGTAGTCATGTATAGATGTGAGAGTTGGGCCATAAAGAAGGCTGAGCATCAAAGAATTGATGCTTTCAAACTGTGATGCTAGAGAAGACTCTTCAGAGCCCCTTGGACAGCAAGGAGATTAAAACAATCAATCCTAAAGGAAATCAACCCTGAATGTTCATTGGAAGAACTGATGCTGAAGCTGAAGCTCCAATCCTTTGGCCACCTGATGCAAAGAGCTGACTCATTGGAAAAGACTGATGGGAAACATTGAGGGCAGGAGGAGAAGGGGGCAACAGAGGATGAGATGGTTGGATAGCATCACAGACTCAATGAACCTGAGTTTGAACAAACTCCAGGAGATAGTGAAGGACAAGGAACCCTGGTGTGCTGAAGTTAATGGGGTCACAGAGTCAGACAGAACTAGTCAAACAACAAAATATTTAGAGCTGCTGCTGCTGAAGTCGCTTTAAGTCGTGTCCAACTCTGTGCGACCCCATAGACAGCAGCCCACCAGGCTCCCCCGTCCCTGGGACTCTCCAGGCAAGAACTCTGGAGTGGGTTGCCATTTCCTTCTCCAATGCATGAAAGTGAAGTCGCTCAGTCATGTCCAACTCTGTGCGACCCCATGGACTGCAGCCCACCAGGCTCCTCCATCCATGAGATTTTCCAGGCAAGCGTACTGGAGTAGGGTGCCATTGCCTTCTCCGATACTGGAGCTAGAAACCCCCAATCCCCTGCAAGAACAAATTTCTACTCTTGAATAAAGAATTCCATTTTTCCATACCCTCGAAGAAATCTGTTATTGTTGAAGAAATGTTGCTGTCTAAATTAACTTCTATGTGCGCCTTACTTTTCAATCTGTTCTTGAAAGCACCTTATCTTTATAGATTTGCATTACTTCCTCCCCCTGGACGTCTTTAACTGGATGCCCCACTACTTCATGATTATACATGCAAGACATTTAACTTGATCTTATAACAGGATTCATACCAAAGTTTTCCCCAAATGAAAGCACCGTAGGTTAAGGCCTCGTTTCCAGCTACTCAAACATGTTTTCGGGTAAAAAAATTTCAAATAAACATAGTTTCTAGTGTTCAAATCTTATACAGATTCTTGACTTTGTAGAAATATTGACATAATTGCCAATGGTTAAAAAACAGCTAGTGATCACCCTCAGCTACTTTCTAAGATATTGGAATTCTTTTCAACATTATATTGCATTTTGCTACACATCTAATTGTCATTTAAAGGCAAGAATGTAAAGAATTTCAGATCCATTCCAGGCACAAAATTACACACTTAAGTATATCTTGCTTCAAAATTTGAAAAGATTGCTTTTCTTTTCTAGAATTGGAAAGTAAACTATCATTTTCAATAAATTCAGAAATCACAATGTGGAATAAAGAGTTATGTATAGAGCTCAATGTATAGTGATTAAACTTCAGTTTCATTTCAGAGATTTGGATATCTTTCTAGAGCCAGTTAAGTCATCACACATATGAGCCACCTTTGCATATACTCATTGCTTATTTACCACTAGTTTATCAATACTGAATTTTATAATAGAAGTTAACACAGAATTGGATCCAATATCTGTCACCAATTAGCTATTTTTGACCTGGCACAAATTATTTAATCTTCTTGAAGCTCAGTTTTCTTGATTGAAATGAGGATAATCACAATCCCTACCTGATAGAATGATAGCAAGGATTAAATAGGGCAAATATCTTAAATGTTTAACAAAGGGCATATTAAACTTTCAATAAGTGCTATCTGTAATTATTATAAATATAAAATAGTTAGTGTAATTTCTGAAATTAATGTGAGAAAATATATTTTGATTCCTGAGGAAATTAAGCTCTCTTTTAAGGAAGATGCAAAGCCACTCAGAGAGAGGTTGACCTCCTGTAATTCTATGACTATAACATCTNCTACTTTCTAAGATATTGGAATTCTTTTCAACATTATATTGCATTTTGCTACACATCTAATTGTCATTTAAAGGCAAGAATGTAAAGAATTTCAGATCCATTCCAGGCACAAAATTACACACTTAAGTATATCTTGCTTCAAAATTTGAAAAGATTGCTTTTCTTTTCTAGAATTGGAAAGTAAACTATCATTTTCAATAAATTCAGAAATCACAATGTGGAATAAAGAGTTATGTATAGAGCTCAATGTATAGTGATTAAACTTCAGTTTCATTTCAGAGATTTGGATATCTTTCTAGAGCCAGTTAAGTCATCACACATATGAGCCACCTTTGCATATACTCATTGCTTATTTACCACTAGTTTATCAATACTGAATTTTATAATAGAAGTTAACACAGAATTGGATCCAATATCTGTCACCAATTAGCTATTTTTGACCTGGCACAAATTATTTAATCTTCTTGAAGCTCAGTTTTCTTGATTGAAATGAGGATAATCACAATCCCTACCTGATAGAATGATAGCAAGGATTAAATAGGGCAAATATCTTAAATGTTTAACAAAGGGCATATTAAACTTTCAATAAGTGCTATCTGTAATTATTATAAATATAAAATAGTTAGTGTAATTTCTGAAATTAATGTGAGAAAATATATTTTGATTCCTGAGGAAATTAAGCTCTCTTTTAAGGAAGATGCAAAGCCACTCAGAGAGAGGTTGACCTCCTGTAATTCTATGACTATAACATCTATTGACACTTTCAAGTGATTATAAAGATAAATTCGAGAGTGTTCAAGTTTTATACACTGTTCCATCTACCCCCACTTCACCCCTACTTCCCTGGGAAATATAACATTTGTTTGACTTCTTACAGTTTTTGTGTACAGTTTCATGTGGCTCCTCTTTGAAACTTTTGGACCTTCTCCATCTTTGTTCCTGCTCTTGTTCTTTTGTATTCCTAATTAGGCATCATTGTTAGGTAGATGACTCTTCATATGCATTGGGCACAGATTACTCTTCAATAATAAGTGACAGTTCATGAATTTAGAAAGGGAGGTATAAGGTCAAGCTTATGCAATAAAATTAAGCTAGTGAAATAAATGGATATTAACATCCCCTTTTGAACTGGACAACTGATATGGGATATGGAGATAGTCTTTTCTCCTTACATGACATACTTGTTGTAATTCTTGTCAAACATGGTGTTAACAAGAATTTAGATGATTACCATCACTGCTACCATACACAGACCCAGGCATGTTCACACTCACATTTAAGTTCCTACTCCAGTACTCTTGCCTGGCAAATCCCATGGATGGAGGAGCCTGGTGGGCTGCAGTCCATGGGGTCACTAAGAGTTGGACACGACTGAGTGACTTCACTTTCCCTTTTCACTTTCATGCATTGGAGAAGGAAATGGCAACCCACTCCAGTGTTCTTGCCTGGAGAATCCCAGGGATGGGGGAGCCTGGTGGGCTGCTGTCTATGGGGTCACAGAGAGTCAGACATGACTTAAGAGACTTAGCAGCAGCAGCAGCAACAACAACTACAAACTACTTACTTTCAGATCTGAGCTGTCAGAAACTTGGGTAGCCTGAACACATCAACAGTTTCTTCCTTGGAAATATTTTATATAAGTTTGAATCTGTTGTTGTTTAGTCACTAAATTGTGTCCTACTCTTTGTGCCCATCGACTGTAGCATACCAGGTTTCTCTCTCTGTGGGATTTTCCAGCAAGGAGACTGGAGTGGATCATCATTTCCTTCTCCAAGGGATCTTTCTGACCCAGGGATTGAGACTGTGTCTCTTGCGTTGGAACGTGGATTTTTTACCACTGAGCCATCAGGGAAGCCCATAGATTTGAATTAGGAGTTGGCAAACACTTACCTTCATCTAACAATTTAATTTGTGATTATTACTGAGTTCTTGTATATTATAAAATACTATAATTTATTTTAAAAATACTTGCCAAAACATGTGGAAATCACACATAAAGCATGAGTTTTCCCTGAATGAAACTGACGTTAAGGTTTTTCTTAAGAAGTCAGTAAAGACAAATTACCATACTCTTGCTAATGTACTTTTTCTCTGTCACATGGTCACTCACCCAACCATTTCAAGGAAAGATCTCAATGGAGGTCAGTCCTTCCCAAATGAAAAACAACATAGCCTGTGTCAGCCTAGCCCAGGGTCAAGTGGTTCTGATCTTTCCATTAGGAGCATCATCTTTTGTTAGGGTTAGACCAGTAGTCATGTGCTTATGAAGATGGGAGTGGAAAGTAGATTCCATCAAATGTTGCTTAGGGATCTTTCTATGTTAATGCTTAATATGTGCTGAGACTGTAGTAAAGATGGAAAAAAGGTCTGACTTTTAATTTCCATGACTACTCTTTGTTTTGAGCTACTAATGGGAAAAATACAGTAAGAAGGCGGTTTAGATCTTGTTCCAGAAATCAAGTTAGATTTACTTGTCTCCTCTTAGTTAAATTGTGGTTGGGCTAAAATAGCTTGTGGGGCTTCCCTGGTGGCTCAGATGGTAAAGGATCTGTCTGCAATGCAGGACACCTGGGTTTGATCCCTGGCTTGGGAAGATCCCCTGGAAGAAGGGAATCATAACCCTCTCCATTACCTTTCCTGGAGAATTCCATGGACAGAGGAGCCTAGTGGGGTACAATCCATAGGGTCAGAAACAGTTAGACATGACTGATTAACTAACACTTAATTTGTTTTCCTTCCTTACTTAAAATAGCTTATGCCAGCTTGCTGAAGTAACAGGAATGAAGTGAGCTCTGAAACAACAGTCAGAGTCAGGTTAATAGCTATGACTAGGGTTCCAGAAATAATTTAGCACCACTACACTTAAATTAGAAAGGAAAATGTTGGCTAGAGTTAATGAGCTGTTTGAGGGTCACTGAGATAATTATACAAGAAAAATATTATTTTGCCTTTATGCTTTACAATCCCTGCCTCCTGAGAGAGCAGCAGCCTCCTTTCCTTGGGATGCTTTAAAAATACATGGTAATGATTTACTCATTATGTAGCCCTCACAATACTCATTACCGCTCTAAAAAATCTATCTTTCATAGTTAAAAATAAGATATTTATGACTCATGAATATGCATTGAAAGAAACAAGATAAAAATGAAATCAGTATTAGAATGTAAGTTTCTAATATGGTGGCCACCTCAGCCACAAAGCTCCCATATTACTAAGAAAATCCTACCAAGTATAAAACTGTTTTCCTTTACTACTACTCAGTTTGTAAAATATATTTCCCTCTGTAGATTCTAGGTCCAACAACAATCAATATAGTGATAACCTGTCTCAACTATTAGGAATACATAGAAGAATTTTGTCAGTTTTAATGAGATCTTGATGGTATTTAACTAGACCTCTTAAGTGGTATACTAGATGGCCTTATATATGAAGCCTTCTAAGTCAGAATAAGCCAATTCTTTAATCTATCCAACAGAGATAAGAGACAATGCAATCTAAAGTTTATAAGTCATCTACTATAGGCCAGGCTTAGTTCTTAATCAGATCACATTACTAAATTTTAACCATGATCAATTCTATCATTCCCATTTTGCAGGTGTACAAATTACATTAATTAGATTATACACGGTTCCAAAGCTAGTTATGGAAAAAATCAGGATTTAAACTAGTGCTTACCTTATTACGGGGTACAATTTCTTACCATTATTCTTTACTACCCCAATTAATGTTTTGAACACAAAAATCATGCCAGACATTATGTTAAATATAAGAATAGATAAACATGCAAGTTCTCCAGATTTCACGCTGCGGCTACTACAAAGTCGCTTCAGTCGTGTCCGACTCTGTGCAACCCCATAGGTGGCAGCCTACCAGGCTCCCCCATCCCTGGGATTCTCAAGGCAAGAACACTGGAGTGGGTTGCCATTTCCTTCTGCAATGCATCTTGTTAATATACCTTGTTCGTATGGTCTGTGCAGCATTTATTGTCGCCCAGGGAAGGGAGTAGTTAACCCTATCTCAAGGGAATCTATCAGAAAGGTCGTGAACTTGATTTGAAATATGAATAAATGAACAGCAACAGGGTGGGGAAGATAGGCAAGGTAGACTTGTGTGTGAAAACACACGGGATATGGAATAAATGCCATATGTATTCAAGGAGTTAAAATTGTGCCAGTATGTTGCTTTGTCTGGAGTATGGAAATCAAGCAAAATCAATCAGGCTAGAAAGAGACAGTGTTAAAGAGTTGAGAGCTAAACAAATTTGCATATAATGCTAAAGAGTTTGCATTTTATTCAGCAGATCATGGGAAGCAATTGATAAGCAACATTAGCAGATTTAAATTTAGAAGGAAATTCTCAGGTGATAATTTGAAAAACATACTAAAGGAATACATAGGAAGGTCAGTTAGGGTTCTGTTGCAATAATTATTTTCAGTTGAAGGTAAGGGAGGAAATTGAGTACAACCAGGTTTCTGATATTGGTGATAGAACTGATGTTAATAATTTAAGAAACAGGTACATTAAAAAATGTTTTTTTTTCTTCAGCTTCTAAAGTGACTCCTGGCTCACTTTTGTACTAAAATTCTTGAACTTCTGAAATTGGGCCACCCTCAACTGGCCTCAATGCCCGTCTCAGATATGACCAAACAGGATGATTAGATTGGGATCAACTGGAATGAAAAGCTAAGGATGTGGAGGAACTCTGATGGGGAGTTTCTCCACATTGAAGGAAATGAAGGCCTAACCAAAGAATTTATTTCCCTGCCAAGGCAGGAAATGTTAACCTGCACAGTAAGATTTCAGCAGTGTTATGGATTCACAGCCACTGTATAAATCTTAGAGTTCCTTTTCTTCAGTTGGATCTATTATTTCAAGTATGCTGTTCTTAATGGTATCAGGATACAATTATACATAAAGGGCTGTGGTACAGACTACTTGTTTACTCATTTGAGGGTCATCTGCCCAAGAGGAGCCATTGTTGTTGTTCTTTAGTTGCTAAGTGGTGTCTCTCTTTTGCAACCCCACGGACTATCACCCGCCAGGCTCCTCTGTCCATGGGATTTCCCAGGCAAGAATACTGGAGTGGGTTGCAACCTGCATCTCCTGCATTGCACGTTAATTCTTTACTCACTGAGCCATCGTGTAAGCCCTTTAAATTGGTAACTAAAAGTTAAATGAGGTCCTGTGAGTGGGATTTAGTCCAGTATGACTGGTGTCCTTATGTAAAGAGGGAGACACACTGGGATGTGTATGCAGAGAGTAAGCCATTTACGGACACAGTAAGTAGGTGCCCATTTGCAAGCCAAGGAGAGACGGTTCATGAGAAACCAAAACCACTAAACAACCTCACCTATAATGGGTCTATTTTCCAAAAACACAAAGGTAATTGTCTATGAGATGTGATCCCTTATTATGCAGAAACTAGAATGTTAGTTTGATGCCAGAGTAAAGACAAAATGAAGGAGATTCTCCTTCCTTTCTATATTTGGGAGACAGACGGACAAAAGAAACATCTATATCTTAACGTTATAGTGTGATCCATAATCATTTTTGCTCTGTAAATATATGATTACATCTATAAAATCCTCCCCCTGTGACCAAAAGTTTTACAAAATCTTTGCAAGAGTCAGCCGTATGTGGATCTGCCTCTGCAGAGGAAGATGCTACCGCTTTGGGTATATTTGAGACATTAGTTAACAATGAGTGTATGTACCTAACTTGGCTTATCTTGGTTAATCTTGAATAATTGTAGCTATGAAAAGATTTAACATGTCCTACTTTTATTACTATCTCACTAACTGATATTTCCAGTATAGCAGAAAGCATATCCTGTTTATAGAGACTTTTCCAAGACACTGTTTTTATTTTCCCCAGTGTTTGTGACAATGGTTTTGATTCATCTTTAGACTACACCAAATACAGAGTAAATATGGCGGTATATTTCCGATAAAAACAAAATCAGTATATAACTCTTACCTGTTTGAGCAAATCAGAACAATAATTTTTGACTCTTTAATCTAAAAAAAGTACATTGCAGGCCCAGAATCAGTTAATGAGTTAAAAAGGAAGAACAAATTATATCAATTCTAAGTTGAATTAAATTAGTTTTGGCAACATGTATACTGTGTGTAAATTTGGACAGATCCAACTGAGTTTTTGAAGAATAATTTTAAAATATCCCTACAGCTATTTTCAAGAAATTTTTGTGATTGAGGGAAAACAAAAACAAGAATGATTAAGTTAGTTGAAGTGATTGGATTCTGACAGTTTGTTCCAGTAAGAGTTAGATCCTATCAGGAGCAGGGTGCAGTTCAGTTCAGTTCAGTCACTCATTCCTGTTCAACTCTATGTGACCCCATGGCTTGCAACACACCAGGCTTCCCTGTCCATTACCAATTCCCAAAACTCATTCAAACTGTCCATCAAGTTGGTGATGCCATCTAACCATCTCATCCTCTGTCATCCCCTTCTCCTCCTGCTTTAAATCTTTCCCAGCATAAGGGTGTTTTCCAGTGAGTCAGTTCTCATCGGGTGGTCACAGTTTTGGAGTTTCAGCTTCAGCATGAGTCCTTCCAATAAAAATTCAGGATTGATTTCCTTTAGGATAGACTGGTTTGATCTGCTTGTGACCCAGGAGACTCTCAAGAGTTTTCTCCAACACCACAGTTCAAAAGCATCTATTCTTCAGTGCTCAGCTTTCTTTATAGTCCAACTCTCACATCCATACATGACCATAGGTTTGTATGGACCTTTGTTGGCAAGTAACGTCTCTGCTTTTTAATATGCTATCTAGGTTTGTCATCTTAGAAGGCAATGGCACCCCACTCCAGTACTCTTGGCTTGAAAATCCCATAGGCAGAGGAGCCTAGTAGGCTGCAGTCCATGGGGTCACGAAGAGTTGGACACAACTAAGCGACTTCACTTTCACTTTTCACTTTCATGCATTGGAGAAGGAAATGGCAACCCACTCCAGTGTTCTTGCCTGGAGAATCCCAGGGACAGGGGAGCCTTGTGGGCTGCTGTCTATGGGGTCGCACAGAGTCGGACACGACTGAAGTGACTTAGCTGCAGTAGCAGCAGGTTTGTCATAGCCTTTCTTCCAAGGAGTAAGAGTCTTTTAATTTCATGGCTGCAGTCAACATCTACAGTGATTTTGGAGCCCAAGATAATAAAGTCTCTCACTGCTTCCACTGTTTCCCCATCTATTTGCCATGAAATGATGGAACCAGATGCCATGATCTTAGTTTTCTGAATGTTAAGTTTTAAGCCAACTTTTTCACTCCCCTTTCACTTTCACTTTCATCAAGAGGCTCTTTAGATCTTCACTTTCTGCATAAGGGTGGTGTCATCTGCGTATTTGAGGTTATTGATATTTCTCCTGGCAATCTTGATTCCAGCTTGTGCTTCATCCAGTCTAGCATTTCACATGATGTACTCTGTATATGAGTTAAATAAGCAGGATCACAATATATAGCCTTGATATACTCATTTCCTGATTTGGAAACAGTCTGTTGTTCCATGTCCAGTTTTAACTATTGATTCTTAACCTGCATACAGATTTCTCAGGAGGCAGATCAGGTGATCTGGTATTCCCATTTCTTGAAGAATTTTCCACATTTTGTGGTGATCCACACAGTCAAAGGATTTGGCATAGACAATAAAGCAGAATTAGTTATTTTTCTGGAACTCTTTTTCTTTTTCGATGATCCAACAGATGTTGGCAATTTGACCTCTGGTTGCTCTGCCTTTTCTTTTTTTTTCTGTGCAAAAACAAGGTATATATTTATTTTCATTCATTCAAGTCATATTTTGTATCCTTTTTCTTCTTTTAATTAAATTTATTTTTATTTTAATTTTTTACTCTACAATGCTGTATTGGTTTTGCCATACATCTAGCTTGAACATTTGGAAGTTCACAGCACACGTACTATTGAAGCCTAGCTTGGATAATTTCGAGCATTAATTTGCTAGCATGTGAGATGAGTGCAATTGTGTAGTAGTTTGAACATTCTTTGGCATTGCCTTTCTTGGGGATTGGAATAAAAACTGACGTTTTCCAGTTCTGTGGCCACTGCTGAGTTTTCCAAATTTGCTGGCATATTGAGTTTAGCACTTTCACAGCATCATCTTTTAAGATTTGAAATAGCACAATTGGAATTCCATCACCTCTACTAGTTTTGTTCATAGTGATACTTGACTTCACATTCCAGGATGTCTGGCTCTAGGTGAGTGATCACATCATCATGGTTATCTGGGTCATGAAGATCTTTTTTTATAGTTCTGTATATTGTTGCCACCTCTTCTTAATATTGTTTGCTTCTGTTAGGTCCATACCATTTCTGTCCTTTATTGTGCCCATCGTTGGATGAAATGTTCCATAGGTATCTCTAATTTTCTTGAAGAGATCTCTGGTCTTTCTCATTCTATTGTTTTCCTCTGTTTCTTTGCTCTGATCACTGAGGAAGGCTTTCTTATCTCTCCTTGCTATCCTTTGGAAGTCTACATTCAAATAGGTATGTCTTTCCTTTTCTCCTTTGCCTTTCACTTCTCTTCCTTTCTCATCTGTCTGTAAGTCCTCCTCAGACAACCATTTTGCCTTTTTGCATTTCTTTCTCTTGGGGATGGTGTTGATCACTGCCTACTGTATAATGTCATGAACCTCCATCCAGGTCTTCAGGCACTCTGTCTGTCAGAGCTAATCCCTTGAATCTATTTGTCATGTCTACTGCATAATCATAGGGGATTTGAATTAGGCCATACCTGAATGGTCTAGTGGTTTTCCCTACTTTCTTCAATTTATATCTGAATTTTGCAATAAGGAGTTCATGAACTGAGCTACCATCAGCTCCTGGTTTTCTTTTTGCTAACTGTATAGAGCTTCTCCATCTTTGGCTGCAAAGAATATAATCAATCTGACTTTGGTGTTGACCATCTGGTGATGTCCATGTGTAAAATCTTCTCTTGTGTTGTTGGAAAAGGGTATTTGCTATTACCAGTGCATTCTCTTAGCAAAACTCTGTTAGCCTTTCCCTGCTTCATTTTGTACTCCAAGGCCAAATTTGCCTGTTATTCCAGGTATGTCTTGACTTCCTACTTTTGCATTTCAGTCCACTATGATGAAAAGGATATCTTTTTTGGCTGTTAGTTCTAGAAGTCTTGTAGGTCTTCATAAGTTCAGTTCATGTCGACTCTTTGCAGTCCCATAAATCACAGCACGCCAGGCCTCCCTGTCCATCACCATCTCCCAGAGTTCACTCAAACGCATGTCCATCGAGCCAGTGATGCCATCCAACCATCTCATCCTCTGTCGTCCACTTCTCCTCCTGCCCCCAGTCCCTCCCAGCATCAGAGTCTTTTCCAATGAGTCAACTCTTTGCGTGAGGTGGTCAAAGTACTAGAGTTTCAGCTTTAGCATCATTCCTTCCAAAGAACACTCAGGGCTGATTTCCTTTACAGTGGACTGGTTTGATCTCCTAGCATTCGAAGGGACTCTCAAGAGGTCTTCATAGACCCATTCAAATTCAGCTTCTTTGGCCTTAGTGTTTGGGGCATAGACTTGGATTAGTGTAATATTTAATGGTTTGCCTTGGAAATGAACAGAGATCATTCTGTTTTTGAGATTATTCTGTTTTGAGTCGTTTTTGAGATTGCATCCAAGTACTGCATTTTGGAATCTTTTTTTGACTATGATGGCTACTCTATTTCTTCTAATGGATTCTTGCCCACAATCATAGATACAATTATCATCTGAGTTAAATTTACCCATTTCAGTCCATTTTAGTTCACTGATCCCTAAAATGTCGATGTTCACTCCTGCCATCTCCTGTTTGACCATTTCCAATTGACCTTGATCTGTGGACCTAGCATTCCAGGTTCCTATGGAACATTGTTCTGTACAGCTTTGCACTTCACTTCCATCACCAGTCATACCCACAACTGGGTCTTGTTTTTGCTTTGGCTCCATCTCTTTATTCTTTCTGGAGTTATTTCTCCACTGTTCTCCAGTAGTATATTGGGCACCTACCGACCTGGGTAGTTCATTTTTCGGTGTCCTATCTTTTTGTCTTTTCATACTGTTCATGGGATTCTCAAGGCAAGAATACTGAAGTGGTTTGCAATTCCCTTCTCCTGTGGACCACACTTTGTCAGAACTCTCACCATGACCTGTCCATCTTGGGAGCCCTTAAATGGCATGGCTCATAGTTTCATTGATTTAGACAGGCTGTGGTCCATGTGATCCATGTGTACAGGCTGCTGACCTGTACCTCCATGGAAGACACTCAAACACTCAAAGGCAGGTCTGTCTCTGTCTCTGTGGGTTCTCCTGCTGCACACAAGATTTTGTTTGAGCTCTCTGAGTGTCTCTGGTAGGTATGGGGTTTGATACTAAATGTAATTTCTCCCCTCCTACCATCTTGTTGGGGCTTCTCCTTTGCCTTTGGACATGGGGTATCTTTTTTTGGTGGGATCCAACATTTTCCTGTTGACAGTTGTTCAGCAGCAAGTTTTAATTTCGCAGTTCTCACAGGAGAAGATGAGTGCATGTCCTACTCCACCATGGTAGAAAGGGAAGGTAGGTGTAATATAAGAAAAGGAATCAACTGTAAAGGTATTGATATTATTTAACAATAATTTACATTTTACATTAATAAGATTGGGCAATCTTCATTAATAAAGAAATATGTATGCATTTACTTAAAAGATAACAGATTTTTAAAATATGTTTTTAATGAGTCTCTTTTAAGTATACATGACATGGTTGACAGAAATCTAAGTGACTAGCATTCTGGTGTTTTATCATTTTGCATTACTAAATAGCTGATGCATAAATAATTATTGCATATAGATATAGGCTAGTTGTTCAAAATAACCTTTGTACCATTAAATCCAATCTATATTTTGTAAACTTCAAATCTTATTCTTCAGTGGACAGCAGTCTTTTAACCCAAATCACTTACAGCCTATATTGGTTGCTCAAAATTAAATTTTTATTAAAATAAATCCTATAAATAGTTTAATTTTAAGTTAGTAATCTGATAGTTTACTTCATCTAGAAATATACTGCATAGATTTTATGTATATTGACTACTCAAATTTTATTTTTCCAAAAGCCTGAATATCTTCCTACTGTGGATATTAAAAGAATGTGAAAATCAGGACACATGCCCATTCTTCCCTGCTCACTAGGGGACAATATCGCTCAAGGGAACAGGTGTTCTTTCCATCCCCTCTGCCAGCTTCCTGCCCACTCCCAGGTGATGGTTCTATTGGATACATTAACTGGGTGCCAGAGCTTGAAAGGCCCACTAACATTTGGCTTGAGCCCTTTTATATATGGCTCTCAGAAGTGAATGTTAAAGAGAACCTACCGCAAAAGACTCTAGGAAAATGTCCAAAACAAGTGAAACATCATAATAGAAGGAAGCAAGCAATAATACTGCCCTCTTCTGATTCAAGGAGGAAGGAAAGCAATTTCAAATGAATATGGGTTCTCCTAGTAGCTCAGAGGCAGAGGATCCTTTTGCCAATGCATTATTTATTGATTATTCTAGAACAACGAGTAAACAAAATTGACACATAATCTATGACATACTATTGATTATAAAACAATCTGATTTCTGAGATAACATGTGAAAAAAAGTGTCATTTGGGAGATGAACACAATAATATCTGCTATTTAATCAATGCTTTTACTCTAGTTGGAAATTGGACTTAATGTTTTATTTACAGTAATTCACTCTCAGAGCATATAAACTATTAGTATTATTGGGCATGTTTATGGTGCTATTTCTATAAATTGAGAAAATTGAGGCTTAGAGAAGTTAAACAGCTTCCCCTTGGCTAAACAGCAGACAGAGAGGGGCTCAGGATTTGTACTCAAATTATATCTGCCTAAAAAATTAGGTAGGAAATGAGTACACAATCACTAAGGGGCAAAAGAATTGTGAATATTAATATTATTTATATCATAGATATGAGGAAACTATGACTAATTGAGTCTAATGGGTAAAGTAAAAATAGGAATCCATGCTGCTTCTGTACTTTCAAATACAGGGAATTACAACTAAAGCCATTATCCTTACAGTCATGGGTGTACTCTGAAGGGTAACTGAATTCAGGGAAAATAATATTTGTTTAGGAAAGGCTGAGTTTCCAATAATGTCAGAGAAACAAATTTGTACTGCCATTTAGTTTTACACATATGGACCTGAAGCAAAGGTGAGAAACCAGGGAGTGGGATGTAAAAACCTATGAGAGGACAGATCGTGCGAGTCTTTAAGAGGGGAGCAGGAGGCACAGAACCAAATTAGAGTAAGAACCACAGTTATGAATCAAGAGGAAAAGGGCCAGCTCTGGAGAAAGAGAAATTAGCAGAAAAGAATAGAAGAACAAGAATAATAAAGAGGCTTAAAGATCAAAAGTCTAAAGAATTGGAGAGATTTAATAAAACACGAATTGAGAAAAGGTTATTGAATTGAAGTAGGCAGGTGGTGATATTAAGAGAATAATTTCCGTCGTAGGGTGCTTTCAAAAGCCAGATATGCAGAGGATTAAAACGTAAATGAGTTGAAGCTGTGGCACAGGTGTGACTCACATCTCAGGAATTGGCAATAAAAGGAAGAAGGGAAATAGAATGTTACCACGGAACTCTGTGAAAAGGAGAAATTTAAAATGTCAGCAAAAGAGGCATTGGGGAACGAGAATGAATCAAATGCAGCACATAATTTGAAAATGCGTTATAGAGAGATGTTTGAGAGGTTTGAGAGTTCTTCTGTTCACTGCCCAATATTTTATTGAGTCACTATTGTGAACAGCACTGCTAAGGCTGGGGTTGGAATGACGGCTCAAAGCATACTTCCTGAGCACAAGTTGCTTAAAACTTAGATGGGAAAACTGAGATATTAAAAAACAACTAAACTATAGCAAATAATATATAGTGGGCAAAGGAGACACAAAGGAGACACAAAGGACAGAGCCTACCTCAGATGAAGGACAGCAAGGTTGCCATGGAAGTGATGTCCAAACTGATTTTTAAAACTCAAGTGTGTGGAGGGCAAGGGGGCAATGAGAAAAAGCCAGAACTTAGAGGCTCACTTAGCTCTTTTAGAAAGCTGCACATAGAATGGCATGGGTCTTGAATGAAAGAATAATGATGGTAGATGCAGTCAAAAAGGGTAGAAGGGTTCATGCGAAGAGGATTTATGTTCTAAAATCGTGGCATCCAGTCCCATCAATTCATGGCAAATAGATGGAGAAACAATGGAAACAGTGAGAGACTTTAGTTTTCTGGGCTACAAAATCACAGCAGATGGTGACTGCAGCCATGAAATAGAAAGACACTTACTCCTTGGAAGAAAAGCTATGACCAACCTAGACGGCATATTGAAAAGAAGAAACATTACTTTGCTGACAAAGATCTGTCTAGTCAAAGCTGTGGTTTTTCCTGTAGTCATGTATGGATGTGAGAGTTGGACTATAAAGAAAGCTGAGAGCCAAAGAATTGATGCTTTTGAACTGTGGTGTTGGAGAAGACTCTTGAGAGTCACTTGGTCTACAAGGAGATCCAACCAGTCAATCTTAAAGGAAATCAGTCCTGAATATCCATTAGAGAGACTGTTGCTGAAGCTAAAGCTCCAATACTTTGGCCACCTGATGTGAAGAACTGACTCTCTGGAAAAGACCCCGATGCTGGGAGAGATTGAAGGCGGGAGGAGAAGGGAATGACAGAGGATGAGATGGTGGGATGGCGTCACCAACTCGATGGACATGAGTTTGAGCAAGCTCTGGGAGGTGGTGATGGATAGGGAGGCCTGGTGTGCTACAGTCCATTGGGTCGCAAAGAATTGGACACAACTGAGCTACTGAACTGACTGACTGACATTTAGCTGCAGCTGTTTATAATCAAGTTTCAAACACACACAGAAAACACTTGGGGAAAATTTAAGCTGAGTAAAAATATACTCTTCATATGATTCAGAAAATCTCAATAGATTTTCCATGAAAGCCCATCTTTAGTATTTTTATCAAATAAATGGTATGTTATATATTCGTTTCCTGTGACTGCTGGAACACATTATCATAAAAAATGGCTTAAAACAGCACAAACTTATCATATAGTTCTGAAAGTCAGAGGATGAAATTGGTCTCTCTTAGGTTAAAATCACAGCTACCCATCTTTCTAGAAATTCTAGAGGAAAATCTTTTTTCCTTTTTTTTGTTTTTTAATCTTTTCCAGCTTTTGGAGGCCATTAACAGTCTCTCTCTCTCTCTCTCTTTTCCTTTTTATTGGAGTATAATTGCTTTACAGTGTGGTTAGTTTTTGCGGTACAATGAAGTGAATCAGCTGTGTGTATATATACATCCTCTCCTCCTTGGACCTCTCTCCCACTCCACCGCATCCACCCATCCAGGTCATCACAGAACACTTAGTGGAGCTCCCTGTGCTTTCATTCATGGTCCTTTGCTGAATCTATAAATCCAGTAAAGCTGGGTGAATCCTTCTCATGCTACCATCTCTCTGGTTCTCTCTCTCCTGCTTCCCTCTATTATTTATAAGAACTCCTGTGATATGTCAAGCCTCCCAGGTAATCCAGAATAATCTCCCCATTACAAGGTCAGCTGATTAGCACATTTAATTCTTTCTGCAATTCTTTAATTGCTCTTTGCATTTAACCTAAACAAATCATAGTTTCTGGGGATTAAACATGGACATCTTTGGGAGGCCATTAATCTGCTTACCACGACTATATCTAGAGACAGAAGAGACAGTATGCAATGGGAAAGATCAGTAATGGGTCTTTCCAATGGATCATTGAACGGCCTACAAGCATTCAGTGAATATTTGCTATATGCAAAGAACTATATCAAGATTATATAATATGTTTAAACATCAAGACATAGTATATCTAAGAGAGTTGAAGTCAAACTATAAATATCAAAGTCAAACAAATTATAAACTAATACAGCAAATGAAGATAGTGTAGTAAAATTTGAATAAATAAGTATGGAGAACAATTAATTAATTTTAAAAATAATAAAAGTAAGATGAATTCTACCCAGAAGTGATTTTCTAAAGAAGGTAAATTGGTCTCCTTGAGGAAATAATAGACATGGAATAATATAGAATGAAGAAAAGCATTTCAAGTAATAGGGTTTTTTGTTTTTGTTTATATGTGGCC
>SJYQ01003747.1:29583-69969 GCA_006410935.1 Redunca redunca
ACCCATTATTCTTGAAGAAAACTATCATTATGGGGACATCTGATTTATGTTAAGTGGTATTGATCATTATATCTTGGAAGATTCATATTTGAAGACAGAATACCTAAATTCAAACTGGATTCATTCTCAATTGCCCTGTTACTTCAGAAGAGTCATTATCTCTCTTAGAAAAATAATATATTTTATCTATTCTCTGTAGATTAATGTCATGATCATGGTATCAATGTTCCTTATAAACTTTAGAGTGCTATGCATGTTGGTACAGTTAGAGTAATTATGATGGCCCTTAATTACTGCTACTGCTGCTGCTGCTGCTAAGTCGCTTTAGTCGTGTCCAACTCTGTGCGACCCCATAGACGGCAGCCCACCAGGCTCTTCCATCCCTGGAATTCTCCAGGCAAGAATACTGGAGTGGGTTGCCATTTCCTTCTCCACCTTAATTACTAGATTGAAGAATTAAGATTCTAATATATGAAAAATATAAATCATAAGTTTATGATTCACAAACTGGGAGTTATATATGGAGTGTTATAGACACTTGCTATAGAATTAAAAAGATTAAATCAAAGGGTACAATTTGAAGGCCACAGTTGAAGTATATTAAGAAAAAAGTGAACTAGATTTGGATGAGGAATAGAGAACTGCACAGACACGTTTGCAGTGAATGTGTTACAATGAAATGCATCCATAGAAACTGGTAATTGACTTGGCAGGGATTGGAAGAAGAGCAAGAACGTAATATCTAAGACTGCATAGGAACAAATGGCTTTATGGTGACTTGGATGTTAATACTGTGTGTGAAAGGGCTCTATTCAGGCTTAGCAGTGTTATAATCTGATATTGATGTCTGCCATTAAAGTGATAGCACATATGTGTAGGTTTAGTACCTATCGTCTTTGACATTGAGAAGTTCAGAGATTCATTGTATATGTGCCTATGTTCTTTAGAGCAATTACCACAGCACTATGTACTTCCATGTCTTTCTAAATTTTGATTACACGTTTCTTAAGGTCAAAGCTGTCTCTTCCTGTCACTGCTTTTCATAGTGTCTATCATAACAATAGCTCAGCAAATGTTTAAATAAATTAAATAGTTATACAGCTTTCCTGAGTTTGTCTCATACAGTTCTTGCAAGTAGCTGTCTCCTCCATGAATTGGCAGAGGCTATCTGTAGTCAATTTGTGTATAATCGATCATTTAATACACAATGGCTTTGCAAATCCTTGGGTCCCAGTAAGTGTTTTCTCAGCTGAGTTGAGGACATGCAACTTTGACAAAAGAAGTCATATAGCATACAGCCACATACTTTGTGAATTACTCTCAAATTACAAAAAGGGCTTGATATTCCATTATGGTGACATATCAATATTTCAGACTGAGTATTGGAAAACCACACATATCATTAAAATGAGAAAATTAGATCTAGATATCAACTCCATCAAAGTAATGTACTGGCATCTTGGCTGTTAAGGGTGGTAGGAAGGAGAGAGAAAAGAAAGGACAAAGAAAAGGAAGGAAAAAAGAAAACTCAAACTCTTTCGGAACACACTTTTTCCCCCCCTACCTTGTATCCAAACTAAAAAGATTTCACTATTCCCATAGTATAGCAAATAAAATGCCTTTTATTAAACTATATTTTTACAATTGTCTATAATAAATTGTTGCTGACACTGAATCACAGTATATGTTTTGTACATCCTCTGGGGCTTTAAGTCATATCGCAACATGGTCTGAAAATTAGGCAGCTATTTGGTTGGATAACCTGATAGACAATACTTTGCTTTGCTTTTAAGAAGGCCAGATAGCCAAAGATGATCAATGGGAGAACTTTGCAAGGAAGTCTTTTGGTTCCCATATGATGCAACATTTTCTTTCTACTTATCAGTAAGAGGCACTTAATGAAAAAGACTGAATATCTGCCAGAGTCAACAAGACTCACTCCCAAAGAAAATAAAAGAACCAAATGATTGCTTGAATAAGTGTTTAGAAATGTTAGTCTCTTCATTTCCTTCATTGGAAATAAATGGGAAAATAGCATTTCTATTTATTTATAGAATCTGTATATTTATAAGCTGCAGTTCTGAATAATGAACTCCACTGGCCATGCCAAATCTCCAGCAAATTGCCCAGCAGGCAGGGAGGTGTGAAGGAGGGGGCAGTTACAGAGTGGAGAGAAAATCACCACCTTTAGTCACTGAAATAGCACCTTGCCTGGAATCAGAATATATAACCGGTATGTCACTGTTTCACAAACCTCATTATGAAGTCAACTGCCTGTGTTTACTTCACCTGGACCAGTTTGACAAATGACATCATGGTTTGTTCTCAAATCACGAAGTTTCAATATCTTACCAGTCTAGCTCCTAGGTGTAGGAGGGTTCAGAAAGGTTAAAAACACTTGTTGGTTCAGTGCCCTCCTTAATAATAAGCTGCTCCTCTCCGGCCCTCTGCCTTTTAGTGATTGTGCAGCTCCAGTTCTATTATTGAAGAATGGCTTAAAGAAAATGATACTACTCTACAGTTATAACTTCCTTGGCTCCCTTCAGTTTTCTAAGATAATAGCCAAAGGATGCAGACAGTGTAATCAAGAGCATCTTTCTTGGATGCCAGTTGACATTGGTAGATCTCTGAGATAATTTTCTCCTGGCCACCTGTCATCTGCAATGATTTAAAAGGAATTCTCTTTTTCTAACTTGATTTGAAATTATCATAGTGTCTTCAGAAAACTTTAGGCATTAAATGATAGCAATTAAGGAACTGCAACAGAAGGAATTTTTTAGATCAATGTGCATTTATCTGTAATTTTTATTCCTTTATTTAGAATTGGTTTCATTTACAATCTGAAGCACATAAATGGTTTACATTATTGTCAAAGGATTAACTTTCACAGTTTTCACATTCTACCATTACTTTTTGGTATATAAATCCTTGGTTATCTTACTGTGTTTCTTATGAGGTTCTCAGTTCAAGATGTAATTGGTTTATATGATATATGTAAGGTAAGGGCATGAGTGTGTGCATGCTAAGTCGTGTCCAACCCCTTGCAATCCCATGGACTATAGCCTACCATGTTCCTTTGTCCATGGGATTTTCCAGGCAAGAATACTGGAATGGGTTGCCATATCCTACTTTAGGAACTCTTCCTGACCCAGGGATCAAACATGCATCTCCAGCATCTCTTGAGTTGCCAAGTAGATTCTTTACCACTGCACTATGAGACCAGGTCTACATTAGCAATATAAATATTTTCAGGATAAAACATTTACAATTTAAGCCTGTAAATGTTTTATCCTGAAAATATTTATATTGCTAAAGTAGATTTTATCCCTTTTTAATATGAAAGTGTTCTACATCATCTGATATTCTTTATACCTTGCTTCCATTAGGCAACTTCCTTCCTTAGCAGTAGGTACTACTTACTATGGTCTTCCCTGGTGGTGGTTCAGCAGGTAAAGAACCCTCCTGCAATGCAGGAGATGTGGGTTCAATCCCTGGGTCAGGAAGATCCCCTGGAGAAGGAAGTGGCAACCCACTCCAGTATTCTTGCCTGGGAAATCCCATGGACAGAAGAGCCTGGTAGGTTATAATCCATTGGGTTCACAAAAGAGTCAGATACGACTTAGTGACTAAACAACAACTACTGCTACTTATTTTACAGAAATGGTATATGTACCTTGGTACCACAAAAACTTAGGCTCCACTGCTCCATTTTCAGGACCCCCTAATTAAAGTGTGGGCTTCCCTCGTAGCTTAGTGGTAAAGAATTCACCTTCCAGTGCCACAGACGCCGGTTTGATCCCTGAATTGGGAAGATACCCTGGAGAAGGAAATGGCAACACATTCCAATAATCTGCCTGGGAAATCCCATGGACAGAGGAACCTGATAAGCTACAATCCATGGGGTCACAAAAGTGTGAGAAAAGACTAAGTGACTAAACACCAACAATTAAAGTGCACACAGCACTTGAAAGCTTTTAGACCTTCACTACTTAAAGTATGGCCTGGGTACCAGCAACAGAAACTCTGGTAGGAAACAGATATGCAGAATGGTTGGCCTCACCCTAGACCAACTGTATCACTATCTGAAGTTTAACAAGATTTCCTAGATGAATTTTATTTAATAGACTGGAGTTTATGACACACTGCTTTAGACATTTGATGTTGCATCATAGACCGCCAGAGGAAGGCAGCCACATTCTTGCCCCTCATCCCTTTAAAAGGGATATTTTTGGAGGGAGAAGATATTGGCTTCCAAGCAGGGGATTTGCCGATGACTTGTCATATTGGTTGGAATAAATAGCTTCCTTCAAACCCAAATCACTATCCATTGGCTACCATTTACTGGTTTCATTTTATCACTTCTGGTAGTAGTAATTTTTTCTAAAAATGCCATTTTTATTTCATTTTTTCCCTCTTTAGAGCTTCTTTTCTGTCACCATCTCAGCTAAGCCCTTTATAGTAAAATGGTAAGTACCATAGCTCTCAAACAACCTGTACAACATTCTCCAGTGACATTTTTTCTCTTTCTCTTTCCACCATTCTGGCTGCACTATTCTAGGCCCAGTTTGAATTCCAGGAATTGATGTTTCTTTACCTTTCACATGGTTTTTGTTGGAATCAGCAGTTTCTTCACAGACTTGTGCTGATCAGTATTCAGCGGAATATACCACCACAGAGCCTCTCCATTGCTCAGAGGTGTTCTTCTGCATAGCCTCCTTTCTCCTGTCCTCTAATCTATGAACTCTAGCTGCCTTGCTGTTTCTGCACCTCAGCTCCATCCCTTTACTGCAGAGAGACTGCCAGACTCCAGTTAGCTCCCCCTCCTGCCCTGTTGCTGGAAACTCTCCCAGGGCAGAAACCTGGGGCAGTTGGGGGCCCCTTTCCACTACCTCTACTATCCTTGTTTGCTTCTTGTCATTCAAGGATACTTGTTTTTTGTTGTTTGACATCCAGTACCTGAAAAATCACTGCTAGTTTTATTTTGTTTTTGCTGTTTTAAGCCAGAGGTAAATCCAGTCCATGTTATTTCATCTCGGCCTGAAGTAATTTCATCTTGGCCTGAATTAAAAGGCTCAATTTCATCTTGATGTGAAGTTAGCAAGCAGTATTAAAATCACATTTTCATAGAGAAATCCTTTACATTGGTTCTTTAAAACGTAAGCTTTTATTTTAAATAAAATTAAAAGCCATTGTTGAACTTGGAGCATAATGACATGAAAATGTGCATATTTTAAAAGGGAGAAGTTAATGAATCAGGCCCATTTCTCTCTGCAACCTATGTATTGCGCACTAGATGCTTTTTGATAATGTATGTGGTTGTGCTCAGTCGTGTCCAACTCTGCGACCCCATGGATTATAGCCTGCCAGGCTCCTCTGTCCCTGGAATTTTCCTGGCAAGGCTAGTGGAGTGGGTTGCCATTTTGAGAAAGTAATCTAGTTAATTTTTTGCCTTAGAACCTGGATAGAGCATCTTATCAATTTATTTGATATAAAATTTTAAAGTATCTATTTGGGTTACTATTGGTCTATTACAGTATTTCAGACTCCACACTAGCTATGTGATTCTTCCTAGTCCAACCTCTTCTTACAAAAATTAGATAAGTATAGTGCACCCATTTTTGAAAAGAAAAATGAGACTTAAGTTTAACATCTTTCCTAAATTTTCACGCTTGGTAATAAAATTCAGTGTCAAGTTTATCTGGCTGAAGTATCTATGCTTTGAGACATTTTACATACATTCATGGTACTGTATAATAAGAAGTACATTCAGAAAACATAACTTTCACTTTTTTGCTCTAATTGAAATCTGACTCTCAAACTTAATCACTGTTTCCCCTGAAACCTTCTAGTGAGCCATGAGATGGGACAGATTTCTTCTTTGCTCCTTATTTCTACCCTTCAGACTCTTACCTGCCATCCCTTTTCCATAAAACCCCCAGGTTTGAAGCTCACCTGTCTTTTCTGCCATCTCTGTAGGCCTGGGATTACTCCTCCTTACTCCTAGGAAATTTTAGCAATTGGTTATGATGGGATTCAGGGCACATAACCCCCCAAATATGATGCCTTGTCAGTGTTAATATTTTAAGCTGAAGGAATTTGAGAAATGGTAGGTTCAGAAAGGACTTTCTGAGCATCTCCCTGAAACAGGACCTAAGACTCTCATGTGAGAAGTGTTCTTCCTCTACTGGGAGGAATAGAGCCTCCTCATCTCTGAAGATGGAACGACATGGAGGGGAACCTGAACCACAGGACTTACTCAGTTCCCCTCCGTTCACTACACTTACTCAGATGCATGGTTCTCCATTTTCCCATGATTTCCATTCTTCACCAAAACCATAAAAATGTTCAGTTCAGTCTGTTCAGTTCAGTCACTCAGTTGAGTCTGACTCTTTGTGACCCCATGGACTGCAGCATGCCAGGCTTCCCTGTCCATCACCAACTCCCAGAGCTTACTCAAACTCATGTCCATTGAGTCAGTGATACCATCCAACCATCTCATCCTCTGTCGTCCCCTTCTCTTCTCGCCTTCAATCTTTCTCAGTATCACGGTCTTTTCCAATGAGTTGGTTATTTGCTGCAAATGGCCGATGCCTATCCACAACTGCAGAAAAGAGAATTTTCTTTCAAAAGGCTCTAACCTAATGCCCTCATGGCCCACTCACAGAACAAAGGATTGAGCAAATACCAAGAAAATGAAAAGTGAAGTCTCTCAGTCGTGTCCGACTCTTTGTGACCCCATGGACTGTAGCCTACCAGGCTCCTCTGTCCATGGGATTTTCCAAACAATAGTACTGGAGTGGATTGCCGTTTCCTTCTCCAAGGGATCTTCCCAACCCAGGGATCGAACCCAGGTCTCCCGCATTGTAGACAGACGCTTTATCATCTAAGCCACCAGGAGCTTAAAGGCTGCATACTGGCCCTTCCTCGCCTGGAGGCAGAGAAGCAGGCTTGAGACAGCCAGAGCAAGGGGCTACTACAATCTCAGCCCCAGAGATGGCATCTTCTACCAAACTGTGAGCAGGCTTCCAGATGCTAACCACGTTTTCCTGAGATCCTGGATGGTTGACATCTGCCAGGAGGGTTGCAGCCTGAGATCAACTCTCCAGAAGAGACATATGGCACACCTGAGATGGTGCTCTCACAGCGCACCTGGGAAATGAAGCAGCCTGGACAGGGAGGTGATTAAGACGCATGGCCCACCAGATAGAGTGTGCTCACCAAGCACCTGGTCACCTGTGTTGCTCAGACCTGGGAAGGGCACAACCGCATGCCCAACCCACAGAGACTGAGCCAGAACTGTGTCAGTATCTCCTGTGGAGGTACGGGTCAGCAGTGGCCTGCTGCAGCAGACCTGGGTATGGCTTAAGCCCTCTTGGAGGAGGTCACCATGAACCTCACCATAGAACCACCAAAACTTACACAAGACTGGAGAACAGACTCTTGGAGGGCACCAAAAAAGCCTTGTGCACACCAGGACCCAGGAGAAAGGAGCAGAGACCCCATGATAAACTGACCCAGACATGCCCATGAGTGTCCAGGAGTCTCCGGTGGAGGCGTGGGTCGGCAGTGGCCTGCTGCAGGGTTGGAGGCACTGAGTGCAGCAGTACATGCAAGGGACGTTTTGAAGGAGGTCACCATTATCTTCATTACCTCCACCAGAGTTTGGCCTCAGGTCAAGCAACAGGGAGGGCACACAGCCCCTCCCATCAACAGAAAATTTTATTAAAGATTTACTGAACATGGCCACACCCATCAAACCAAGACCCAGTTTGCCCCTCAATCAGTCTCTCCCATCAGGAAGCTTCCATAAGCCTCTTATCCCTATCTATCAGAGGGCAGAGAGAATGAAAACCACAATCACAGAAAACTATCCAAACTGATCACATGGACCATAGCCTCCTCTAGCTCAGTGAAACTATGAGCCATGCCATGAAGGGCCACCTAAGACAGACGGGTTGTGGCAACAGTTCTGACAAAACGTGGTCCACTAGAGAAGGTAATGGCCAACCACTTCAGTGTTCTTTCCTTGAGAACCCCATGAACATTCAGTTCAGTTCAGTCACTCAGTCGTGTCCGACTCTTTGCGACCCCATGTATCACAGCACGCCAGGCCTCCCTGTCCATCACCATCTCCCGGAGTTCACTCAGACTAACGTCCATCGTGTCTGTGATGCCATCCAGCCATCTCATCCTGGGTCATCCCCTTCTCCTCCTGCCCCCAATGCCTCCCAACATCAGAGTCTTTTCCAATGAATCAGCTCTTCGCATGAAGTGGCCAAAGTACTGGAGCTTCAGCTTCAGCGTCATTCCTTCCAAAGAAATCCCAGGGTTGATCTCTTTCAGAATGGACTGGTTGGATCTCCTTGCAGTCCAAGGGACTCTCAAGAGTCTTCTCCAACATCACAGTTCAAACGCATCAATTCTTCGGTGCTCAGCCTTTTTCACAGTCCAACTCTCACATCCATACATGACCACAGGAAAAACCATAGCCTTGACTAGATGGACCTTAGTCGGCAAGGTAATGTCTCTGCTTTTGAATATGCTATCTAGGTTGGTCATAACTTTTCTTCCAAGGAACATTATGAGAAGTCAAAAAGATATAACACTGAAAGATGAACTCCCCAGGTTGGTAGATGCCCAATATGCTGCTGGAGAAGAGTGGAGAAATAACTCCAGAAAGAATGAAGTAAATGGGGTCAAAGCAAAAACAACACCCAGTTGTGGAAGTGACTGGTGATAGAAGCAAGGTCTGATGCTGTAAAGAACAATATTGCATAGGAACCTGGAATGTTAGGTCCATGAATCAAGGTAAATTGGAAGTGGTCAAACAGGAGATGGCAAGAGTGAACATTTACATTTTAAAAATCAGTGAACTAAAATGGACTGTAATGGGTGCATTTAACTCAGATGACCATTATATCTACTACTGTGGGCAAGACTCCCTTAGAAGAAATGAAGTAGTCATCATAGTCAACAAAAATGTTCAGGTTTAACCATTTACTTGACTGGGTCTTCATTTCCTTATGAAGCCTCCCGTATCATGTAAAACAAATTTGTACATGTTTCTAGTACTAATCTGTTTTCTGTTACAGAAACACAGCTGAGAAGCTAACAAGGATAGAGGAAAGGTATTTTTCCTCCGCCATGGCTCAATGTAACCCTTACTCTGGACATGACAGTCAGTGATTTCTGTTCCATGAAAATGTTTAAATTTTTAAATTCGCTTCTTTTAAAATGTGTATGGGTTTCATCTCATTCCTTGGCTTACTACTCTATAATGGCTCTTGATTTCACTCGTACGTATATCATTGTAAAAATTTATTATTGTTCAGTTCAGTTGCTCAGTCATGTCCAACTCTTTGTGATCCCATGAACTGCAGCACGCCAGGCCTCCCTGTCCATCACCAACTCCCAGAGTTCACTCAAACTCACATCCATCGAGTCGGTGATGCCATCCAGCCATCTCATCCTCTGTCGTCCCATTTTTCTCCTGCCCCCAATCCCTCCCAGCATCAGGATCTTTTCCAATGAGCCAACTCTTCGCATGAGGTGGCCAAAGTACTGGAGTTTCAGCTTTAGCATCATTCCTTCCAAAGAACACCAAGGACTGATCTCCTTTAGAATGGACTGGTTGGATCTCCTTGAAGACCATGGGACTCTCCAGAGTCTTCTCCAACACCACAGTTCAAAAGCATCAATTCTTCAGCACTCAGCTTTCTTCACAGTCCAACTCTTACATCCATACATGACTACTGGAAAAACCATAAGCCTTGACTAGACACACTTTTGTTGGCAAAGTAATGTCTCTGCTTTGGATTATGCTATCTAGGTTGGTCATAACATTCCTTTCAAGGAGTAAGCATCTTTTAATTTCATGGCTGCAGTCACCATCTGCAGTGATTTCGGAGCCCCCAAAAATAAAGTCTGACACTGTTTCCACTCTTTCCCCATCTATTTGCCATGAAGTGATGGGACCAGATGCCATGATCTTCATTTTCTGAATGTTAAGCTTTAAGCCAACTTTTCACTCTCCTCTTTCACTTTCATCAAGAGGCTTTTTAGTTCCTCTTCACTTTCTGCCATAAGGGTGGTGTTCTCTGCATTGTTTTTAAGTAGGGTGACAGTATAATGTTTTTTCTAAACAAAAGCACTTTTGAGAGTAAAGAAAGCTATCGACAACTGAGCTGGAGAATAGGCAAAACTAAGACTTACAGACACCTTATCCATAAGGTCCTACATGAGCTGGCTTCTACCCCATTCTCTTTCTTCTAACACTTGGCTACTCACTCACTTTGCTCAGTTTCACTGATTTCTTTGTTCTTCCGCTAATACACTGACAATTAAGGACTGTACAATGACTGGTCTTCTATTTGGGGAAAGATTCTCCTTTATTGGAATCTCATACAAGGGAGGCGTTTTCTAGCAGCAAACCCCCTCAGCTCTGTGAATTGTCCAAACTCCTTCATACAGTTAAGTTCAGGCAGTCAATCGTGTCTGACTCTTGGCGACCCCATGAACTGCAGCACACCAGTCTTCCCTGTCCATCACCAAGTCCTGGAACTTGTTCAAACTCATATCCATCGAGTCATTGTTTCTATTAAACCATCTCATCCTCTGTCATCCCCCTCTCCTCCTGCCTTCAGTCTTTCCCAGCACAAGGGTCTTTTTGAATGAATCTGTTCTTCACATCAGGTGGCCAAAGTATTGGAGCTTCACCTTCAGCATCAGTCCTTCCAATCAATATTCAGGACTGATTTCCATTAGGGTTGACTGGTTGAATCTCCTTGCAGTCCGAGGGACTCTCAAGAGTCTTCTCCAAAACCATAGTTCAAAAGCATCAATTCTTCAGCACTCAGCTTTCTTTATAGTCCAACTCTCACATCCATACATGACTACTGGAAAAACCATAGCTTTGACTAGACAGACCTTGGTTGGCAAAGTAATGTCTCTGCTTTTTAATACACTGTCTATGTTGGTCATAGCTTTTCTTCCAAGGAGCAAGTGCCTTTTAATTTCATTGCTGCAGTCACAATCTACAGTGATTTTGGAGCCCAAAATACAAAAGTATGTCACTGTTTCCATTTTTTCCCCATCTATTTGCAATGAAGTGATGGGACCAGATGCCATGATCTTAGTTTTCTGAATGTTGAGTTTTAAGCCAACTTTTTATCTCTCCACTTTCATGTTCATCAAGAGGCTCTTTAGTTATTCTTTGCTTTTTGCCATATCTGAGGTTGTTGATATTTCTCCTAACAACCTTGATTCCAGCTTGTGGTTCATCTAGTCCAGTATTTTGCATGATGTACTCTGCATATAAGTTAAATAAGTAGGGTGACAATGTACAGCCTTGATGTGCTCCTTTCCCAATTTGGAACCAGTCTGTTGTTCTATGTCCAGTTCTGTTTATTCCAGTGGCTCACAGATTTCTCAGGAGGCAGATCAGGTGGTCTGATATTTCATCTCTTGAAGAATTTTCCACAGTTAATTGTGATCCATGCTGTCAAAGGCTTTGGCATAGTCAGTAAAGCAGAAATAGATGTTTTTCTGTTACTCTCTTGCATTTTCAATGATCCAACGAATGTTGGAAATGTTGAACTGTGGTGTTGGAGAAGACTCTTGAGAGTCCCTTGGACTGCAAGGAGATTAAACCAGTCCATCCTAAAGGAAATGAACCGTGAATATTCATCAGAAGGACTGATGCTGAAGTTGAAGCTCCCATAGTTTGGCCATCTGATACAAAGAGCCTACTCATTGGAAAAGACCCTGATGCTGGGAAAGAACCTAAATCTAGCCTTTTCTAAATCTAGCTTGAACATCTGGAAGTTCATGGCTCATGTACTATTGAAGCCTAGCTTGAACATCTGGAAGTTCATGGCTCACGTACTACTGAAGCCTAGCTTGGAGAATTTTGGCCATTACTTTGCTAATGTGTGAGATGAGTGCAACTGTGCAGTAGTTTGAACATTCTTTGGCTTTGCCTTTCTTTGGGATTGGAATGGAAACTGACCTTTTCCAGTCCTGTGGGCACTGCTGAGTTTTCCAAATTTGCTGGCATATTGAGTGTAGCACTTTCACAGCATCCTCTTTTAGGAGCTGAAATAGCTCAACTGGAATTACATAACCTCCTCCACTAACTTTGTTCATAGTGATGCTTCCTAAGGCCCTCTTGACTTCACAATCCAGGATATCTGGCCCCGATGAGTGATCACCCCATCGTGGTTATCTGGGTCATGAAGATTTTTTTTGTACAGTTCTTCTGTGCATTCTTGCCACCTATTCTTAATATCCTCTGCTTCTTTTAGGTCCATACTGTTTCTGTCCTTTATTGTGCCCATCTTTTCATGAAATATTCCCTTGGTATCTCTAATTTTCTTGAAGAGATCTCTAGTCTTTCCCATTCTATTGTTTTCCTTTATTTATTTGTATTGTTCACTTATGAAGGCTTTCTTATCTCTCCTCACTATTCTTTGGAACTTTGCATTCAAAGGAGTATAGCTTTCCCTTTATCATTTGGGTTTCCCTTCTCTTCTTTCTCAGCTATTTGTAAGTCCTCCTCAGACAACCATTTTTCCTTTTTGCATTTCTTTTTCTTGCAGATATTCTTGGTCACTGCCTCCTGTACAATGTCATGAACCTCCATCCATAGTTCTTCAGGCACTCTGTCTATCAAATCTATCTCTTGAAACTATCACTTCCTCTGTATAATCATAAGGGACACCTGAATGGTATAGTGGTTTTCCCTACTTTATTCAATTTAAGTCTGAATTTTGCAATAAGGAGTTCATGATCTGAGCCACAGTCAGTTTCCAGTCTTGTTTTTTCTGACTGACTATACCCCTTACCCTACTTTTTTTCTTACTCTTCAATACTTATTGCCTCAGAAAAAGAAACTGCCTTGAATCAAAATCAAAAATTGACTAAAGACATATTTGTCCTTTAGAGAACTGACAATAATGTACCTCTAGGAAATCTGGCTCTTTAATTCATTCATTCAGGAAAACACTCTGATCCATCTCTATGGAAACTTTTAATTGACCAGTTGTGTCCCCTTGGGCATAGTCAGATCCAAGAATGAGAAGAAGAGGATGCTCGATTTCTTTACATAGTATAGTAAAGAACAGTGAATTTCTCTAGGCCATAGAAATAGAGAGATGACTGGGAATAGTACAGTTCAGTTCAGTCGCTCAGTGATGTCTGACTCTTTGACAGAAGAAATTTTAGAAATATATGCTCTGGAGAGAGGAGTAGCTGAGGTCTTTGGATACTAATGTACAATGCTAAATGTTAAATGGTTCCTTTTCTGTGTTTTAGTTATACAACTACCTTAGCATTAATCCCCAGAGTGCTATACATTTCTTCAAAGTACCACAGTGTTGCAGGAACAGATGAAAAATGCAGGGTTCCATATTGGTAATAAAACAGGTAAGGTGAGGGGAAAAAATGGACCATTTGAGATGTCAGGAAAAATTGTGATTTTGAAATGGGCCAAAAAGTACTAGCAGGGGTACTTTCTGTTTACTCTCTACAGCGATCCCTGTCTTTCATGGTTTTTTGAGCCTCTTTACAACTTCATCAGTTGTAGAAAACATGTAATAATGCAAATAATGCCTATTCATAGAAACGTGAGTTGGTTGTGTCCAGTAGTTGTATAGTCACTAAGTCATGTTCAACTCTTTGCAACCTCGTGGACTGCAGCACACCATGCTTCCTTATTCTTCACAATTTCCCAGAGTTTGATCAAATGTATGTCCATTGCATCAGTGATGCCATCTAACCATCTCGTCTTCTGCCACTCTCTTCTCCTTTTGCCTTCAATCTTTCCCAGCATCGGATCTTTTCCAATGAGTCAGCTCTTTGCACTTTGGCCACCTAGTGCCTGAAGCTTCAGCATCAGTCCTTCCAATGAATATTCAGGTTTGATTTCCCTTAGAACTGACTGGTTTGATGTCCTTGCAGTCCAAGGAACACACAAGTCTTCTCCAACACCACAGTTTGAAAACATCAATTCTTTGGCCTTCATCCTTCTTTAGGGTCCAACTCTCACATCTGGGTATGACTATAGGCTACAGTCCATGGGGTCGCAAAGAGTCGGACACGACTGAGCGACTTCACTTCACTTTCACTTTGTTAACAAAGTGATTTTTCTGCTTTTTAATATGCTGTCTAGGTTTATCATAGCTTTTCTTCCAAGGAGCAAGTGTCTTTTAATTTCATGGCTGCAGTCCATGCATTTGGGAGCGCAAGAAAGTAAACTCTGCCACTGTTTGCATTTTTCCAATCTATTTGCCATGAAGTGGTGGGACTGGATGCCATGATCTTAGTTTTTTTAATGATTTAAGCCAGCTTTTCCACTCTCTTCTTCCACTGTCATTAAGAGGCTCTTTAGTTCCTCTTCACTTTCTTCCATTGATTATTGCTTGCGCTATACCAATTTTTGCATCTGTTTTAAGTTCATTTTAGTTCTTTACTTCATAGTTAATTTTAAAATTTTCCTTTTAGTAAGTAATAACATATTTCCAATTCCTTCAGTAATTGAGTTAAATGAAATACTTGTCATGTGTTCATTTTTATATTTCTAAGAGAGCCAAAATGTTACCTTAAAGGAAAAAAAAGTATTCTTTAATGAAGCTAAGACTATCAGAAATCAGACTACTTTGGGCAACACTGGAATATATCTGGCTTAAGATTTTGCAAAAATAAATAATTTGTGTTCTTCAAAATTTTATCAGAAAATTCATCTTTGAAATTATAAAAGGAAGACATAGNTATCTTAAGTTTTGTGAGTAAATATAGGTATTTACATAGCAGTCTAAATTGTGTAATAGATGTTTTGAAAATCTTAACCCTTTTCATGCCACTACAGTGCTTATCCGATTGTTTAGCTTTTTTTCCCTTACAAATATTTTTAATGTGTTTTTAAATTTCTTTTTGTTTTGGTAGTTTTTCCTGTGGAAAGTGTTAAAATCACTGGCTTTTCCAAAATAACAGAGATCAAATTCAGCAAACTTTTTCTATAAAGGAACAGGTAGTAAATATTTTATGCTTTGCCGGCCATATGGTCTCTGTCACAACTATTCAGCTCTTCTGTTGTAATGCTAACACAGTCACAGAAAACACAAACAAATGAGCCCCCAGAAATTTTTTGCACAAAAGCAGGATTTGGCCAGTGGGCCATTGTTTGCCAACCCCTGAGATAGATTATGATTTATTTACTCAGAGCTTATTATAAAACTATTAAAATAATTAGTTGGAACTTTTGGAGTTGGAAATTATTTAATGTAATTAAGAGTAAGAAGCAGAAGACAGATTTTTTTTATCATTCTATTAAAATATATATAGATATAGAAGATTATAATGAAGCTTAAATAATGGGTAAAAAATATTAAAAAATTCTGTAATTCAATAACATTGCCAGGAGCATGGCACGATGAATATAAAAGATCCACAACTAAAGATCCACTGCTTAAAACAAGAAATTTGGTCAAAATCAGAGTAGAAGTGAGCCTTCTAGTTCAGTTTGGTTCAGTTCAGTCACTCAGTTGTGTCCGACTCTTTGGGACCCCATGAACCACAGCACACCAATCTTCCCTGTCCATCACCAAATCCTGGAACTTGTTCAAACTCATATCCATTGAGTCAGTGATTCAATAAACCATCTCATCCTCTGTCATCCCCTTCTCCTCCTGCCCTCAATCCCTCCCAGCATCAGGGTCTTTTCAAAGGAGTCAGCTCTTCACATCAGGTGGCCAAAGTGTTGGAGCTTCAGCTTCAACATCAGTCCTTCCAATGAACACCCAGGACTGATCTCCTTTAGGATGGACTGGCTGAATCTCTTTGCAGTCCAAGGGACTCTCAAGAGTCTTCTCCAACACCACAGTTCAAAAGCATCAATTCTTCAGCACTTAGCTTAGTCCAACTCTCACATCCATATATGACTACTGGAAAAACCATAGCCTTGACTAGACAGACCTTTGTTGACAAAGGTCAAAGGCAAATTTGTCCATGAAGTACAGAATGAAGCAGGGCAAAGGCTGATAGAGTTCTGCCAAGAGAATGCACTGGTCACAGTAAACACCCTCTTCCAACAACACAAGAGTAGACTCTACACATGGACATCACCAGATGGTCAACACCGAAATGAGATTGATTATATTCTTTGCAGCCAAAGATGGAGAAACTCTATACAATCAGCAAAAACAAGACTGGGAGCTGACTGTGGCTCAGATCATGAATTCCTCATTGCCAAATTTAGACTTAAATTGAAGAAAGTGGGGAAAACCACTAGACCCTTCAGGTATGACCTAAATGAAATCCCATACGACTATACAGTGGAAGTGAGAAATAGATTTAAGGGACTAGATCTGATAGAGTGCCTGATGAACTGTGGACGGACATTCATGACATTGTACAGGAGACAGAAATCAAGACTATCCTCAAGAAAAGAAATGCAAAAAAGCAAAATGGCTGTCTGAGGAGGCCTTACAAATAGCTGTGAAAAGAAGAGAAGCGAAAAGCAAAGGAAAAAAGGAAAGATATACTTGTTTGAATGACTTCCCTGGTGACTCAGAGGGTAAAGCATCTGTCTACAATGCAGGAGACCTGGGTTCGATTCCTGGGTTGGGAAGTTCCCTGGAAAAGGAAATGGCAACCCACTCCAGTACTCTTGTCTAGAAACTCCCATGGACTGAGGAGCCTGGTGTCTGTGGGGTCTCCAAGAGTTGGACATGACTGAGTGACTTCACTTCACTTCACCCGTTTGAATGCAGTCTTTTAGAGAAAGAGATTTTTAAAAATGCAATCAACTCCTAGGCTTTGACAGTGAGTTGTTGACGTTTCAGTCAATTTCTTGTTGTTCTATCAAAACTCAAGAGGAATTTGAATTAAGGAATAGCTCTGATACGTTACATCAGAAGAATACAGCAAAGACAGCAGCTATTCCAGAATAGGCAGAGTATATGCCCACCCCACCCTAATTCTGAAGATAAGGAATGAATAGGAGAATCCCCTGGGAATTAAGTCTGGTCCAATAATAAAGAAGACACTTAGTCTCTTTTCAGAGGACAAAGCAACACTTTGTGACCCCATGGCCTGTAACATAGCAGGCTTCCCTGTCCTTCACCATCTCCTGGAGCTTGTTCATAGTCGTGTCTGTTGAGTCAGTGATGCCATCCAGCCATTTCATCCTCCATCGTCCCTCTTTCTCTCCTGTCTTCTGTCTTTCCCAGCATGAGGGCCTTTTCCAGTGAGTAGGTTCTTTGCATCAGATGGCCAGAGTATGGGAGTTTCAACTTCAGCATCAGCCCTTCTGATGAATATTCAGGGTTAATTTCCTTTAGGATGGACTGGTTTAATCTCCTTGCAGTCCAAGGGACTCTCAAGAGTCTTCCCCAACACCACAGTTCAAAAGCATCAATTCTTCAGTGCTCAGCCTTCTTTATGGTCCAGCTCTCATACCCATACATGACCAGTGGAAAAACCATAGCTTTGCAAATATGGACTTTTGTCAGGAAAGTAATGTCTCTGCTTTTTAATATGCTGTCTAGTTTGGTCATAGCTTTTCTTCCAAGGAGCAAGCATCTGTTAATTACATGGCTGCAGTTACAATCCACAGTGATTTTCTAACTCAAGAAAATAAAATCCATCATTTTATTGTTTCCATTATTTCCCCCATCTATTTGCCATGGAATGATGGCACCAGATGCCATGATCTTAATTTTTTGATTGTTGAGTTTTAAGCCAACTTTTTAACTCTTCTCTTTCACTTTCATCAAGTGGCTCTTCAGTTCCTCTTTGCTTTCTGCCATTAGGGTGGTGTCATCTGCATATCTGAGGTTATTGATATTTCTCCTGGCAACCTTGATTCCAGCTTCCTCTTAATCCAGCACAGCATTTCACATGATGTACTCTGCATATAAGTTAAATAAACACAGTGACAATATACTGCCTTGATGTATTCCTTTCCCAATTTTGTTCTATGTCTGGTTCTAATTGTTGCTTCTTGACCTGCATACAGGTTCCTGAGGAGGCAGGTAAAGTGGTCTGGTGTTCCCATCTGTTTAAGAATTTTCCACTTTCCCATGATCCACACATCAAAAGCTTTTGCATAGTCAATGAAGCAGATGTATATTTTTCTGGAATTTTCTTGCTTTTTCTATGATCCAAGGGATGTTGGCAGTTTGATATCTGGGTCCTCTGCCATTTCTAAATGCAGTTTGTACCTTTTTTGTTTGTTCACAATTGATGTACTACTGAAGCCTAGCTTGGAAGATTTTGAGCATGACCTTGCTAGTATGTGAAATGAGTACAACTGTGCTGTAGTTTGAAAATTCTTTGACATTGCCCTTCTTTGGCATTGGAATGAAAGATGACATTTTCCAGTCCTGTAGCCACTGCTGAGTTTTCCAAATTTGTTGGCATATTGAATGCAGCACTTTCCCAGCATCATCATTTAGGAATTGAAATTGCTCAGCTGGTATTCCATCACCTCCACTAGCTTTGTTCATAATGATGCCTTCTAAGTCCCACTTGACTTCACATTCCAGAATGTCTGGTTGTCTGGGTCATTAAGATCTTTTTTGTATAGTTCTTCTGTTTATTCTTGCCACCTATTCTCAATATCTTCTGCTTCTGTTAGGGCCATACCATTTCTGTCCTTTATTGTGCCCATCTTTGCATGAAACGTTTCTTCAGTATCTTTAATTTTCTTGAAGAGATCTCTAGTCTTTCCCATTCTATTATTTTCCTCTATTTCTTTGCTCTGATCACTGAGGAAGGCTTTCTTATCTCTCCTTGCTATTTGGAACTCTGCATTCAGATGAGTATATTTCCTTTTCTCCTTTGCCTTTTGCTTCTCTTCTTTTCCCAGCTATTTGTAAGGCCTCCTCAGACAGCCATTTTGCTTTTTTGCATTTCTTTTTCTTGTGTATGGTCTTGATCACTGCCTTCTGTACAATGTCGTGATCCTCCATCCATACTCCTTCAGGGACTCTGTCTATCAGATCTAATCCCTTGAATCTATTTGTCACTTCCACTGTATAATCATAAGGGAATTGACTTAAGTCATACCTGAATGGTCTAGTGGTTTTCCCCCTACTTTCTTCAATTTAAGTCTGAATTTGGCAATAAGGAGTTCATGATCTGAGCCACAGTCAGCTCCCAGTCTTGTTTTTGCTGACTCTATAGAGCTTCTTCATCTTCAGTTGCAAAGAACCATAAAAGCCATAATACTTCCTATGTGGTGCTAGTGGTAAAGAACTCACCTGCCCATGGAGGAGACTCAAAGGGACTCCAGTTCCATCCCTGGGTCAGGAAGAAACCTTGGAGGAGGGCGTGGCCATCCACTCCAGTATCTTTTCCTGGAAGATCCCTGGGTCAGGAAGATTCTCTGGAGAAGGAAATGGCAACCCACTCCAGTATTATTGCCTGGAAAATCCCATGGACAGAGGAGCCTGCTGGGCTATAGTCCATGGAGTTCCAAAGAGCTGGACATGATTGAAGCAACTTAGCACACAGCACTATTCAGTAAAGAGAATATTTGATGGTACATGAAGACATATGGTCTCATGAAAAGTTGCTATGACAGTTTTCAAAGTTGACTGTTTTACTATGCTGATACATAGTCCCCTAAAAAGCCGGATGGACCTTACCCAAAGTTCGGTTCCTGTTGAGACAATGCCACACACAGGAAAAGGGTGTGAAAAAGTTTTTTACTTATGTAATGAAGACTCTGGAGAGTATAGGTGGTCTCTCAAGCAGATCTGAAATGGCTTCAGAAAACAAAGGTGACTGGCTGAAGTTTTTATCATCTTTGTTAGATAGGGCTGGAGAAGAATCTTGCTTGGTTTGAATCTCTCACCTGTGATGTAGGAAGGCAACACAAGTCTCCTTATCAGCTTGATTGGGTGTAGCATACCAGAGGAAGAGGGAAGGCTGAGGCTCAAAGCTGTCAATAGTCAAATATAAAAAAAAAAAAAATGAGTCAAGCTTCTTATTACATATAGTAATACCCTGTACCATTCATTATCAACATTCACATTAATCATATATTAAAATCAAAAACATGTATCTAAGAGAATAGACAGAATACATCACAAGTCTATCCCACAAAGACGTTCATAGATGACAACTTAGCAGACGGTTCTGCATCTGTAGATCTCTAACTTGGCTGTATATTGGAATCATCTTGTGTGTTAGTCATTCAGTTGTGTCTGATTCTTTGTGACCCCATCAAGCTCCTCTGTCCATGGAATTTTCCAGTCAAAAATATTGGAATAGGTTGCCGTTTCCTACTCCAAGAGATCGTCCTGACCCAGGGATCAAACCTGTGACTCGTGTCTCCTGCATTGGCAGCGGGGTTCTTTACTGATGACACTTGGGAAGCCTAGAATCATCTTAAAGGCATTAATATATTTTTGATACTTTTATCTCACCTCCAGAAAATCTGACTGAATTGATCTGAATTGAGTCTCAGTCATTGAATTTTATAATCTCCCTAGTTGATTTTAACTTGTAGCAAAGTTTAAGCATTACTGTTGGAGGAGCCATGTGTGTGTGCACAATTATTGCAGTAATAAACAGGGAATATAACTATTCATACAGTTTAATTTTCATTTAACATATCATAGAGCATCTTTCTGTGCCTATAAATACAACACCTACAGCATCATTATAATGCCTGCCTATTACCTCATTGTATCAACATACTGTAACGTCTATCCCTCCCATCAAGCCTCTGTGCAGGACATTTCCATTATATCAAATTTGTTATATTTTTTAAAACGTTTAAGAATATCTTTTATATGTACAACCTTGCTCATTTTTATAATTCTTAGTGAAATTTGTCTAGAAATATAATCACCAACTTATAAAATATAGATATGTTTAAGTCTATTTTCTGTCATCCCTCCAGCAGGAAATGAGGTTGTATATATCCTTAAAACTCCACCATGCTGGGTATTAAGGTAGAAATAAAAATGTAATTTAACTCACTTTGAACAACAAGAATAACATTAAAAAAAACAAACTCTGACTCTATTTCCTCCCTAACAGCAAGTCTAAAGAACTGATTCATTAGAAAAGACCCTGATGCTGGGAAAGATTGAAGGCAGAGGGGAAGATGATGACAAAGAATGACATGATTGGATGGCATTACCGACTCGATGGACATGAGTTTGAGTAAACTCCGGGAGTTGGTGATGGACAGGGAAGCCTGATGTGTTGCAGTCCATGGGATTACAAAGTTGGACACGCCTGAGCAACTGAACTGAACAGTAAGTCAATTTTCCCAGACTGGTTATTCAATCATCCTTGATTTGCTAAACTCAGAAAATTTGTATCTAAACTGGGGCAATGATAATACCTACCTCACATATTTTCAGGATGAACTAAATTAGTTAATATATATTAAACACTTAGAATAGTATACAGCATATAATAAATACTCAGCATGTGATCACTATTAATTTTATGATCCTCAGCATGACAATATTTACTATATACTGCGAGTCTGCTTCTTGATTCTGAGTTCTGTGGGACTGGATCATAGCTAACCTTGCCTCAGTTGCCTAAGTTTCAGTGAGTATAGCTTTGACATACATATCTTCATATCAGAACATTTTCTGCTTTGTCAAAATGGGCCACTGTTCTGGCTATTTTCACATATTCTATTGAAGAAACTTAAAATCATATTGTCAGATTCAAAGGGGAAATTTCATTCTGTTTTTTTATTCTGTTGAGTTAAATACAAGTCAATTAGAGCAAGATTTACATTGCTTACAATTCTTTCTACCTAATGGGATGTTATGCCTCTTCCTATTGTAAAATTTCCTCTTACGTGAACCTATAAATTCATGTAGTTTTCCTCAGAGAGGTTTTGCGTATTCTTATTAAGTTTATTGGTAAGATTTTTGTATTTGTGTTGAATTGTCAAAGGGTTACTTTTAGCTATATTTTCTGTTTATACTTAGTATATTTGATTGATAGCTTTTTTATATTTATTTGTAACTGACTGACTTCACTGAATTCCCTGGGTAGTTATAATTCAAGGACATTATAATTCAAGTCTTCTCTTTGTGTGAAGAATGCTGTGTGTAGCAGCTAAATCTTCATTCCAGTTTAGGATGGGATTAAGAGATGGGGTAGAAGGGATAAACTATCCTCAATTTCACCTTTAGAATAAAAAAATGTGCTATCCCTTTTAGTTAAAGAGTCTGTACTTCTTTTTTGGAGTCAAATATTGTCAATGACTAAATATAAAAATTTTAGGTAAGAAGGTGACTAAGGAAATATAATGTTGTTGTTCAGTTGCTCAGTCATGTCTGACTATTTGCAACCGCATGGACTCGAGCACGCCAGGCTTCCCTGTCCTTCACCATCTCCCAGAGCTTGCTCAAACTTATGTCCATTGAGTCAGTGATGCCATCCAACCATCTCATCCTCTGTTTCTCCCTTCTTCTCCTGCCTTCAATCTTTCCCAGCATCAGGGTCTTTTCCAGTGTGTCAGCTCTTTGCATCAGGTGGCTAAAGTATTAGAACTTCAGCATCATCCTTCCAAATATATTAAATAGAGCCTTACCTCACAAAATTAACCACCACTGTCCTTTTACCCTAGCAGTTATAATAAGCATACTGCTAAACTTTATTTTCACCAGTATATATTTGAAGTAAAGCAGCTCTAAGTGTGAAATAGATGTGGAAATAGTTGAAACAGTGTCAGACTTTATTTTTGGGGGCTCCAAAATCAATGCAGATGGTGATTGCAGCCATGAAATTAAAAGACACTTACTCCTTGGAAGGAAAGTTATGACCAGCCTAGATAGCATATTCAAAAGCAGGAATATTACTTTACCAACAAAGGTCCGTCTAGTCAAGGCTATGGTTTTTCCAAAAGTCATGTGTGGATGTGAGAGTTGGACTGTGAAGAAAGCTGAGCACTGAAGAATTGATGCTTTTGAATTGTGGTGTTGGAGAAGACTCTTCAGAATCCCTTGGACTGCAAGGAGGTCCAACCAGTCCATCCTAAAGGAGAGCAGTCCTGGGTGTTCATTGGAAGGACTGATGCTAAAGCTGAAACTCCAATACTCTGGCCACCTCATGCGAAGAGTTGACTCATTGGAAAAGACCCTGATGCTGGGAGGGATTGGGGGCAGGAGGAGAAGCGGATGACAGAGGATGAGATGGCTGGATGGCATCACCGACTCGATGGACATGAGTTTGAGTAATTTCCAGGAGTTGGTGATCAACAGGGAGGCCTGGCATGCTGCGATTCATGGGGTCGCAAAGAGTTGGACATGACTAAGTGATTGAACTGAACTGAAGTGTGCTCCAGGGGACTCCTAGAGGTGTCCAAACTTTTTTTTTAAGGTGATCTGTGATATCTAAATTATCTTGTATAATAGCACTGTTATCTGCTTTTGCACTTTGTTGCATTTACAATGATAGTGAAATATTTGTAATAAAACTAGTGTTACTAGCATGAATCAAGGCAGCAGTATGAAGGCTAGTAATCATTGCGTTTTTCATGCACTTGCAGACAAAACAAAACACCAGTTTCAATTAAGAATGCCCTGATGAAACAGTAAAAACTACTAATGTTATTAAATCTCAACCCTTACGCATGCATCTTTTTAAGGCTCTGTGTGACAGTGAGAAATGCACAGAAAGCACTCTGCAGAGTAATATGTTGGTGACTGGAGGAAAAACACTTACATGACTATCTGAGTAAAGAGGTGAACTAGCCACTCTTTTCACAAAGCACCGTTCTTATTTAAAAGAAGATTCCCAAGCTAATGGTTGTGCTGAGTGAGTAAAGTTGCTCAGTTGTATCCAACTCTTTGTGACCCCATGAACTGTAGCCTACCAGGCTCCTTGCTCCATGAAATTCTCCAGGCAAGAATACTGGAGTGGGTTGCCATTTCCTTCTCCAGGGGATCTTCCCAACCCAGGGATCGAACCGGGGTCTCCTGCATTGTAGGCAGACACTTTGCCATCTGAGCCACCAGGGAAGCCCAATGGTTGTGCAGACCTTGGTATTTGACAGATTTTTTTTGAAAATAAATTCAGTGAGCCTGTCACTTCAAAGAGAATGACTGACAATATTTGTTACCAGTGGTGAAATCTGAACTTTCAGTTGAAATTCAGAATTTTGGAAAGCTTGTCTGCCACCACAGCCTTGATAATTTCCCAATACTTAAAGGTTTTCTGATGAGATTGGAAAAAATAGCAAATGTGTTTTTATGTTATTATTGTACAAAGAAATCTATCAGAGTTCAGAATATCTACACAGCATAAGGAATCAATTTTCCAAATGACCAATTCATGATATTACAAAATTGTATGTGAGTAAATGATCCACTCAAAATGCAAGAGTGATGAATGGATTTTAACGTAACAAACTACAGAAATTTGCTGGTTTCAGATTCCACACCACAGTTAATCTTTAAGAAACTGTTGTTTATCAAAGAAGAATATTAACAACCATCTGAATATGCTATTAAAATATTCCTTTTTCCAACTGCGTATCTGTGTAAAGCTGAATTTCTTTCATACACTTCAACCAAAACAACATATATAGCAGGTCAAGTGCTATTTGGGCACCCAGATTTCTTCCTTTAAGCAGGCCATTAATGGGATTTGACAGAAACATAAAACAGTTCCACTCATCTCACTGATATTTTTGTTAGGAAAAATAATTATTTTCATAGAATATATTATTTATATTAAAGTATAATGGATTTATCCTCTTAAAGTTAGTAAAAAAATGTTTTAACACTTTTCTCTATTTTCTCATACATTAAGTGTTAGTAGCTATAACCCTGGAGAAGGCAATAGCACCCCACTCCAGTCCTCTTGCCTGGAAAATCCCATGGATGGGGGAGCCTGGTGAGCTGCCCTCTACGGGGTTGCACAGAGTTGGACACGACTGAAGCGACTTAGCAGCAGCAGCAGCAGCTATAACCCACATAGACACAAATTTTTTGGCATTTAAGACACTCAATAGTTTTTCAGAGTGTAAATTGTTTTAGGACTTAAAAAACTGAGAACCATTGATATGGGGTAGGGGGGAGGATTATCTAACATCATGGTAGAACTTGCCTCCACCAGAATTAATAGCCCTTGGTTGAACTTAACTATACGAATGCCAATCCCCATTGAGAAATTCAGATTTCACTAAAGACTGTCCTGGAATATCTGAGATAGGTTTCCTAATGAATTTCTGATTCATCCTTCCTTTGGAAAATCTTATGCTCCTGGTTAGCACTAGAAGAGATTGTATTTGGTCACAGTGTTATGTCTGTGAGTGGAGAGAGGCTAAGAATAGGTGCCATGGAGAGCCTTATGCTCTACTTGGATTTTAAATAATTTATAAGCTTTGGTGACCTTTATAAGAGTAAACTACATAAAATCAAGTTTCTTGAGATGTTTAGAAAATTATCCAAATGTAATTATGTTTTTGTCTATTTTTCCTTTCATTTCTTTTATTATTATTATTTTATTTTATGTATTTTAAATCTCTGTTCCTGCGTGCTTAAAATTTTAGAACTATTATGTCTTCCTGGTGCATTGACTCCTTATTACATAATGTNGTGCTTAAAATTTTAGAACTATTATGTCTTCCTGGTGCATTGACTCCTTCTTATTACATAATGTTCCTCTCTATTCTGGTCATATTCTTTGTTACAAGGTTGACTTTTTCTATTAATATAGCCATTTCTGCTTTCTTTTGATTATATTCGTAGGTTATGTTTTAAATTTCCATTCAGTTTAAAGTAGCTTAGTATCTGTTTGGGTCTCTGTCTTCTATTTGGTATGTTCAAAGCATTTATAATAATTTGGTATTGATATGTCCATTTTGCTAGCTATGTTCTATTTCATCTGTTGTTCATCCCATATTTCTGCTTTTTGGATTGATGAGTTTTTATGATTTTATTTTTTCCATCATTGTTATTCATAACTTTCAATAAAAAGATTTTACCTTAGAATGTATATAAATACAAACACATGCATGCACATATAATTAAAAGTGGACTGAAACAAGTTAGCTGACAACCTGTTACACAGCAATAGGAAGTTCACATGGTAACAGCCTAACATAACATATTCCCAGTACCTCTCTCCCATCCTTTGTAATACTCCCATCTTATGTTTTACTTTCATGAATGTTATCAGTGTATGTAAATTGCTTTCCCATTTGTTTTAGGTAGTTTGGTTCTATAGTATTTAATTTTCTTAAGTTTTATGTTTACACTAATTCATGCCACCTTTATTTCTTTGAGTTGACCTATCTTCTCTCCAACAGAGAATATTGGGCCCCCAAATCTGTGTTAGTTTTCTGTTGCTGCATAACAGGTTATTGTCATTGTTTAGTTGCTAAGTTGTGTCTGACTATTTTGCAACCCCATGGACTATAGCCCACCAGGTTCCTCTGTCCATGGGATTTTCCAGGCAATAATACTGGAGTGGGTTGCCATTTCCTTCTCCAGAGAATCTTCCTGACCCAGGGATCTTCCTCACATCTTCTGCATTAACAGGTGGGTTCTTTACCACTCAGCCACTGTGTAACAGGTTACCACAAACTTAAAATGACACCCTTAAAATGGTTAATTTCCTGTTATATGAATGTTACCTAAAAACATAAATAACCATTTATTGAAGCCAAGAATTTTTATTCCCTAAGTAACTGATTAGAGCTTATTTAACTGAAGGTGATTAAAATGGAGATAAAAAGAAAACAGAAAAGACACATATATAATCTAACAGTTCCTTTGGTCAGAAGTCCAAATACAGTGTCTTCTCAGAGTCATCAAGGCTGAAATCAAATTTTTAGCTGGGGCTGAAATTTCATTTCAGCTTCTGGTCACCTTCCATGATCATTCTGGTTGTTGGCAGAAAACAATCTCTCACAATTGTAGGACTAAGGTCCTTACTTTCTTGCTGTCTGTTAACTGGGGGTCATTTCTAGAAACTGGACATGCCTGCCTTTCCTTGCAAATCCTGACAGATTACTCATTCAAAGTTAACCTGAAAATCCCTCTGACTTCAGGATGTGGAGGGACAAACTTAGGATTCTACCTCCCACCTCACATTATTCATGATGCTCCAAAGGTTTCACATTCATCTACTGTTCGTTTCTTGTGTTTGGAATGAGATGGGTGCAGCAGATTTTTCTCAATGTCTGTTGCATCTATAGCTTTAAACCTTCCTCTTCACCTTCACTTCAGAGAGGGTCCTTTTCTGTGCTCTTGACCTTCCTCTATCAGTGAACAGCTATGACTTATAACTCAGATTATTATCATATTTGTGGAGGGCAGGAAAGGGGTTCCCAATTGTTTGGAGTCAGCTTCTATCTTAGGTAGGTATCTAGCTACCTGTTATCTTTTTCCTAGTGTGTTCCTGATTTTTGGTTATGGAGCCTTTTCTATGCTTTTGCCCATCTCCACCTGTGGTAGGACACTTCTGATTATCTAGCCCCAAGATGTATTCCTGCCCCTCTTCCAAGGGTGGTGGTTGTTGTTTAGTCACTAAGTCGTGTGCAACTGTTTGGACCCCATGGACTATAGCTTGCCAGGCTCCTGTGTCCATGGGATTCTCCAGGCAAGAACACTGGAATGGATTGACATTTCTTCCTTCAGGGGATCTTCCCCAACCAGAGGTGGAACCCATGTCTCCTGCTTTATAGATGGTTTCTTTACTGCTGAGCCACCAGGATGCTAGAGATAATTATTTTCCATTCTTTTCCCCCAGCTGGAATGGGTTTTCACCCTTGCCCTAAAGGTGATATGGTTTGCTGTCCAGTCTTGCTGATTCAAGGCTTTTCTGTCATAGAGGAGACAGAGACTAAAAGATGTTATCTTTTTCCTAGAAATGCACCAAAAAAGGATTTCTTGGGTCTCTTGACCCTATGTTTTCTCATGAGTTCATAGTGAGGTCTGTGGAAGAAACTGTGAGATTGTAGAAATTCCAATACTTCTGTATTTTCACATTTAGCCATACTCAACATTGAACAATTTATTAAAAATTTTGGCCTCCAGAGTATCCTGTATTTGTTCCAGGTAGACAAATACTAGCATCCTGTGTTTCCTTAGATATCTCTGTTTTTCTTTAATATTAGCTTAGTTGCTTGCCCTGTAGCCATAACTCTCGACAGCTTCAAGATAATGTGATTCTGTAGGTTGTCTGATGCTATATTGTTGTCAATGTAGAAGCAGCCCTCTTAGCTTTTTTACATCCTGGGAAATCTTCTTAATTTTTGTTGTTATTGTTGTGAGTGTCCATTGAAATCAATTCCCATGAGGAGAGTAAGTGTACCTGTGGATTCACCATATCTGATTCTTATTTGATGAGCGTTATGTATTTGTTGAATGAGGCAATAAAGATATGAACAAAATAATGGGTACTAATAGAAAGGCACAAAAGGAATGAAACCTTACGATCATTTTTAGATTTTTACTGCCAGATATGTGAGACAAAAATTTGTCTCATTTTTAAGCTACTCATGTGTGACAATTTGTTATAACATCAAAAGAAAACTAATTTACTGGTAGGAACAGAAGGTATGAGGTTAAAACAAACTCAAAGTATGACCAAGTATTTACAGAAATGGAACCAGAGAAATAAAACTACTAATGTCATTTCTATTTTTATCAGTGTGTATAATGTGGTTATTTTTCATAATATAAAATGAATTTATAACTGAACTTTTAAAAGTATTACTACTAGTATCTGCTGTATCTATTGCTCCTTGAATTTAGTGGGAATATGATTTTTTTTAGTACAATGTGTGCATAAACGTTGATCAGAGACAATAAGGATTTTAGTTACATGACCATGCTAACCATGTTATCACTTAATAGTTTGACTTATTTCATCTCTTGGTACTTGAAAAGACTGTAATGCTGGGAAAGATTGAGGGCAGGAGGGGAAGGGGATTACAGAGGATGAGATGATTTGATGGTATCAGGGGCTCGATGGATGTGAGTTTGAGCAAGCTCTGGGAGTTGGTGATGGACAAGGAAGCCTGGCGTGTTACAGTACATCGGATCACAAAGAGTCAGACATGACTGAGTGACTGAACTGACTGAGAGACTAACACTTTCACTTTTCACACAAAGGCTTTAACTTTTGGTCAGTGAAGCAAAATTAGATATTTTTAAGGAATTTCTTTGCATTCTCTACAATCCAAAGAGTGTTGCCAATATAATATCTGGTTCCTCTGCCTTTTCTGAATCCAGTTTGTACATTTGGAATTTCTCAGTTCATGTGCTGCTGAAGCCTAGTGTGAAGGATTTTGAAGATTACCTTACTAGCATGTGAAATTATATACTAGCATGTACTTTCAACATTCTTTGCCATTGCCCTTCTTTAGGATTGTACTGAAAATTGACTTTTCCCAGTCCTGTAGCCATTGCTGAGTTTTCCAAATTTGCTGGCATTTTGAATGCAGCACTTTAACAGCATCATCTTTTAGGATTTGAAGTTCAGTTCAATTCAGTCTCTCAGTCGTGTCCAACTCTATGTGACCCCACGAATTGCATCACACCAAGCATCCCTGTCCATCACCAACTCCCAGAGTGATTTGAAGTAGCTCACTGCAATTCCATCACCTCCACTAGCTGTGTTCATTGTAATGCTTCCTAAGGCTCACTTGACCACACTACAGGATGTCTGGCTCTAGGTGAGTGACCATTGTGGTAACCATTGTGGTTATCTGGGTCATCAAAACCTTTTTTATGTAGTTCTTCTGTGTATTCTTACCACTTCTTCCTAGTCTCTTCTGCTTCTGTTAAGTCCTTGCTATTTCTGTCCTTTCTTGTGCCCATCCTTGCATGAAATATTCCCTTGATATCTCCAGTTTTTTTGAAGAGATCTCTGGTTTCTCCCATTTTATTGTTTCCCTCTATTTCTTTGTCTTCACCTAAGAAGTCTTTCTTATCTCTCCTTGCTATTCTTTGGAACTCTGTTTTCAGTTGGGTATATCTTTCCTTTCCTCCCTTGCCTTTGCTTCTCTTCTCTTCTTGGCCATTTGTAAAGCCTCCTCAGAGAATCACTTTGCCTTCTTGCATTTCTTTATCTCTGGGATGGTTTTGGCTCCCACCTCCTGAACACTGTTAGGGCTTCCCTGGTGGCTCAGATGGTAAAAAAAATCTCCTGCAGTCCAAGAGGCCCAGTTTCAATTCCTGGGTTGGGAAGATCCCCTGGAGAAGAAAATGACCACCCATCCCAGTATTCGTGCCTGGAGAATACCATGGACAGAGAAGCCTGGTGGACTATAGTCAATGGGGTCACAAGAGTTGGAAATGACCAAGTGACTAAGCAATCCCAGAGGTTCAATGTTACGAACTTCCATCCATAGTTCTTCAGGCACTTATCAGATCAAATCCCTTGAATCTATTCACTCCTCTACTGTATAATCATAAAGGATTTGATTTAGGTCATATCTGAATGACCTAGTGGTTTTCCCTACTGTCTTCAATTTAAGCCTGAATTTTTCAATAAAGAGTTCATGATCTGAGCCACAGTTACCTTCAGATCATATTTTTCTGACTATATAGAGCTTTTCCATCTTTGGCTGCAAAGAATATAATCAACCTGATTTTGATATTGACCATCTGGTGATGTTCATGTGTAGAGTTGTCTCCTGTGTTGTTCGAAGAGGGTGGTTGCTATGACCAGTGTGTTCTCTCGACAGAAATCTGTTAGCCTTTGTCCTGCTTCATTTTGTTCTCTAAGACCAAACTTGCCTGTTATTTGACTTGCCTGTTATTCTAGGCAAGTTTGACTTGCCTGACTTCTTACTTTTGCATTCCAGCCCCCTGTTATGAAAAGGACATCTTTTTTTTTGGTGTTACTTCTAGAAGGTCTTGTAGGTCTTGATAGAACTGTTCAACTTCAGCTTCTTTGGCATTAGCAGTTGGGCATAGACTTGTTTTCCTGTAACATTGAATAATTTGCCTTGGAAACGAGCCAAGATCATTCTGCTGTTTTTGATATTGCATCCAAGTACTTCATTCAAACTCTTTTGTTGACTTTGAGGGCTAGTCCATTTCTTCTGAGGGATTCTTGCCCACAGTAATAGATATAATTGTCACCTGAATTAAATTGCCCATTCCATACAATTTAGTTCACTGATTCCTAAGATATCAGTGTTCACTCTTGCCATCTTCTGCTTGACCACATGCAATTTATCTTGAATAATAGACATAATATTCCAGGTTCCTATGCAATATTGTTGTGTAGAGCATCAGATTTTACTTTTATCACCACACACCTACAGCTGAGTGTCTTGGACCCCTTCATGGATCACAGCCTTGTTATGAAGTGGCTTGCATAATCTAATAAAGCTATGGGCCATGCCGTGTAGGACCACCCGAGACAGATGAGTCATAGTGGAGAGTTCTGATAAAATGTGGTCCACTGGATGAGGGAATGGCAAACCACTCCAGTATTCTTGCCTTGAGAACCCTATGAACATTATGAAAAGGCAAAAAGATATTACACCAGAAGATGACCACCCACCTGACCCAGATTGGAAGGTGACCAATATGCCATTGAGGAAGAGCTGAGAAATAGCTCCAGAAAGAATGAAAAAGGGGAGGTAAAATGGAAGCGATGCTCAGGAAAGAGGGAAAACCAAGAGAAATTAAATGAATTATGTGTGCCTTATATTGAAATGAGTAATGTTCAGATGTTTCAATCACATACTTGAAATTGTCATACAGGAACAAGGGCTCTGGTGTACTCTGATGTACCAGCCCATTAAAACAGCTGAAGAAGGAGTGGGTTTACAGAGAGCTGAAGGTGTGAATTTACCCTTTTCCCCTCTTTCACTATAAAGCTGTGTGCAGTTTTCAGACTGCTGACTGAGTGAAATTTGGCATGGTGGTTTCATTAGCACACTGTTTTGATGAACTGAACTCACCAACCATAAACATCTAAAGTGTGGTGACAGTAAGGTTCGTTTTAGAAGGCCTTTGGCTCTGGGAAGTAGAAGAAAAATAATCTACATTATTTGCAAAGCCCTTCTGAGAGCCCTAGTTGAGCATCCAGTTTTGTTAACTGAAATAGAAACAATTTCCTCTTGACTTGCTAGTGTTCCCTCCCCTTGACAGGTACTCAATGAAAGAAACTAAAGCACCTTTGTGTAATTAAGTATTAGCCTGTGATAGCCACTCTGACTCATTCCACATTTTAAATTGTTTCCATCTACCTCTTTTTTTGTCTAAGTTTCTTTTGGGGGTTTCCTCCACTTTTCTAACAAATTCCTTTACCACTACTATTTCTTTGTCTCTAGTCTTGCGTATCTCCTAAATTTCCCTTAGCCCTGCAAGTCACAGACACCCAGTGCTTTGTATTTTTGTCTTTACATCTTTTTTGTTTGAAAATAAAGCTTGAGAGCTAAAGAGTATTCAGTTGAATGTATCCTCAGTTTAAGCAAACTAGGGGCTTTTTAAAATGAATCGTGTGTTTCTTTGAGATGAATTCTGTTAGTAAAAGAATTCTCTGCTTTCTAAGGGCACAGTAAGAAAAATTTCACATCTCCAGGGCTCAGTCACTTAAAAATAAGGGTATAAAGCCATTTTAGGGAAATGCTAAGCCTTCAAACTTATCTTACACTGCAGCTAGCTTTTATGACCTATTTTAGGAACTTGGTATGAGCTCCTCTGTTTAATGGGCAGGTTAATTTAAAACTTAAAATTATTAAGGATTCCAGTGGAGTCATAAAAAATGCAGTTTATAATAGTCTTATCAAGCACATAAAGATACATTTGTCTTCCATTAACAACATACTTTTAAAGTAGTCTGACCTCTTCAGATGTGTAAGAGCATGCAATTAGTACAATTTGTCACAGGTCTTTTACACATTAATAAGATGTAATTAATTGTCTGTTTTGTCTAATTAGCTTTTCAGACACTGGCAGCTCTTGTTCTTTTCATACAAAGCAAGTGTGCCCTATTTGCAATTCTAATACTTGACAGAGACTTCTGACCATAAGGGACTTCCCACGTGGTGCAGTGTTAAAGAATCCATCCACCCACACAGGAGATACAAGAGACGCTGGTTTGATCCCTCAATTAGGAAGATCCCCTGGAATAGGAAATGGAAACCCACTCCAGTATTCTTGGCTGGAAAATTTATGAATAGAGGAGCCTGGCAGGCTACAGTCCATGTGGTCGCAAAGAGCTGGACATGACTGAGCATGCACACATGCTGGCTGACCATAAATTCAAGTCTACAAATCTTAGAAAAAGAGCATAAGGCAATTAAGAATCCAACAGAGAAATAGTATGTATTTTAGAATATAAATATTTTAGGTATAAGGAATAAGGAAAATCCTGGGACTTGCCAGGTGTCTCTGGTGGTTAAGAACCCACCTGCTAATGCAGGAGATGTAAGAGACCTGGGTTCAGTCCCTGGGTCTGGAAGATCCCCTGGAGAAGGGCATGGCAACCCACTCCAGTATTTTTGCCTGGGGAATCCCATGGACAGAGAAGCCTGGCAGGGTACAGTCCATGGGGTCACAAAGAGTCAGACACAACTGAAGTGACTTAGCATGCATGAAGGAAAATGCTACTTAAAAATAGGTGTCTCTAAATCATGAGAGAAATTTATATTACAAAATAAATGGGAAAAAGTAAACATTCTAAGGATATATTCATATATAAGTTCCATACAGTCATCTCTCAGTATCCATGAGAGAATGGTCCCCAGACCCTCCTGTCATACCAATATGCACAGATATTCAAATCCCTCATATAAAACAGCCTAGTATTTACCTATAATTTATGTACATCATCTTTTTTGCTTTAAATCGTATTGATTACTTATAATACCTAATACAATGTAAAAACCATGTAAATAGTTGTAAATAAAATATAAGTCCTATATAAATGGCTGCCTGCATGAAAAATTCAAGTTTTGCTTCTTGGATCTTTATAAAAGTTATTGGTAATTATTTTGATCTGGGTTGGTTGAATCTGTGTAGAGAGAACCCAATGAGTATGGAGGACTGACTATAGTTGATTTCACATTTGTTCATTCTTTCATTTGCCATTCTCATTAATTTATTGATTAATTCATTTTTGAATGCCAACTTTCTACAAGATTGTTAGTGGGTGGAGATGTGAGGATTAGCAAATAAAAACACTACCTTTAACAGAATGTATGTTACTTGACCATGAAATTAATAGTGAAATTAACTGAACTTTGAAATAAATACCTACACTCTATATGTAAACTTTTATTTTCCTAGTGAAGTGTAGATCAGAGTGGATTTTTGTGACACATTTGTTCAACATGAGCTAGTATATTTACTCTGTTCTTCATATTTTAAGTACAAGTATTTAAAAAATCATTTATGAATATTTTATAAAATATTAAATATATTCAAAGTATTATTTTAGTGGATATAATAATTCTAATAGGTACTGTACTAATTCTGCAACAAGTAACCAGTGGGTCTTTTTAAAATTCTGAATCTGTGATTCTGAATAGAAGCTCTATAGGGAACTCTGATGTTGTTTGAAACATGGTATCAAAACTGTATTTACTAAATATGATGAGTAATGAAACATTTTACATTCTGTATCTGTATTTTCTTAGGATACCCTCTAGATTTGAAATGCTTGGATCAAAGTCCAAATTTAACAGTTTTTTTTTAGAAATCCTAATTCATACAGTTAAATCACTTTTTAGGTAATTCCCAGAAATTTGACACTATATGACAACACCAATTTTACTCAACTGTATTATTTTTAAGAATTCATATTTGATTTAAAATTTCTCTATGTTTTACATCATGAGGGATATCTCTCCTGTATGTATTTGAGTTGTGTGTGCTGTATGTGTGCTTAGTTGCTCATTTGTGTCTATAGCCCTCCAGGTTCCTTTGTTTATGGGGATGCTCCAGGCAAGAATACTGGAGTGGGTTGCCATGGCCTCCTCCAGGGGATCTTCCCAACCCAGGAACTGAACCTGGGTCTCCTTCTTTGCAGGTGGATTCTTTACCAGCTGAGCTACCAGGAAATCCCCATTTCAGTTGTGTGCATAAAATTAAATATTTCCCTATCATATTAGTAACAAAATTTTTTTTAAGAAATGCACATTTTTCATTGTAAAATAATGATGTACTAGTTAAAACAATGTGCTCTGGAGTCAGAACACCTGGGTTCTAACCATGGCTATGCTTTCCTGTGTAATTTCTTAAACTCTCTTTTCTTTAATTACTTCATCCATAGAAGGGACAGTAATAGCATCTATATCATTGAGTTATCATGAGAATTAGATGTAATTCTCAACGTAAATTTAAAAATGTAGTGAAAAAACATTAATGCAAATCTCTTCAAAAAGCTTTCATTCTTTTAAGCTGGTTGCCATCCTTTTAGCAACTATAATGTTAGATTGGATTATCATTCTTTTTTCTTTAGGGCTCATGCCCACTTTCATTAGAATCAACCCTAATCTCACACTCACTATAAGCTCTCAGTAAATGTTAGCATCAATTTATTCTTTCACTGTAATGTTAAATATATAGAGACATTTTAAGTCTAATTACTATCTGTCCCCATACAAAGATATCACATTATTATTGATGACATACCCCAGGCAGTGCTTTTCATTCCTGTATTCCTTCATTTTATAATTGCAAGTTTGTATCTCTTGTAGAAATTTCACTCACCCATTTCTCTCATTCCCCCACATGCCTCCCCTGTGGCAAATACCTGTTTGTTCTCTGTATCTATAACTCTGTTATGTTTGCTCATTTATTTTGTTTTTTAGATTCTGCTCATAGGTGAGCTGTATGGTATCTGTTTTTCTCCGACTTTTTTCACTTTGCATGATGGCTTTTAGGTCCATCAGTGTTGTCACAAATGGAAAAATTATTTTAAATTGTAGGATAATGGCTTTACAATGTTATATTGTTTTCTACTGTACAACAATGTGAATCAGCCACAAGTATGTATGTATGTGTGTGTGTGTGTGTGTGTGTATATCCTCTCCCTCTTGAGCCTCCATCACACCCCTGTCCCATCCCTCTAGGTTGTCAGAGTGCTGAACTGGGCTCCCTGTGTTATGTAGCAGCTTCCCACTGGCTATCTATTTTATACACAGCAGTAGCATATAGACGTTAGTGCTGCTCTCTCAATTCGTCCCACCACAGCCTGTTCAAGTCTGTTCTCTACATTTGTGTCTCTGTTCTTGCCCTACAAATAGGTTGATCAGTATCATTTTTCTAGATTCCATGTATATGTGTTAATATATGCTATTTGTTTTTCTCTTTCTGACTTCACTCTGTGTGAAAGATTCAAGGTTCATCAATCTCATTTCCACTGACTCACATTTGTTCCTTTTTATGGCTATGTAATATTTCAGTGTATGTAATTACAACTTCTTTAACTACTTGTCTGTTGATGGACATCTAGGTTGCTTCCATGTCCTGAATATTGTAAATAGTGCTGCAGTGAATTTTGGGGTATATATGTCTTTTTGAATTGATTTTTTTCTTAGTGTATATGCCCAATAGTGGGGTTGCTGGGTGATATTAGTTTTATTCCTAGTTTTTTTTTTTTTTTTTAAGGCTCTCCATACTGTTATCTCTAGTGGCTATATCAATTTACATTCCTTCCAACAATGTAAGAGGATTCCATTTTCTCCTCATCCTCTGTAACATTTATTATTTGTAGATTTTTTGATGATGGCCATTCTGATCAGTGTGAGGTGATACCTCATAAAAGTTTTGATCTGCATTTTTCTAATAATGAGCATCTTTTCATGTTTCCATTGGCCATCTGTATGTCATCTTTTTTTTTAATTTTTATTTTAACTTAAGTTTACTTTACAATACTGTATTGGTTTTGCCAAACATTGACATGAATTCACCACGAGTGTACATGCATTCCCAAACATGAATCCCCTCCCACCTCCCACCCCATACCATTTCTCTGGGTCCTCTCCTTGCACCAGCCCCAAGCATCCTGCATCCTGCTTCAGACACAGACTGGCGATTCGTTTCTTACATGATAGTATACATGTTTCAATGCCATTCTCCCATCTCATCCCACCCTCTCCCTCTCTCTCTCCCCCAGAGTCCAAAAGTTCACTCTATAGATCTGAGTCTCTTTTGTTGTCTCGCATACAGGGTCATCATCCCCATCTTTCTAAATTCCATATATATGCGTTAGTATACTGTATTGGTGTTTTTCTTTCTGGCTTACTTCACTCTGTATAATCGGCTCCAGTTCCATCCATCTCCTTAGAACTGATTCAAATGTATTCTTTTTAATGGCTGAGTAATACTCCATTGTGTATATGTACCACAGCTTTCTTATCCATTCATCTGCTGATGGACATCTAGGTTGTTTCCATGTTCTGGCTATTATAAACAGTGCTGCGATGAACATTGGGGTACATGTGTCTCTTTCTATTCTGGTTTCCTCGGTGTGTATGCACAGCAGTGGGATTGCTGGGTCATAAGGCAGTTCTATTTGCAATTTTTTAAGGAATCTCCACACTGTTCTCCATAGTGGCTGTACTAGTTTGCATTCCCACCAACAATGTAAAGGGGTTCCCTTTTCTCTACACCCTCTCCAGCATTTATTGCTTGCAGACTTCTGGATCACAGCCATTCTGACTGGTGTGAAGTGGTACCTCATTGTGGTTTTGATTTGCATTTCTCTAATAATGAGTGATGTTGAGCATCTTTTCATGTGTTTGTTAGCCATCCGTATGTCTTCTTTGGAGAAATGTCTGTTTAGGTCTTCTGCCCATATTTTGATTGGGTTGTTTGTTTTTCTGATATGGAACTGCATGAGCTGCTTTTGTAAAAAAAAAACAAAAACACACACACACACACACACACACACACAAAAACTACATGTCTTATAGATTAATCTTTTGTCAGCTGCTTCATTTGCAATTGGGCTTCCTGATAGCTCAGCTGGTATAGAATCTGCCTACAATGAGGGAAATCTGAGTGCAATCCCTGGGTTGGGAAGATCCCCATTTTACTCAATTCTGAGGGCTAGTTTTTCATCTTGTTTATAATTTCCTTTACTGTGCAAAAGCTTTTAAGTTTAATTAGGTCCCATTTGTTTATTTCAGTTTTTATTTCCATTACTCTAGAGGTGGGTCAAAGAGGATTTTGCTGTGATGTATGTCAAAGAACGTTCTTCCTGTTTTCCTCTAAGAGTTTTATAATTTCTGACCGTATAGTTAGGTTTTTAATACATTGAAAATTTACTTTTCTGTATGGTGTTAGACAGTGTTCTGATTCCATTCTTTCATAAACAGCTGTCCAGTTTTCCCAGCACTACTTCTATGTATTTATGTTCATGTCAGTACCATACTGTATTGATTACTATAGCTTTGAAGTGTAGTGTGAAGTCTGGGAGCATGATACACCCAGCTCTGTTCTTCCTTTTCAAGATTATTTTGGTTATTTGTGATCTTTCTTGTTTCCATACAAATTTTAGTTTCTAAGTCTACTTCTGTGAAAAATGCCACTGGTATTTTGATAGGAATTGCATTAAATCTGCAAATTGTCTTTGGTGGCATGGTCAGTTGAACAGTTTTAATTTTACTAGTCCATGAGTCCAGTATATTTTTCCATTTGATTCATGTAGCTTTCAATTTCTTTTATTAGCATCCTAAAGTTTTTCAAGTCCAGTTTTTATTTTTATACCTCCTTAGTTAGATTTACTCCTAGATATTTTATTCTTTTGGATGCAGTTGTAAATGGGATTGATTTCTTAAGTTTTCTTTCTGATAGTTCTTTGTTCGTATATACAAATGAAGCAAATTTCTATATATAATTTGGTATTCTGAAATTTTACTGAATTCATTTATTAGTTCTAGTAGTTGTTTGTTGGCGTCNNNNTATATATATATATATATATATATATATATATAGTATTATGTCATCTGCAAACAATGTCAGTTTTACTTCTTTTCCAATTTGGATTCTTTCTGTTTCTTTTTATCTGATTTCTGTGGCTAGGTCTTTTGATATGATGTTAAATTTGGTAAGAGTGGGCATCTTTGTCTCGATTCTGATCTTAGAAGAAATGCTTTCAGCTTTTCACCATTTAGTAGGATGTGGCTGTGGTAAATATTCTTATGGTGGTCATCATTTTGTAATATATAGAAATATCAAATCACCACTATTTTGTGAACTAGGAACTAACATATTATTGTAGAGTTCAGTCCAGTTCAGTCACTCAGTTGTGTCCGACTCTTTGTGACCCCATGGACTGCAGCACACCAGGCCTCCCTGCCCATTACCAATTCCCGGAATTTACTCAAACTCATATCCATTGAGTTGGTGATGCCATCCAACCATCTCATCCTCTGTCATATCAAATCACCACTATTTTGTGCACTAGGAACTAACATATTATTGAGTTATTATACTTTAAAAAACAAACTGATAGAATAGGTGATCAGATGTGTGGTTACCAGAGCTGGGGGTGGGGTGGGTATGGAAGAGGGGGAATTGCATGAAAGTAGTAAAATGGTACAGGCTTCTAATTTAAGATAAGCAAGTACTAGGGACATAATGTTAACACTTTTAATATAATTAACAGTGCTATATACACTAAATATCTTCCATTGTAGCTCAGTTGATAAGGAATCTGCCTGAAATGCAGGAGACCTGGGTTCAATTCCTGGGTCAGGAAGATCCCTTGGAGAAGGAAATGGCAACCCACTGTGGTATTTTTGCCTGGAGAATCCCATGGATAGAGCCTGGTAGGCTACAGTTCATGGGGTTGCAAGAGTTGGACACGACTTAGTGACTACACTACCACCGTATACATTATATGAAAGTTCTTGACAGATTAAATCCTAAGAATTCTCATCACAAGGAAGCATTTCTTAAATTTTATATCCATATGAGATGAATGTTCATTAAACTTATTATGGTAATCATTCCATTATCTATGGAAGTAGAATCATTAAATACATTTACTGATTTAAATGTACATTAAGTACATTTAAGTACACCTTAAATGTACACACTACTGTATCAATTTTATCTCAATAAAATTAGAAGCAGAAAAAAAATACCCACAAAGAAGCATTTTTCTTTAATAAAGTAAAGGAGTAACCTAAGTGTTTACAAGTAGACAAATGAATAAAGACATTGATGTGATATGGCATGATCTAAGAATGAAATATTGTACAGCAGATAGAACATGGCTACATTTTAGAAACATAATGCTGCAAGATGTCACATGATCTAGATAGATCTTTTAACTTGTGGCAGTTAAACATTACACCAGAAACAATATTCAGATCATTTTTTGAATGCATACCTATGTGTATAAATGGATTGAAAGGATAAATATTAAATGTATGATATTTGCTGATCCTTAAGTTAGAAGGCTAGGAATACA
>SJYQ01003747.1:70092-80352 GCA_006410935.1 Redunca redunca
TTCTACACTAATCTGTTATTTATTTTATCAGTTCCACATCTTTAATTATTATAGTTTTAAAATATTATTTGACCTGACAATTCAAGTATTCTTTTATTTATCTTTATTTTCAACATTGTACATTTTATTAGTTCCTTTGCTCTTTAATTCTGCAAAATAGATTTTAGAATCATAATTATTGTTTCTTTAAACTCTCATTGTGCTTTCTATTATAATTAATGCCTATAAATCATGCAAGAAAAATAATACTTTATAGCCTTCAATTATTATATTTAGAAATATTGAATACTTTAGTTTACTCAACTTATTATGGCATTTATGCATGAAGAATTGATGCTTTTGAGCTGTGGTGTTGGAGAAGACTCTTGAGAGTCTTTCAGATTGCAAGGAAATCCAACCAGTCCATCCTAATGGAAATCAGTCCTGAATATTCATTGGAAAGACTGATGCTGAAGATGAAACTCCCATACTTTGGCCACCTGATGTGAAGAGCTGACTCACTGGTAAGACCCTGATGCTGGGAAAGATTGAAGCCAGGAGGAGAAGGGGACAACAGAGGATAAGATGGTTGGATGGTATCACCAACTCAATGGACATGAATTTGAGCAAACTCTGGGAGCTGGTAATGGACAGGGAAGCCTGGAAAGCTGTAGTCCATGGGGTCGCAAAGAGTCAGACATGACTGAGTGACTGAACTGAACTGATGGCATTTATGAGCATATTTAGAGAGATATTTTTGTAGTCCTATACATACTGTATAAAAAACCATAGTTTATATAAATTATATATGTGTTAATAATTAAAATATTGTCTCTTGTTCACTTTAGTCTACTATATAAACTTTTTTTTTAGTCTTTCCCACATTATCACTTTAATTTTATTTCTCTAGGTTTTTCTTTGTACTTCTAAAAGTTATACCATCTTAAGTGTTGATATATCATCTCAAGACTCATGATTATTAGACCCCTATTATGAATTCAGCTTTGTTGTTATGTAACATTAGTTTGTTTCCCCTTTTGTTAATTGCTTATAAAAGGAAAAAATGTGACTACCCTTATAATCAAAATGTTTAGCTCAGGTTCTGAAATTTTTAGAAATTCCTTTCTAGCTTCCTTTCTGTTACTACACAGATTATAGTTTGTCTTATTCTATGATTACTTTGATGGCAAAATATTATTTTAAATCTAGTAGTAGTTTTCTTAGTTAATTAAGTATATCAGAATTTTTCTAGTACAGGATTTGATACTTATTAATTTGTAATCTCAGTTTTTGGCTTAATAAGTTTGTGTTTCTCTTATTCCTTATAGTATCGGTTTCACTGCTCTCATTCCTTTTGAATTGTTTGCACTTCTGTCAGCAACTGTGTTAAGTTAGATTACCATACTCTGGTCTTTAATGATCTTACTGAGTATTTCATTAAAATCGCTTTTAATCTTCCACTACATTCTCAGTGATTCTCTCAAGTTCAGTCCAGTTCAATTCAGGTCAGTTGCTCTGTAATGTCCAACTCTTTGTGACCCCATGAATTACAGCACACCAGGCCTCCCTGTCCATCACCAACTCCTGGAGTTCACTCAAGATTCATGTCTATCGAGTCAGTGATCCCATTCAGCCATCTCATCCTCTGTCGTCCCCTTCTCCTCCTGCCCCCAATCCCTCCCAGCATCAGAGTCTTTTCCAATGAGTCAACTCTTCGCATGAGGTGGCGAAAGTATTGGAGTTTCAGCTTTAGCCTCAGTTCCTCCAATGGACACCCAGGACTGCTCTTCTTTAGGATGGACTGGTTGGATCTCCTTGCAGTCCAAGGGACTCTCAAGAGTCTTCTCCAACACCACAGTTCAAAAGCATCAATTCTTCGGTGCTCAGCTTTCTTTATAGTCCAACTCTCACATCCATACATGACCACTGGAAAAACCATAGCCTTGACTAGACAGAACTTTGTTGACAAAGTAATGTCTCTCCTTTTTAATATGCTATCTAGGTTGGTCATAACTTTCCTTCCAAGGAGTAAGTGTCTATTAATTTCATGGCTACAATCACAGTGATTTTGGAGTGGTTTTTCAGTGATCACTCCATCTGCAATGATTTTGGAGCCCCAAAAAATAAAGTCAGCCACTGTTTCCACTGTTTCCCCATCCATTTGGCATGAAGTGATGGGACAGGATGCCATGATCTTAGTTTTCTGAATGTTGAGCTTTAAGTCAACTTTGTCACTCTCCTCTTTCATTTTCATCAAAAAGCTCTTTAGTTCTTCACTTTCTGCCATAAGGGTGGTGTCATCTGCATATCTGAGGTTATTGATATTTCTCCCGGCAATCTTGATTCCGGCTTGTGCTTCTTCCAGCCCAGAGTTTCTATGTACTCTGCATAGAAGTTAAATAAGCAGGGTGACAATATACAGCCTTGATGTACTCCCTTTCGTATTTGGAACCAGTCTGTTGTTCCATGTCCAGTTCTAACTGTTGCTTCCTGATCTACATATAGGTTTCTCAAGAGGCAGGTCAGGTGGGCTGGTATTCCCATCTCTCTCAGAATTTTCCACAGTTTATTGTGATCCACACAATCAAAGGCTTTGGCATAGTCAATAAAGCAGAAATAGATGTTTTTCTGAAACTCCCTTGCTTTTTTGATGATCCAGCAGATGTTGGCAATTTGACCTATGGTTCCTCTGCCTTTTCTAAAACCAGCTTGAACATCTGGAAGTTCACAGTTCACATATTGCTGAAGCCTGGCTTGGAGAATTTTGAGCATTACTTTACTAGCTTGTGAGATGAGTGAAATTGTGTGGTAATTTGAACGTTCTTTAGGACTGGAATGAAAACTTACCTTTTCTAGCCCTGTGGCTACTGCTGAGTTTTCCAAATTTGCTGGCACATTGAGTGCAGCACTTTCACAGCATCATCTTTCAGGATTTGAAATAGCTCAATATCTATTTCAATAATAAAACTCCCAGAGAAAAACAGAGGAAACACGTGTTAAATGATACATTAGAGGAGATGGATCTCATTGATATCTTCAGGACATTCCATCCAAATGCAGAAGAATACACCTTCTTCTTGAGTGCACATTGAACATTCTCCAGATTAGACCACACCTTGGGTCACAAAACCTCAGTAAATTTAAGAAAATTGAAATCATACCTAGCATCTTCTCTGACCACAATACTGTGAGACAAGGTATCAATTGCAAGGAAAAAAAAAAAAACTGTAAGAAACACAAACACATGGAGACTAAACAATATGTTTCTAAATAAACAACAGGTTACTGAAGAAATCAAAAGGGAAATCAAAATATTTCCAGAAACAACTGACAATAAAAACATGACAACTCAAGACTCATGGCATGCAGCAAAAGCAGTTCTAGGAGGGAACTTTATAGCAACACAATCCTACCTCAAGAAACAAGAAAAACATCAAATAGACAACCTAACTTTATGCCTAAGACAACTGGAAAAAGAAGAACAAAGAAACCCCCAAATTAGTAGAAAGAAATCATAAATATCCAAGCAGAAATAAATGAAAAACAAAACATGAAAGAAGCAGTAGGAAAGATTAATAAAACTAAAAGCAGGATCTTTGAGAAGATAAACAAAATTGACAAATCTTTAGCCAGACTCATCAAGAAAAAAAGAGAGAAGAATCAATTCAACAAATTTAGAAATGAAAAAGAAGTTACAACAGACATTGCAGAAATACAAAGAATTTTAAGAGACTATTATGAACAACATATGGCAATAAAATGGATACCCTGGAAGAAATGGACAGATTCTTAGAAATGTTCAAACTTCTGAGACTGAACCAGGAAGAAATAGAAATTATGAATAAACCATTTAGAAGTACTGAAATTGAAGCTGTGAGCAAAAATCTCCTATAAAACAAAAGCCCAGGATCAGATGGCTTCACAGAATTCTATAAAAGATTTGAAAAGTGAAAGTTAAAGTCACTCAGTCACATCCAACTCTTTGCGACCCCATGGACTGACCGTGGAATTCACCAGGCCAGTATACTGGAGTGGGTACCCTTTCCCTTCTCCAGGGGATCTTCCCAACCCAAGGATTGAACCTGGGTCTCCCACATGGAAGGCGGATTCTTTACCAGCTGAGCCATAAGGGAAACCCAAGAACACTGGAGTGGGTAGCCTATCCCTTCTCCAGGGGATCTTCCCAACCCAGGAATTGAACTAGGCTCTCCTGCATTGCAGGCAGATTCTTTACCAACTGAGCTATCAAGGAGAGGAGCTAATGCCCATCCTTCTAAAATTGTTTCAAATAATTGCAGAGGAAGGAACACTTCCACACTCATTCTACAAAGCCACCATCACCCTGATACCAAAACCAGACAAAGACAACACAGAAAAAGAAAACTACAGGCCAATATCACTGATGAACATAGATGCAGAAATCCTCAACAAAATTTGAGCAAACAATTCAGCAACACATCAAAAAGTTCATACACCATGATCAAGGTGAGTTTTATTCCAGGAATGCAAGGATTCTTCAACATATGCAGATCAGTCAATGTGATACACCATATTAACAAAGTGAAAGATAAAAACCCTTTAATAATCCCAATAGATGCAGAAAAAGCCTTTGACAAAATTCAGCATTCATTTATGATTAAAACTCTTCAAAAATGGGCAAAGAGGGAACCTACGTCAACATAGTAAAGGCCATACATGATAAGCCTACAGCAAACATTATTCTCAATGGTGAAAAAAATAAAGCATTCCCCCTAAGACCAGGAACAAGATAAGGGTGTCCACTTTCACCACTATTGCTCAACATAGTTCTGGAAGTTGTAGCTACAGCAATCACAGAAGAAAAAGAAATAAAAGGAATCCAGATTGGAAAAGAAGAAGTACAGCTCTCACTGTTTGCAGATGACATGATACTGTACATAGATTGAAAACCGTAAATATAGTATCAGAAAATTACTAGAATGCATCAGTGAATTTAGCAGAGTTTCAGGATACAAAATCAATACACAGAAATCACATGCATTTCTGCATACTAACAATGAAAAATCAGAAAGAGTAATTAAGGAATCAATTATATTTATCATTGCAACAAAAGGAGTTAAATATCTAGGAGTAAACTTACCTAGGGAGACAAAAGAACTGTACACAGAAAATTATAAGACAATGAAGAAAGAAATCAAAGATGACATAAACAGATTGAGAGATATTCCATGTTCCTGGGTAGGAAGAATCAATATTGTGAAAGTAACTATACCACCAAATGCAATCTACAGTTTCAATGTGATCCCTATCAAATTACCAATAGCATTTTTCACAGAACTAGAACAAAAAATTTCCACAGTTCACATGGAAACACAAAAGAACCCAAATAGCCAAAGCAGTCCAGAGAAAGAAGAATGGAGCTGGAGGAATCAACCTTCCTGACTTCAGATTATACTAGAAAGATACAGTTCTCAAGACCATATGATACTGCACAAAAACAGAAATATAGACAAATGGAAAAATATGTAAAGCCTAGAAATAAACCCATGTACCTCTGGGTACCTTATTTTTGACAAAGGAGGCCAGAATATACAATGGGGCAAAGACAGCCTCTTCAATAAATGGTGCTGAGAAATCTGGACACTTACATCCCAAAGAATGAAATTAGAACACGTACGAACACCACACACAAAAATAAGCTCAAAATGGATTAAAGACCTAAATATAAGACCAGAAACTATGAAACTCTTGGAAAAGATAGGCAGAACACTTGATGACATAAATCAAAGGAAGATCCTCTATGATCTACCTCCTAGAGTAACAGAAATAAAAACAAAAGTAAAAAAGTGGGACCTGATTAAACTTAAAATCTTTTACATAGCAAAGAAAACTATAAGCAAGATGAAAAGACAGCCCTCAGTAAGGGAGGAAATAACAGCAAATGAAACAACTGACAAAGGATTAATTTCCAAAATATACAAGCACCTCATACAACTCAATGCCAGAAAAACAAACAACCCAATCAAAAAGTAGGGGGGAAAAAAACCTAAACAGATATTTCTCCAAAGAAGACATACAGATGGCTAACAAACACATGAAAAGATGCTCAACATCGCTCATTATTAGAGAAATGCAAATCAAAACCACAATGAGATATCACCTCACACTGGTCAGAATGGCCATCAACAAAAGGTCTGCAAACAATAAATGCTGAAGAGGGTGTGGAAAAAAGCAAATACTCTTGCACTCTTGGTGGGAATGTAAATTGATCCAGCCACTGTGGAAGACAGTATGGAGATTCCTTAAAAAAACTAGGGATAAAAACCACCATATGACCCAGCAATCCCACTCTTAGGCACACCCTGAGGAAACCAAAATGGAAAAAGACACAGGTATCCCGTTGTTCACTGTAGCACTATTTATAATAGCTAAAACATGAAAACAATCTAGATGTCCATTGACAGATGAATGGATAAAGAAGTAGTGGCACATATAGGCAATGGAATATTACTCTGCCATAAAAAGGAACATCTTGATGAAGGTGAAAGAGGAGAGTGAAAAAGCTGGCTTAAAGCTCAACATTCAGAAAACAAAGATCATGGCATCCGGTCCCATCACTTCATGGGAAATAGATGGGGAAACGGTAGAAATAGTGTCAGACTTTATTTTTGGGGGCTCCAAAATCACTGCAGATGGTGACTGCAGCCATGAAATTAAAAGACGCTTACCCTTGGAAGAAAAGTTATGACCAACCTAGATAGTATATTCAAAAGCAGAGACATTATCTTGCCGACTAAGGTCCGTCTAGTCAAGGCTATGGTTTTTCCAGTAGTCATGTATGGATGTGAGAGTTGGACTGTGAAGAAGGCTGACTGCCAAAGAATTGATGCTTTTGAACTGTGGTGTTGGAGAAGACTCTTGAGAGTCCCTTGGACTGCAAGGAGATGCAACCAGTCCATTCTGAAGGAGATCAACCCTGGGATTTCTTTGGAAGGAATGATGCTAAAGCTGAAACTCCAGTACTTTGGCCACCTCATGCGAAGAGTTGATTCATTGGAAAAGACTCTGATGCTGGGAGGGATTGGGGGCAGGAGGAGAAGGGGACAACAGAGGATGAGATGGCTGGATGGCATCACGGACTCGATGGACGTGAGTCTGAGTGAACTCCGGGAGTTGGTGATGGACAGGGAGGTCTGGCATGCTGCGATTCATGGGGTCGCAAAGAGACACGACTGAGCGACTGAACTGAACTGAACTGAACTGAGTCAGTTCTAATGAAGTGAATAAACTTAGAACCTATTATACAGAGTGAAGTAAGTCAGAAAGAGAAAGATAAGTATTGTATTCTAATGCATATATATGGGATCTAGAAAAATGGTACTGAAGAATTTATTCACAGGGCAGCAGTAGAGAAAGAGACATAGAGAACAGACTTATGGACATGGGGAGAGGGGAGGAGAGGGTGAGATGTATGGACAGAGTAACATGGAAACTTCATTACCATGTGTAAAATAGATGGCTGAAGGGAGTTTGCTATATGGTTCAGGAAACTCAAACAGAAGCTTTGTGTCAACCTGGAGGAGTGAGATGGGGAGGGAGGGGATTATATGTATACCTATGGCTTATTCATGTTGAGGTTTGATAAAAAACAATATTTTATAAAGCAATTATCCTTCAATAAAAATTTAATTTAAAAAATCAGATTGTTGAGTGGAATGATTAATTAGATCATCTATATCATCCTTTTTTGTCCCCATTATGAAGTCATGACTATGAGAAATATATACTTGATTAAAATACAATAGAATATTTTTATTCTACCATTATTTGGTTTTTGTACAATGAAGCCACTCTGTGAGAAGAGGACAGCAGAGTGTTAGTACTGGGGTCAAATGTTAGGTCCACTATCTGCCAAGCTGATGAGCTTGGATAAATTGGTTAGCCTTCCTAAGCCTGTTTCCTCAAAATTAAACAAGAAAATGAATCATTTCTAGTCTTATTTGAAAATCCATTAATTTATTATATTTGCATGGTATATTTGGCACATACTTACTGAGTGCTTACTAGTATGTGGACGACAGAGGGATGAGAAGGTTAGGTGGCATCACTGACTCAGTGGACATGAATTTGAGCAAACTCTGGGAGATGGTTAAGGATAGGGAAGCCTGGCATGCTGCAGTCCATGGGTCGCAAGGAATCAGACATGACTGAGCAACTAAACAAGTGCTCACTAAAATACATGGTTATTTTTCAATAATTACAGTGTTTTATACATTGAAGTTAAACATGTTGAGGCTTGAATCTACATTTTTAAATGTTAAACCATACATTTTGATGTTAAACCACTTAGGAAAATAAGTTGTTTGCAAGTAAGGATCTTATTTTAGTGCTTAGTCTGCATTCTCAGAATGAATTGAAACTTGAATGTTTGTTAAAATTCATATTTTTAACTACCCTGTAGTTGAAAACTGTGAGACAATGCTAAGCAGCATAAAAGCAATTTTCTAATGTTTTCATTAGAATAATGACATTCTCAGCAATTTTTTCCTTCCTTGTAGTTGTTGAACATTTTATATATAAATTATCATATATATGTGTATTGCACAACTTAGTGTTCATTGCAAAAGATAAAGCTTTAAGGAAAGCATAGTATTATTTTAAGTATAGATTTTATATTTTTATATGAAATTCTGTGGGGGGAAGAAAAAAACCCAGCTGAAGTGAGGATTCTTTGTATGATTCTAGAACACCCAGAATAATGTTATATAAATCTTGTCTGGCTATGCTGTATATAGACTGACAGGGACAGAATGAAAACCAAAGCAAATATGAGGTAAAAATGATTTTTTATTACTTTAGGTATTTCTAGATGTCAGATAAAAATGAGAACATTGCTAAAAATTTTACAGAGTGACAGCTCTGCCTTATGGATAAAATTCTAAAGTTTGATGTATGAGGCAGAAAATGTGAAAAATATTATGAAGTACTACTCTGACATAATGATGGAAAGCTGCTGGAAGTGTGCTAACACCAGAGAAATATAATAGAATAAAGTTAAACTTGGAAGAATGTAATTTTTTAAAATCCTGCCTACCCCAGAAACATGAATTTTGGCCTACAAAAAATGCAAACCATTAACTTTTATTTTTTATTGACTTATAAATGTTCACCTTTATTACTTTGAGATTAATTTCTCAATGAATGCCTTTGTGTATTTATCAAATATGAAATATAGAAAGTTCTTTAAGAATCATGGTTGGTTTGCCACACTCCATTCCACTAGATTACTGTATGATAAATTACTAATTCAGTGTTGTTATACCTGTATTCTCTCTTCACACACTCTTCTAAGTGATAGTAGGCATTTGTTTCCTTAGTCCACATAGTAATCATTACCCTTTATTTACATTCACATTATTAAATTAGATGATCTATTTCAATGTGTCCTAGCCTTCATCTTTCAGGATGTGGACACCTCACTCAGATTCAGGCAACTGGCCTGCCTCTTCTAAAATTTTGCTCTTAGGCCAATTTATGTCAATATTGGTTCCTGAGAAAATCATCTTTTACTATCTGGAAGCCAGAACCTGCCGTGAGCTTGATACAGCAATTACTCTTTTGCCTCTATAAGAAACCCCTTTCCTTCAACTAAATTTTGCCTTTCTTAAATTAGCTAACATGGTTTCTGAGGCTTGAAACCAAAAAGAAGAAAACAATATAGGCACCATGCTTATTAGCTGAAGGCATGTAGTTGAAAGTGCCATTGTGTTCTTAATACCTTTAGTAAGATAAACCTCCTAGTTCTACAAATAATGCTGTCATGGAATTTTATTTTGAAGGAAATTCTGGTTCACTGATTTATTTCCCCCCATGTATTTCTGATGATGAGAACACTCCTTATGAATTAGTAAATTAAGTCAAATATTATTTATTATCACATGTATGTAGATAAAAGTTTCTATATTAATTCTACCTTAGAAAGGGAATCCTTTTTTTTGTAAATGCTAACCACATAATATAATGTATTTATATTTTGTGACCCCATGGACTGTAGCCTACCAGGCTCCTCTGTCCATGGGATTTTCCAGGCCATAGTACTGGAGTGAATTGCCATTTCCTTCTCCAGGGGATCTTCCTGACCCAGGGATCGAACCCAGGTCTCCCGCATTGTAGACAGACACTTTACTATCTGAGCCACCAGGGAAGTCTAATATATTTATATAAGATTTAAATTTTTCAGATTGCAGACCAGAATGTGAATTACTTTATTTTATTGTCAAGAATGTTTTTCATGAAGTTTTG
>SJYQ01003747.1:81378-112210 GCA_006410935.1 Redunca redunca
CTCCTGCCCCCAATCCCTCCCAGCATCAGAGTCTTTTCCAATGAGTCAACTCTTCGCATGAAGTGTCCAAATTACTGGAGCTTCAGCTTTAGCATCATTCCTTCCAAAGAAATCCCAGGGCTGATCCCCTTCAGAATGGACTGGTTGGATCTCCTTGAAGTCCAAGGGACTCTCAAGAGTCTTCTCCAACACCACAGTTCAAAAGCATCAATTCTTCGGTGCTCAGCCTTCTTCACAGTCCAACTCTCACATCCATACATGACCACAGGAAAAACTGTAGCCTTGACTAGACGGACCTTATTTGGCAAAGTAATGTCTCTGCTTTTGAATATGCTGTCTAGGTTGCTCATAACTTTTCTTCCAAGGAGTAAGCATCTTTTAATTTCATGGCATACACACAGATATTTGTATATTTCTATTTTATGTATGTGTGTGTGTGTATGTAGAGAGAGAGAATGAATGATTTTGTCTCCTTTGGGTAAATACTCAGAAGTGAAATAGATGGATCACATGTTATTTCTAATTTTATATTTCCATCAACAATTCACAAGGGTTCTCTTTACTTCACATCCTTACCAATGCTTGTTATTTTCCATCTTTTTGAAGATAGCTATTCTAACAGTTGTGAGGTGATATTTCATTGTGGTTCTGATTTACATTTACATGATGACTACTGATGTGGAGTACCTTTTCAATGTACCTGTTTGTCAGTTCTCTGCTTTTTTTTTTTTTTTTTTTTTTGGAAAAATGTCTGCTTAGATCTTCTGCCTATTGTATCTCTTTTTCTGTTGTGTTGTATCCATTCTTTTCCTTTATTGGTCAAATTACAGCCCTTAAACAGTAGCCGTATAGCTGTTTTCCAAATTAAGTGTTGTGATTCCACACTTAAAAAAATTTTTATTGGAGCATAGTTTATTTATGATGTCATTTCAGATGTAAGGGGCTTCTCTGGTGGGTCAGATGGTAAAGAACCCGCCTGCAATGCAGGAGACCCAGGTTCGATCCCTGAGTCGGAAAAGTCCCCCAGAGAAGAAAATGGCAACCCACTCCAGGAGTTTGGCTTGGAAAATCTCATGGATGGGGGACTGTGGAGGGGGCTACAGTCCATGGGGTCGCAAAGAATTGGACATGATTGAAAGACTAACACATTTTCAGATGTAAAGCAAAGTGAGACCAGTTCTATATATGCATATATCCATTCTTTTTTTTTTTTAGATCTTTTTCCCCATGTATGCCATTAGTTCTATGTGCTATACAACAGGTTTTTAGTAATTACCTATTATATATATATATAGTAGTGTGAAGACTCTTGAGAGTCCCTTGGACTACAAGGAGATACAACCAGTCCATTCTGAAGGAGATCAGCCCTGGGATTTCTTTGGAAAGAATGATGCTGAAGCTGAAATTCCAGTACTTTGGTCACCTCATGCGAAGAGTTGACTCATTGGAAAAGACTCTGATGCTGGGAGGGATTGGGGGCAGGAGGAGAAGGGGACAACCGAGGATGAGATGGCTGGATGGGATCACTGACTCGATAGACATGAGTCTTGAGTGAACTCCAGGAGTTGGTGATGGACAGGGAGGCCTGGCGTGCTGCGATTCATGGGGTCACAAAGAGTCGGACACGACTTGAGCAACTGAACTGAACTGAGCAGTGCATATATGTCAACCACAAACTCCCAATTTATCACTTCTTTTAATCCCCTGGTAACCCTGATTTTGTCTTCTATATCTGTGATTCTAATTCTGCTTTGAAAATAAGTTCATTTGAAAGTAACTCCATTATTTTTAGATTCCACATATAAGTGATATTACATGATCCTTGTCGTCCTCTGTCTGACTTACCTCCTTCTCATACTTCCAGTATAAGAATCTCTAAGTTCATCCATGTTGCTGCAAATGGAATTATTTGGGTTTTTTTTTTTTATATATGACTGAGTAGTATTCCAGTGTATATATGTAGCACGTTTTCTTTATCTATTCCTCTGTCGTTGGACATTTAGGTTGCTTCCATGTCCTGGCTCTTGTAAATACTGCTACAGTGAATATTGGGATGCATGAATCTTTTTGAATTGTGGTTTTTCTCCAGGTAAATTGAGGAGTCAGATTGCTGGATTATATGAAAACTGTATTTTTAGCTTTTTAAGGAATCTCCATAGTGTTCTCCATAGTGGCTGCACCAGTTTACATTCCTACCAGCAGTGTAGGAGGGTTCCCTTTTCTCCACACTCACTCCAGCATTTAGTCTGTAAATTTTTTGATGACTGCTGTTAACGACCAGTGTGAGGTGATATCTTATTATAGTTTTGATTTGTACTATATTTTGATTTGTATTTAATTTTTATATAATAGTGACATGGAGCATCTTTTCATGTGCTTTTTAGCCATCTATATGTCTTGTTTGGAGAATTGTCTTCTGCGCATTTTTTGATTGGATTGTTTGCTTTTCTGATGCTTAATTGCATAAGCTGTTTGTATATTTTGGAGATAAATCCCTTCTTGGTTTCTTCATATGCAAATATTTTATCCCATTTTTGAGGATTGTGTCTTTGTGTTTTGTGTGATTTCCTTTGCTGAAAAAGAGCTTTAAAGTTTAATTGGATCCCATTTATTTTTTTAATTTTATTTGTATTATTCTAGAAGGTGGATTGAAAAAGATCTTGCTGCAATTTTTGTCAAAGAGTGTTCTGCTGATGTTTTCCTCTAAGACTTTTAGAGTATCCAGCCTTACATTTAGGTCTTTAATCCATTTTGAGTTTTTTTGTGTGTGTATGGTGTTAAGAGAGTGCTCTAATCTCATTCTTTTTCATGTAGCTATCCAGTTTTCCCAGCACCTCTTATGTGAATAGACTTGTTTTCTCCATTGTATAGTCTCTCCTCCATTGTCATAGATTGCATGAACATAGGTGTGTGAGTTTACCTCTGGACTTTATATCCTCTTCTATTGGTCTATGTTTCTGCTTGTGTGTGTGTGCCAGTACCATACTATTTGATTACTGTAGCTTTCCTGAAGTCAAGAACCTGATTCCTCCAGCTGCACTTTTCTGTTTCAAGATTGCTTTGGTTATTTGAGATCTTTGGTGTTTTCATCAAATAGTAAAATTTTTGCTCCAGTTCTGTGAAAAATGCCATTAATAATTAGCAATTGCATTGAATCTGTAGCCTGCTTTGGGAACTAAAGTTTTTTTGACAAATTGATTTTTTGGATCTAAAATCTTTGATTTCTTTTATCAGTATCTTATAGTTTTCAGAACACAAATCTTTTGTCTCCCTGTGCTGTGCTGTGCTTAGTCACTCAGTCATGTCTAACTCTTTGTGACTCCATGTAGCCTGTCAGGCTCTTCTGTCCATGGGGATTCTCCAGGCAAGAATATTGGAGTGGGTTGCCATGCTCTCCTCCAGGGGATCTTCCCAACCCAGGAATTGAACTGGCCTCTCCTGCATTGCAGGTGGATTTTTAGCTCAGTAGTTAGGTTTATTCCTAGATATTTTATTATTTTCAATGTGATCATAAATGGGATTGCTCCCTTAATTTCTCTTTCTGATTTTTCATTGTTAGTGTATGGGAATGCAAGAGATTTCTTTGTTTTCATTTTGTATCCTGTGACTTTACTGATTCATTGATGAGATATACTAATTTTCTGGTAACATCTTTAGAATTTTCTATGAATAATATTGAAAGGTTGTTTCTAAACCATGAAAGATGCCGGGATTCTTGGCCTCCAGAGGAGAAAAATTCAATCTGGGGTCAGAGACGAGGCTTGATCGGTCAGAGCTTTTGTATAATAAAGTTTTATTAAAATATAAAAGAAATAGAGACAGCGTCTGACATAGACATCAGAAGGGGCCAGAAAGAGTGCCTCCCTGCTAGTCTTTAGCTGGATGTTATATAGCTACTAGCAATCTCCTAATTAAAGAAAGGAAATGTCTCAAAAATCTTGGAGAAAGGCAGATTACCATAGAAATAGTTTCATTATTATAGATTAGAAGAACAATGTATGAGTATAACATACTGGTTTGTCAAGTCATTTCTGAGCCTAAACCTGAGCCTTTCACTTCAGTTGAGTTCAGTCACTCAGTCGTGTCCGACTCTTTGCAACCCCATGAATCACAGCACGCCAGGCGTCCCTGTCCATCACCAACTCCCGGAGTTCACTCGGACTCACGTCCATCGAGTCAGTGATGCTATCCAGCCATCTCATCCTCTGTCGTCCCCTTCTTCTCCTGCCCCCAATCCCTCCCAGCAACAAAGTCTTTTCCAATGAGTCAACTCTTCGCATGAGGTGGCCAAAATACTGGAGTTTCAGCTTTAGCATCATTCCTTCCAAAGAAATCCCAGGGCTGATCTCCTTCAGAATGGACTGGTTGGATCTCCTTGTAGTCCAGGGGACTCTCAAGAGTCTTCTCCAACACCACACTTCAAACGCATCAATTCTTCGGCGCTCAGCCTTCTTCACAGTCCAACTCTCACATCCATACATGACTACTGGAAAAACCATAGCCTTGACCAGACGGACCTTAGTCGGCAGAGTAATGTCTCTGCTTTTGAATATGCTGTCTAGGTTGGTCATAACTTTTCTTCCAAGGAGTAAGTGTCTTTTAACTTCATGGCTGCAGTCACTGTCTGCAGTGATTTTGGAGCCCAAAAACTAAAGTCTGATGCTGTTTCCACTGTTTCCCCATCTATTTCCCATGAAGTGATGCGATCGGATGCCATGATCTTAGTTTTCTGAATGTTGAGCTTTAAGCCAACTTTTTCACTCTGCTCTTTCACTTTCATCAAGAGGCTTTTGAGTTCCTTTTCATTCTCTGCCATAAGGGTGGTGTCATCTGCATATCTGAGGTTATTGATATTTCTCCCAGCAATCTTGATTCCAGCTTGTGCTTCTTCCAGCCCAACGTTTCTCATGATGTACTCTGCATATAAGTTAAATAAGCAGGGTGACCATATACAGTCTTGACATACTCCTTTTCCTATTTGGAACCAGTCTGTTGTTCCATGTCCAGTTCTAACTGTTGCTTCCTGGCCTGCATACAGATTTCTCAAGAGGCAGGTCAGGTGGTCTGGTATTCCCATCTCTTTCAGAATTTTCCACAGTTTATGCGATCCACACAGTCAAAGGCTTTGGCATAATCAATAAAGCAGAAAGAGATGTTTTCTTGGAACTCTCTTGCTTTTTCCATGATCCAGTAGATGTTGGCAATTTGATCTCTGGTTCCTCTGCGTTTTCTAAAACCAGCTTGAACATCAGGAAGTTCACGGTTCACATATTGCTGAAGCCTGGCTTGGAGAATTTTGAGCATTACTTTACTAGCATGTGAGATGAGTGCAATTGTGTGGTAGTTTGAGCATTCTTTGGCATTGCCTTTCTTTGGGATTGGAATGAAAACTGACCTTTTCCAGTCCTGTGGCCACTGCTGAGTTTTCCAAATTTGCTGGCATATTGAGTGCAGCACTTTCACAGCATCATCTGTCAGGATTTGAAATAGCTCAACTGGAGTTCCATCACCTCCACAAAACAATGTAGCTGCAATTCAAATCCTTGTTTCTATGAAGATTTTAATGAAACAACAGAAAATATAAATCAAAATATTGCTAATATATTGTCCAGATACAAACTAGAATTTTTTTTTAACTTCTATGCATATTTGAGAGACAGTGAAAGCATAAATTTTGGCAAATTCCATTCCATTTATAAATTTCATATCAGTGAAAATGAAAAACATGTTACCTGCTTAATGTCTTACACATGTAAAAAAATACTGCTAAATAGGGCTATGATTTTCTCACCTAAAGATATTAAGGCTTTCATAATGTAAGTCATTCCTGGTGGCTAAGACAGTAAAGCCTCTGTCTACAATGCAGGAGACCCGGGTTTGATCCCTCGATTGGAAAGGTCCCCTGGAGAAGGAAATGGCAATCCACTCCAGGACTATTGCCTGGAAAATCCTATGGACGGAGGAGCCTCGTGGACTGCAGTCCATGGGGTCGCAAAGATCGGACACGACTGAGCGACTCATTTTAATGTAAGTCATAAATAAATAGAGTTTGTTGAGTAATGGTCCCCAAAGATATCTCGGTCCTAATCCCCAGAATGTGTGACTGTTACCCTATATGGCAAAGGAATTTTGTAGTTGTGAATGTTAATCCTGCAATGGTGAAATTATTCTGGATTACCCACATAGACCATTAAATGGAATCACAAGTGTCTTCCTTAGATATGTTTCTACAAGAAGTCTTTCACTCTCGTGAACTATAAAAAAGATGCTAAAATGTTGGCCTGCTGCGTGTAAATGTTGATCTAGAAATACTTGCAATGTGGAGGAAAAATAAAATTTCCTTCTCTAATTTGGAAATGCATTGAGGATGAGAATAGAGATTGCAAGATTATAATAAAATAGAGTTACATGCTGTTTCCTTAAAATGTTTGAGAACTTTTGAGGCCATAAGAGGTCTAAAAAAGAATGAATGAACAGCATATGAATTGACCAGTATTACATGTAGGTTTTGACAAAAATTCAAACTGTGGGAAAAATCATTTTTTTGGAATAGCACTGTTTCAGAATACTTTGATATCAGAAAAGAACCAAGTTAAACAGAACTTTTTCATTTTCTTTACTGTAACTAATTTGTATAGAATACAAGTTAAATTTCACAGGATCAACGGCCTCTGTGCTGTAAAATAATTTTCCCTGAGAAAGAAAGGTTTAAGTTTTTAAATAATATCTAGTATACTTCCAGATTTTTAAAAATGATGCAATTTCAGACTTAATATATGTAATAAGTTTATAGGTACAAAGGGACTGATTGACAAATAGCTGATGACCTACCAAACTAAGTCTGTGGATACAAAGTTGGCATTTTGGGAGTTGTTATTGTTGTAGTCAGTGAAATAGAGGCAGATTTTTTCTTCTTCTGAAATTCCTTCCTTTCTCTTTGATCCAGTGAATGTAGACAATTTGATCTCTGGTTCCTCTGCTTTTTCTAAACCCAACTTGAATGTCTGCAAGTTCTTGGTTCACATAATGCTGAAGCCTAGCCTGGCAAATTTTGAGCATAGCTTTACTAGCATGGGAGATGAGTACAGCTGTCTGGTGGTTTGAACATTTTTTACTACTGCCCTGCTTGGGAATTGGAAATTTGCTGACATATCGAGTGTAACATTTTAAAAGCATCATCTCAGGGTTTTAAGGAGCTCTCCTAAAAGTCCATCACCTCCACTAGCTTTATTGGCAGCAGTGCTTCCTACGCCCCACTTGACTTCACACTTCACAATGTCTGGCTGAGTGAGAGACTACACCATCATGGTTATCTGAGTCATGAAGATCTGTTTTGTACAGTTCTTCTGTGTATTCTTTCCATCTCTTCTTGATCTCTTCTGCTTCTATTGGGTCTTTACTGTTTCTGTCCTTTAATGTGCCCATCTTTGGATGAAATGGTCCTTTGATATTCCCAATTTTCTTGAAGAGATCTCTTGTCTTACCCTTTCTGTTGTTTTCCTCTATTTCTTTGTATTTTTCTTTGAAGAAGGCCTTCTTGTCTTTCCTTGCTATTCTCTGGAACTCTGCATTTAGTTCGATGTACCTTTCACTTTCTCCCTTGCTTTTCACTTTTCTTCTTTCCTCAGCCATTTGTAAAGTCTCCTCAGACAACCACTTTGCCTTCTTGCATTTCTTTTGTTGAGGGAATGGTTTTTTTTGTTGTCTCCTGTATGATATTACACACCTCTGCCCATAGCTCTTCAGGCACTCTGCTTACTAGGTCTAATCCCTTGAATCTATTTGTCACCTCCATATATAAAGTCATTTCTTGTGTTGTTGAAAAAGGGTGTTTGCTATGACCAGTGTGCTCTTTTGACAGAATTCTGTTAGCCTTTGTGCTCGTTCATTTTGTTCTCCAAGGACAAACTTGCCTGTTTCTCCAGGTATCTCTTGACTTCCTACTTTTGCATTCCAGCCCTCTCTGGTGAATAGGACATCTTTTTTGGTGTTAGTTCTAGGAGGTATTCTAGGTCTTGATAGAACTGATCAACTTCAGCTTCATTCAGCATTGGTGGTTGGGGCACAGACTTGGAATAATGTGATGTTGAAAGGTTTGCCTTGAAAACAAACTGAGATCATTCTGTCCTAATGTTCCAGGTTCATATGTAATATTGTTCTTTAAAGATAGGGATTTTACTTTCACCACCAGACACATCCACAACTGAGCTTCATTTCCACTTTGGCCCAGCAGCTTCATTCTTTCTGGAGCTATTAATAGTTGTCCTCCACTCTTCCCCAGTAACATATTGGACATCTTTCAACTTGGGGGACCCAACTTTTGGTGTCATATCTTTTTGCCTTTTTATACATTTCACTAGGTTCTCACAGCTAGTATACCAGAGTGGTTTGCCATTCCCTTCCCCACTGGATCACGTTTCGTCAGAACTCTGCAATATGACTTGTCCATCTTGGATGGCCCTCATTGCATGGCTCATAGTATCACTGAGTTAGGTAAGCCCCTTCACTACAACAAGGCAGTGATCCATGAAGGAGATTTTAGGAATACAGAATACTAACTGTTAATCTAAAACTCAGCTGTCACTAATAAATTAAATTCCCAAGTATTTCATGTTCAAGTATGTGTTTTGAGATTATTTACACTGATATTATTGTGTAGATTGACATCAGGACATGGTAGAATGTGGGCTTGATAAGCACAGAGCTGTAAGTCAGTTGGTCAATTTCACATTTGACTATGCTAAGTTTGCCACTCCTGTAAGTTTCTTTACAGAGAAAATGAAATAGACAGTTACTTGCTGACAGTCATTCACACTTCTATACAATTTTGACAGTGCTATTTGCCACCTAAGGAAAAGGATGTACTGAAGTTCAGTTCAGTCAATCAGTAGTGTCCAACTCTTTGTGACCCCATGAATTGCAGCATGCCAGGCCTCCCTGTCCATCACCAACTCCCGGAGTTCACTCAGATTCATGTCCATCGAGTCAGTGATGCCATCCAGCCATCTCATCCTCTGTCGTCCCCTTCTCCTCCTGCCCCCAATCCCTCCCAGCATTAAAGTATTTTCCAATGAGTCAACACTTTGCATGAGGCGGCGTAAGTACTGGAGTTTCAGCTTTAGCATCATTCCCTCCAAAGAAATCCCAGGGCTGATCTCCTTCAGAATGGACTGGTTGGATCTCCTTGCAGTCCAAGGGACTCTCAAGAGTCTTCTCCAACACCACAGTTCAAAAGCATCGATTTTTTGGCACACAGCCTTCTTCACAGTCCAACTCTCACATCCATACATGACTACTGGAAAAACCATAGCCTTGATTAGATAGACCTTAGTCAGCAAAGTAACGTCTCTGCTTTTTAATATGCTCTCTAGGTTGGTCATAACTTTTCTTCCAAGGAGTAAGTGTCTTTTATTCATGGCTGCAGTCAGCATCTGCAGTGATCTTGGAGCCCAAAAACTAAAGTCTGATGCTGTTTCCACTGTTTCCCCATCTATTTTCCATGAAGTGATGGGACCGGATGCCATGATCTTAGTTTTCTGAATGTTGAGCTTTAAGCCAACTTTTTCACTCTCTGCTTTCACTTTCATCAAGAGGCTCTTTAGTTCTTCACTTTCTGCCATAAGGGTGGTGTCATCTGCATATGTGAGGTTATTGATATTTCTCCTGGCAATCTTGATCCCAGCTTGTGCTTCATTTAGCCCAGCGTTTCTCATGATGTTCTCTGTATATAAGTTAAGTAAGCATGGTGATGATATACAGCCTTGACATACCCTTTTCCTATTTGGAACCAGTCTGTTGTTCCATGTCCAGTTCTAACTGCATACAGATTTCTCAAGAGGAAGGTCAGGTGGTCTGGTATTCCCATTTGTTTCAGAATTTTCCACAGTTTATTGTGATCCACACAGTCAAAAGCTTTGGCATAGTCAATAGAGCAGAAATAGATGCTTTTCTGGAACTCTCTTGCTTTTGCGATGATCCAGCAGATGTTGGCAATTTGATCTCTGGTTCATCTGCCTTTTCTAAAACCAGCTTGAACATCTGGAAGTTCACAGTTCACGTGTTGCTGAAGCCTGGCTTGGAGAATTTTGAGCATTACTTTACTAGCATGTGAGATGAGTGCAATTGTGCAGTAGTTTGAGCATTCTTTGGCATTGCCTTTCTTTGGGATTGGAATGGAAACTGACCTTTTCCAGTCCTGTGGCCACTGCTGAGTTTTCCAAATTTGCTGGCATATTGAGTGCAGCACTTTCACAGCATCATCTTTCAGGATTTGAAATAGCTCAACTGGAATTCCATCACCTCCACTAGCTTTGTTCATAGTGATGCTTTCTAAGGCCCCCTTCACTTTACATTCCAGGATGTCTGGCTCTAGATGAATGATCACACCATCGTGATTATCCAGGTCGTGAAGATCTTTTCTGTACAGTTCTTCTGTGTATTCTTGCCATATCTTCTTAATATATTCTGCTTCTATTAGGTCCATACCATTTCTCTCCTTTATCGAGCCCATCTTTGCATGAAATGTTCCCTTGGTATCTCTCATTTTCTTGAAGAGATCTCTAGTCTTTCCCATTTTGTTGTTTTCCTCTATTTCTTTGCATTGATCACTGAGGAAGGCTTTCTTATCTCTTCTTGCTTTTCTTTGGAACTCTGCATTCAGATGCTTATATCTTTCCTTTTCTCCTTGTCTTTTCGCTTCTCTTCTTTTCACAGCTTTTTCTAAGGCCTCCCCAGACAGCCATTTTGCTTTTTTGCATTTCTTTTCCATGGGGATGGTCATGATCCCTGTCTCCTGTACAATGTCATGAACCTCATTCTATAGTTCATCAGGCACTTTATCTATCAGATCTAGGCCCTTAAATCTATTTCTCACTTCCACTGTATAATCATAAGAGATTTGATTTAGGTCATACCTGAATGGTCTAGCGGTTTTCCCTACTTTCTTCAATTTCAGTCTGAATTTGGTAATAAGGAGTTCATGATCTGAGCCACAGTCAGCTCCTGGTCTTGTTTTTGTTGACTGTATAGAGCTTCTCCATGTTTGGCTGCAAAGAATATAATCAATCTGATTTCGGTGTTGACCATCTGGTGATGTCCATGTGTAGAGTCTTCTCTTGTGTTGTTGGAAGAGGGTGTTTGCTATAACCAGTGCATTCTCTTGGCAAAACTCTATTAGTCTTTGCCCTGCTTTATTCTGTATTCCAAGGCCAAATTTGCCTATCACTCCAAGTGTTTCTTGACTTCCTACTTTTGCATTCCAGTCCCCTATAATGAAAAGGACATCTTTTGGGGGTGTTAGTTCTAAAAGGTCTTGTAGGTCTTCATAGAACTCTTCAACTTCAGCTTCTTCAGCATTACTGGTTGGGGCATAGACTTGGATTACCATGATATTGAATGGTTTGCCTTGGAGACGAACAGAGATCATTCCGTCGTTTTTGAGATTGCATTCAAATACTGCATTTCAGACTCTTTCGTTGACCATGATGGCTACTCCATTTCTTCTGAGGGATTCCTGCCCGCAGTAGTAGATATAATGGTCATCTGAGTTAAATTCACCCATTCCAGTCCACTTTAGTTCATTTATTCCTAGAATGTTGACGTTCACTCTTGCCATCTCTTGTTTGCTGCTAAGTCACTTCAGTCATGTCCGACTCAGTGCGACCCCATAGACGGCAGTCCATCAGGCTCCCCCGTCCCTGGGATTCTCCAGGCAAGAACACTGGAGTGGGTTGCCATTTCTTTCTCCAATGCATGAAAGTGAAAAGTGAAAGTGAAGTTGCTCAGTTGTGCCTGACTCTTAGCGACCCCATGGACTGCAGCCTACCAAGCTCCTCTGCCCATGGGATTTTCCAGTCAAGAGTACTGGGTTGCCATTGCCTTCTCCACATCTCTTGTTTGACCTCTTCCAATTTGCCTTGATTCATGGACCTGACATTCCAGGTTTCTATGCAATATTACTCTTTACAGCATCGGACCTTGCTTCTATCACCAGTCACATCCACAGCTGGGTATTGTTTTTGCTTTGGCTCCATCCCTTCATTCTTTCTGGAGTTATTTCTCCACTGATCTCCAGTAGCATATTGGGCACCTACTGACCTGGGGAGTTCCTCTTTCATTATCCTATCCTTTTGCCTTTTCATACTGCTCATGCAGTTTTCAAGGCAAGAATGCTGAAGTGGTTTGCCATTCCCTTCTCCAATGGACCACATTCTGTCAGACCTCTCCACCGTGCCCCTCCCATCTTGGGTTGCCCCGCAGGCATGGCTTGGTTTCATTGAGTTAGACAAGGCTGTGGTCCTAGTGTGATTAGATTGACTAGTCCTCTGTGAGTATGGTTTCAGTGTGTCTGCCCTCTGATGCCCTCTTGCAATACCTACCATCTTACTTGGGTTTCTCTTACCTTGGGCGTGGCATATCTCTTCATGGCTGCTCCAGCAAAGCGCAGCCACTGCTCCTTACCTTGGATGAGGGGTATCTCCTCACCACTGCCCTTCCTGACCTTCAACGTGGGATGACTCCTCTAGGCCCTCCTGTGACGGTGCAGCCACCGCTCCTTGGACGTGGGGTTGCTCCTCCCGGTGTACTGAAAGATACAGGCAATTCAGAGACGTATTATCTTGAGAATAAACTAAGTAAAATTGTCTGTTATAATAGAGGAGATAAACATATTGTTATTGTGGCTGATATACTGCAAAATGGCTACTATGTTGCCCACCTCCTACTATTTTCACCCCTTAATTGTGGATGGGGCTTGTGACTTGCTTTTATTTTTTATTGTGAGTTTCCTTTTTTTAAGAGCACTTAAAAGTTCACAGAAAAATTTTACAGAAAAGTAGAGATTTCCCCATACCCCTGCCTCCATACATGCATAGCTTCCCCTGTTATCAGTATCCTCCACCACCATACATTTGTTAAAATTGATGAGCCTACATTGATACACCATTATCACCCAAAGCCTGTAGTTTACATTTTGTTTCACTCTTGGTGTTGTACATTCTGTGGGTTTGGAAAGCTATAAAATGACATGTATGCATCATTATGATATCTTACTGGTATTTTCACTGTCCTAAAAACCCTCTGTACTCCACCTCTTCATCCCTCTCCTCTACCTCCAGTTTCTAGCAATCAGTGGTCTCTTGATTGTCTCCACAGTTTTTTTTTTCAGAATGTCAAAATTGGAATCTTAAAGTATGTAGGGTTTTCAGATTGGCTTCTTCAGTCATTAATATGCACTTAAATTCCCTGTCTTTTCATGGCTTAATAGTTCACTTCTTTTTAGTGCTGAATAATATTCCATTGTCTGTGTATGTTGTCATTGTTCAGGCGCTCAGTTGTGTCTGACTCTTTGTGACCCCATGGACAGCAGCATGCTAGGCTTCCCTGTCCTTCTCCATCTCCGGGAACTTGCTAAATTCATGTCCATTGAGTCAGTGATGCCATCCAGCCATCTCATCCTCTGTCATCCCCTTCTCCTCCTACCTTCAATATTTCCTGGTATTAGGGTCTTTTCTAATAAGTCTCCACTTCATATCATGTAGCCAAAATACTGGAGCTTCAGCATCAGTCCTTCCAATGAATATTCAGGACTGATTTCCTTTAGATTTGACTGGTTTGATCTCCTTGCAGTCCAAGGGACTCTTAAGAGTCTCCTCCAACACCACAGTTCAAAAGCATCAATACTCAGGGCTCAGCCTTTTTTATAGTCCAACTCTCACATCCACACATGACTACTGGAGCAACCATACCTTTGACTAAACAGACCTTTCTTGGCCAGATAATGTCTCTGCTTAGTGTGCTGTCTAGGTTGGTCATAGCTTTTCTTCCAAGGAGCAAGCGTCTTTTATTTTCATGGCTGCAGTCACCATCTGCAGTGATTTTCAAACACAAGAAAATAAAGTCTGTCACTGTTTCCATTGTTTCCCCATCTATTTGCCATGAAGTGATGAGACTGGATGCCATGACCTTAGGTTTTTGAATTTTGAGTTTAAAGCCAGCTTTCACTCTCCTCTTTCACCTTCATCAAGAGGTTTTTTAGTTTCTCTTTGCTTTCTTCTGTAAAAGTGGTATCATCTCTATATCTGAGGTTATTGATATTTCTCCTGGAAATCTTGATTCCAGCTTGTGCTTCATCAAGCTCAGCATTTTGCATGATATATTCTGCATATAATTTAAATAAACAGCATGACAATATACAGCCTTGCTGTAGTCCTTTCTCAATTTTTGACCAGTCTGTTTTTCGCTGTCCTGTTCTAACTGTTGCTTCTTGACCTGCATACAGGTTTCTCAGGAGAAGGTAAGGTGGCCTGGTATTCCCGTCTCATTAAGAATTTTCCACAGTTTGGGATCCACACAGTCAAAGGTTTTAGCATAGTCAATAAGGCAGAAGTAGATGTTTTTCTGGAATTCTCTAGCTTTTTGTTTTTTTCTATGTTCTAACAAATATTAGCAATTTGATCTCTGGTTCTTCTGCCTTTTCTAAATTCAGCTTGAATATCTAGAAGTTCGTGATTCATGTACTGTTGAAGCCTAGCTTGGACAATTTTAAGCATTACTTTCTTTGCTAGCATCTGAAATGAGTGCAATTGTGCAATGATTTGGATATTCTTTGATACTGCCTTTCTTTGAGATTGGAGGTGAAAACTGACCTTTTCCAGTCCTGTGGCCACTGCTGAGGTTTTCAAATGTGGTGGCATGTTGAGTGTAGCACTTTATTATTATTATTATTTTATCATTCAAAATTTTTAATCTCCCTTTACACATTATATTAACATTTATATTGCAAGGCATTCCATTCACAAATATTACAGTTTGATTAAAAAAAACTTCACACACATACCCCCAAGAGTCTATACCAAATTCAGCCACATTAGTAAATCATCAAATAATAAAAAGTAATGAAAACATTATCATGATTCCTTTAAAACAATAAAGTCTGAGGCACTCTGGGAAAGATGTTCTCTTACAAGAGTGACATGTCAGTGGAATCCAATTATCTTCGCATATAGTTTCCAAATACCCGGTAATCAAGTATTCTCCAATGACAATGACTTTGATCTGTCTTCACTGGATACTCTCCCATTTGGGACTGAACTACTGAAAAGAGCACAGATGCTGGGCAGCGGAGGTCATTTCTAATGAGGTTCCCAACTGTGTAAAGAAGTGTGATTTCAGCACACCCAGGACAGCGCATCCCTACTCCTAGGGAACTGTCCAACCTCCAGAGACGTCCTTCCACCACACCACCAGCTTTACCAAACGTTAGCACTTCCAGACTCTGCTCCCTGCTGGAGAGGCTTCAGAACTGTCTCTTCTCCAACTCCCACAGTGCAACCTCCAGCCTTCTCTGAGTATCTCTCCAAGGTATGCCCTTGAAATAGGACAGAGAAGGGAAGGGAGCATTTTTCCTCCCATTATGACCAAACAGAGGTCCGAAATAGCAATGTATTACAAAAATGTCATTCTCTGCAACAGCCAGCTTCCACTTAGAGCACTGCTGTTTCTGCCATAAACTCGACTTTTAAAAACCTGATAACCTTTGTCCAAAGTGGATTTTGCCACATACATTCATTCACACAGAGCCCACACTGGAGGGTCTCACCGACCGAGTGCTTGCACTTTAGCAGCAGCATCTTTAAGGATTTTAAAAAACCTACTGCAATTCCATCACCTTTAGTAGCTTTGTTCTTAGCAATGCTTCCTAAGGCCCACTTGACTTCACACTCCAAGATGTCTGGCTCTAGGTGAGTGATCACACCATCTGGTTATCTGGGTCATTAAGAGCTTTTTGTATGGTTTTTCTGTGTATTCTTGCCACCTCTTATTAATATCTTCTGCTTCTGTTAGATCCATACCATTTCTGCCCTTTATTGTGCCCATCTTTGTATGAAATGTTCCCTTGGTATCTCTAGTTTTCTTGAAGTGATCTCTAGTCTTTCCTGTTCTATTGTTTTTCTCTATTTTTTTTTTTTTGCATTGTTCACTTAATAAGGTTTTCTTATCTCTCCTTGATATTCTTTGAAACTCTGCATTCAGATGGGCATATCTTTCCTTTTCTCCTTTTCCTTTTGCTTCTCTTCTTTGCTCAGCTATTTGTAAGGCCTCTTCAGACAACCATTTTGCATTTATTTTTCTTGGGAATGATTTTGATTACTGCCTCCTGTCAAGTGTTATAAACTCCTGTCCATAGTTCTTCAGGCACTCTGTCTATTAGATCTAATCCCTTGAATCTATCTATCCCTACTCTATAATCATAAGGGGTTTAATTTATGTCATATCTGAATGGTGTAGTGGGTTTTTGTACTTTCTTCAATTTAAGTCTGAATTTGGCAATAAGGAGTTCAGGATGTGAGCCACAGTCAACTCCCAGTCTTGTTTTTGCTTTCTGTATAGAGCTTCTCCATCTTCAGCTGCAAAGGCTGTAATCAATCTGATTTTCGTATTGACCATCTGGTGATGTCCATGTGTAGAGTCATCTCTTTTGTTATAGGAAGAGCGTGTTTGCTATGACCAGTGTGTTCTCTTGACAAAACTCTGTTAGCCTTTGCTCTGCCTAATTTTGTGCTCCAAAGCCAAAGTTGCCTGTTACTCCAAATAGGTACCTCTTGAATTCCTACATTTGCATACCAGTTCCCTATGATGAAAAGGACATCTTTTTTTGGTGTTGGTTCTAGAAAGTCATGTAAGTCTTCACAGAACCATTAAACTTTAGCTTCTTTGGCATTAGTGGTTGGGGCATAGACTTGGATTACTGTGATATTGAATGGTTTGCCTTGGCGATGTATAAAGATCATTCTGTCATTTTTGAGATTGCATCCAAGTACTGCATTTCAGACTGTTTTGTTGACTATGAGAAGTATTCCATTTCTTCTAAGGGATTCTTGCCCACAGTATTAGATATAATGGTCATCTGACTTAAATTAACCCATTCTGGTCCATTTTAGTTTTCTGATTCCTAAAATGTTGATGTTCACTCTTGCCATAGTGACCTCTTCCAAGAGTGTCTGTGTATAATACAGTTTACTAATCCAGTCACCTATCGAAGGACATCTTGGTTGCATTTTGACAAGCATGAATAAAGCTGCTAAAAACATCAATGTGCAGATTTTTGTGTCAACAGGAGTTCTGCACTTAGTGTGGATAGCAAGGGTTGCAATTGCTGAATCTTCTGATAGTATGAGGAGTTCAGTTTTGTAACAAACTGCTGAACTATTCCAAAATCGCTACACCATTTTCCATTTCCACCAGCAATGAATGAGAGTTCCCATGTCTCCACATTCTCGTCAACATTGGTACTGTCATTTTGGCAGATGTTGGCCATTCTAATAGAGGGATAGTAGTATATGATTATTATTTTACATTGTATTACTTTGAAATGATTGGGAGCATCTTTTCATATTATTTTCCATCTGTGTATCTTCTTTCTTGAGATGCCTATAAAAGTCTTTGGCACATTTTTGATAAGATTATTTGATTTCTTACTGCTAAGTTTTGAGTTATTTGAATATTTCCTATATGGAGGATAGGTTTTGGGTTTGTTTGTTTGTTTGTTTGTTTGGCCACACTACATAGCATGCAAGATCTTAGTTCCCAGACCAGGAATTGAACCCACGCCTCCCGCAGTGGAAGTGTAGAGTCTTAACCTCTGGACTGCCAGGGAAGTCACTGTATGTTTTCAATAAATACCCTTTATAAGATATATTTTTTGCAAATATTTTACCCCAGTCTGTATTTCTATTATTTTGGCATGTCTTTCACAGAGCAGAAGTTTTTAACTTTAATGAGGTGCAGTTCATCCTTTATTTCATGAATTGTGCCTTTGTCATTTAGTATAAAAAGTAATTACCATGCCAAAGGCCATAAAGGCTAATTTGTTTTCTCATGGTAGTTTGATAATTTTGCATTTTAGATTTATATCTATGATTCATTTTGAGTTTTGTGAAGGGTGTAAGGCCTATTTCTAGACTTATTTATATATTTATTTTTGCATGTGACGGTCTGGTTATTCCAACACTATTTGTTGAAAAAATTGTCCATTGTGTTACCTTTGTTCCTTGGTCAAATCCAGTTTTCTTGCCTGGAGAATCCCATGGACAGAGGAGCCTGGAAGGTTACAGTCTATTGGATCACAAGAGTCAGACACAACTGAACAAAAGCACGCACACACAAACACACACACACACACACACACACACACACACACACACATCAGTTGACCATATCTATGTGGGCTAATTTCTGGGCTCTCTATTCTCTTCCACTAATCTATTTGTTCATTCTTTTGCCAGTACCACACTGTCTTGACTACTGTCGATTTAAATAAGTCTTAAAGTCAGTCCTTCATCTTGTTCTCTTTCAATATTGCATTGGCTATTACAGGCTCTTTTACCTCTCCATATAAACTTTAAAAATGGCTTATAAATTTCCACAAGATAACTACCTAGTATTTTGACTGGGATTACATTGATCTACAGATCATATTGGGGAGGACTGACAACATTGAATCTTCCTACCCATGAACATAGAATTTCTCTCCATTTATTCAGTTTTTCTTTTTATTCATCAAAGTTTTGTAGTTTTGTTCATATATATCTTATACATATCTTGTTTTATTTATACCTAAGAATCTGATTTGGGGTCATACATTGTGTTTTAAATTTCCAGTCCTGTGTATTCCTTGCTAAATATAAGAAAATGATTTACTTTTGTAATTAATGCAGCCACCTTGCTTGAATTGCTTGTTTGTTTCAGGAAGTTTTTTGTTTCATGTTCTTGGCTTTTTTACATAAGTGGTCATGTCATCTACAATCAGTGACAGTTTCACTTCTGCCTTCCCAACCTATGAAGCCTTTATTTCTTTTTATCAACTTACTTTATTCACATTGACTTCTAGTATAAGGTTTATAAGTAGTGATACCTGGGGACATCCTCAAATTGTACTTGGCATAGTAGGGGAGCATCAGGTTTCCCACCAGTAAGTATGTTATTAGCTGTAGATTTTTTTGTATATGTTCTATATGAAGTTGAGATAATTTCCTTCTATTCCTAGTTTACTGAAAGTTTTTATCATGAATGAATGTTGGATTTTGTCGAATGTTTCTTGTGTCCACTGATATGATCATGTGATCCTGAGTTTTTTAGCCTATTTATGTGATGGATTTTTAAAATTGATTTTCAAATCTTGAACCTGCTTTCTATAACTAAGTTAAATCTTACTTGATCATAGTGGATAATTCTGTTTATATGTTATTAGATTTGATTTGCTAATTGAATATTCTAAGGGTTCTCTCATTTGACATGAACAGTGTACCTTATCCAGAATAATCAAATACACCCTGAAATTCATGTAATTAATCAGAATTTGTGGGTCATCCTTAGATTGGTCTACCAATTGAGAATCAATATTACATGATCAACAGTATATATATATATATATATATATATATATACACACATGTGGGTGTGTACTTCCAATTTAATCAAGTAGAAGTGTCTTATCTCTAGGCTCTGGTTATAGGCAGCAGAATTTAAATATCCCTATGTAAACACAATATTTTAAGTCCAAAATGTATATTAGAATTTGTCTCACATGATTGCACATTGGTTTTTATCTCTACCACCAGCCCTCCATTTTCTTCTTTTCTTAAAAAAATTTGAAGTAGTTATTGAAAAGAAACTGTTAGTCAAATTGAACATTTAGATTTTGTTTAGTGAGTTTAGTTATGACAGTACTTTGTTAACCAGTGTCCAGAAATCCTATAAAATTTCGTCCTCCTTGCTAGTCCATTTTATTAAGGCAAATGGACTTTGGTCCCCTGCTGGGGCTGTACCGAGAGATCCTAGTCATCTTGCTACTCATCTTATAACATCTCTTTAATTCATACCATTTCACTGGCATGATTTGGAAGGGACTCTGGATTCCTCCATCGTGTTATTATCACTAAAATTAATCAAGGCTATAGCAACTTGTGTAAATTCATTATGGTCTTTGTGCAATATTAGGGGTTGAGAGTAGCTATACCACCTATTTTTTTTATGGTAATCCATTACATTTTTAATAACTGCTCCATCTCCTTTTTATGTAATTTTTAATAATCTGAACATTCTACTTGGTTTAATTGCTATAAGAGTAATATTTCATCCATTTAATTTGTATTAATTTTCATCAAGTATCACTCTTGATAAAAGTGAAGGAGGAGAGTGAAAAAGTTGGCTTAAAGCTCAACATTCAGGAAACTAAGATGATGGCATCTGGTCCCATCACTTCATGGGAAATAGATGGGGAAACAGTGGAAACAGTGTCAGACTTTATTTTGGGGGGCTCCAAAATCACTGCAGATGGTGATTGCAGCCATGAAATTGAAAGATGATTACTCCTTGGAAGGAAAGTTATGACCAACCTAGATAGCATATTGAAAAGCAGAGACATTACTTTGCCAACAAAGGTCCATCTAGTCAAGGCTATGATTTTTCCAAAAGTCATGTATGGATGTGAGAGCTTGACGATGAAGAAGGCTGAGTGCCAAAGAATTGATGCTTTTGGACTGTGGTGTTGGAGAAGACTCTTGAGAGTCCCTTGGACTGCACAGAGATCCACCCAGTCCATCCTAAAGGAGACCAGTCCTGGGTGTTCATTGGAAGGACGGATGTTGAAGCTGAAACTCCAATATTTTGGCCACCTCATGCGAAGAGTTGACTCATTGGAAAAGACCCTAATGGTGGGAGGATTGGGGGAAGGAGGAGAAGGGGACTACAGAGGATGAGATGGCTGGATGGCATCACCGACTCGATGGACATGAGTTTGGGTGAACTTTGGGAGTTGGTGATGGACAGGGAGGTCTGGCGTGCTGCAATTCATGGGGTCGCAAAGAGTGGGACAAGACTGAGCGACTGAACTGAACTTAATTTGTATTATTTTCTTTTTAAATTGTAACTATTTTCACATTATTCAGCCCCATTCTGTGGAACCTCAGCAAAAATGAACTCTACAACATCTGTCACATCTCTCTGCCTTATGTGACTTTATTCTTTAAAAAAATAAATTATTAGAGTACAGTTGATTTACAGTGAACACACACACCGCAGAATTTCAGGTGTACAGGAAAGTGAATTAGTTACACATGTACATATATCGACTCTTTTTTAGTTTCCTTTCCCATTGAGTAGAGTTGCCAGTGCTATAGAGTAGGTCACAGTTAGTTATCTGTTTTATCTATAGTAGTGTGCATATGTCAATCCCAATTTTCCAGTTTATCTCTCCTCTCCCATAACCATAAGTTTGATTGATGCATCTGCAACTCTGTTTTGTAAATAAATTCATTTGTAGCCTTTATTTTTGATTCCATGTATAAGCAATACCATATGATATTTGCTTTTATCGTTCTGACTCACTTCACTCAGTATGACAATCTCCAGGTCCAGCTATGTTGTTGCAAATGGCTTTATTTTGTTCTTTTTAATGGCTGAGTAATATTCCATTGTTAAACCACATATTCTTTATCCATTCCTCTGTCAGTAGACATTTAGGTTGCTCTGTGTCTAGGCTATTATAAATAGTGCTAGTGCTGCAGTGCATTTGGGGTGCATGTATCCTTTCAAATCAGAATTTTCTCCAGATATAGGCCCAGGCATGGAATTCCAGGATCATATGGTACTTCTGCTTTCGGTTTTGTAAGGAACCTCCATACCATTCTCTATAGAAGCAATATTGAAACATACTCACTAAAGACTTTAAAAAGTGTTCCACATTCAAAAAAAAAAAATGCATGTGAACTGATGCTCAACATCACTAGTTATTAGAAAAATACAAATCAAAACTATAATGAAGTATTACCTCATACCAGTCAGAATGGCCATGATCAAAAATATACAAACAATAAATGCTGGAGAGAGTGTGTAGAAAAGGGAACCCTCCTATTGGATAAGGGTCATTAGGGCTTCCCCAGTGGCTCAGACAGTAAAGAATCTGCCTGCAATGCAGGAGACCTAGTTTTGATCCCTGGGTTGGGAAGTCCCTAGAAGTTTGAAATGGCAACCCACTCTAGCATTCTTGCTTGGAGAATTCCACAGACAGAGGAGTCTCCTGGGCTACAGTCCATGGAGTTGCAAAAAGTCAGATATGACTGAGCAACAAACACACACATCATTAAAAAATATGCCTACCTCTCCTCTTTGGTGTCATTTGTGTCCATCAAACACACAGATTCATGGGCAGTAAGTTGGAGTCCTTGGCAGCCTTTAGATTTTTATCAGTTATTTTTGTTTCCTCCAAAGCAACCAAAAGCAAAGTAAGTACCATATAAATTTCTAAAGATCCATGTAGCTTCCTCTCTGTTATGGATCTGCCACCTGCAATTCCCACACTGGTAACGGTTCTTCGCTTTCGGTTGTCACAGTAGTTGAGTGAAGACCTCTAAACGGAGGTTGTCAGGAAACCATCCTGGCTTTGCAGATTCTCGATTCTACCATTTGTCATCCTTCTTTTTCCTAAACCAAGCCTTAGCAATTACTTACGTTATAGAGTCAAGTGTATTACAATTAACCTACTTATAGTGTCAACTGTAGCAATTAAACAGTCAGATAATTGAAAGAACATTTATAGGATAAACTCATTTACAATCTTAATAAAGGATATGGTACAGGAAGAGAATGGAAGTGCAAGAAATCATCTCAGAGAACAGAAAGCTTCCAAGCACAGCCTCTAGGATTTTTCACAGAATATGCTTCATTTTCAAATTATATTCCTAAGTCTTAGTTTCAGCGGAGTCAGAGTACGGGTTGACTCAGGGGTCTCCTATACTCCACTGGTAAAGTACCTAAAACCAGTTAAACAACGTATAAGACATTAATTAATACATTTTTGATAAACAATGGAGACAAGAATATAGAGTTGTCTCCAGGGAAACTGTGAACTTTAAACAGGACATTAAAAGTACTAGTACTAGCATAATTTATTTTTATGTTGGCCAAGTGTTAGAACCAAATGTTCAATCATGTCAGATTTAAGCATGGAACTACCCCAGACCAGCTTTAAAGCAAACCTATTTTTGAATACCTTTTCCTAATTTGCCAAATTGTTTATTTATTTTAAAAGAATGTTAAATGTTGTCCAATGCTTTTTTTCTGCATAAGTGAAAGTGAAGTCACTCAGTTGTGTCTGACTCTTTGCAACCCGTGGAATGTAGCCCACCAAGCTCCTCTGTCCATGGGATTCTCCAGGCAAGAATACTGGAGTGGGTTGCCATTTCCTTCTCCATATATTTTTCTGCATATATTGAAGTAATTATATAGTTTTTCTCCTTAATTTAGTGGTACAATGTCAAATTGATTATTTTTTTATTAATAGACCTTATTTCTTAAAAGCAGTAATAAATTTACAGAAAAAGTGAACAGAAAGTACAGAGAATTTCTATATGCTTCTTCTTTTGCTACCCACAGTTTCCCCTATTATTGACATCCTGCACTGGTAAGCTGCCTTTGTTACAAGTAGTGATCCGAAACTGATCCATTATAATTAATGGATCCATGGCTTAAATTAGGGCTTACTCTTTGTGTTGTGCAGTTTTATGGGTTTTGCCAAATGCATAACATCCTGTGTTCCCCTTTATGGCATCATAGTGAATAGTTTCACTGCCTTAATAATCTCTTTATTGTTCAGTTGCCAAGTTGTGTCTGACCTTTTGCAGCCCCATGAACTGCAGTGTGCTAAGCTTTCTTATCCTTCACTATATCCCAGAATTTGCTCAAACACATGTCCATTGAGTCAGTAATGCTATCCAACCACCTCTTCCTCTGTCACACCTTGTTCTCCTGCCCTCAGTCTCTCCAAGCATCAGGGTCTTTTCCAGTGAGTTGACTCTTCACATCAAGTGGCCAAAGTATTGGAGCTTCAGCATCAGCATCAGTCCTTCTAATGATAATCTCTTAAACTTTACCTATTCATCCATCTGGCCTCTACTCCACCCCGACCCCAAATCATGGAAAACCTGATCTTTTTACTGTCTTCATAGATTTACATTTTCCAGAATGCCATGTAGCTGGAATCATACAACATGAAGCCTTTCAGACTGGATTCTTCCACTTAGCAATATGCATTAAAGGTTCCTCCATGTCTTCATGGCTTGAAAGCTCATCTCATTTTATCACTGAATAACAGTGCATTCTATGAGCATACCACAGTTCTAGTCTATGAGCATGCTTTGGATACTTGGTTGCTTCTAAGGTTGGATATTATGAGTAAAGCTGCTATAAACCACTGTATGCAGGACATAAAATTTGAATTATTTGGGTAGGATTACAATTTATGGATCACATGGTAAAACTATATTTGTAAGAAACTGCTAAATTTTCTTCCAAAGTGATTGTGCCATTTTGCATTCCTGCCAGCAACATATGAGAGTCTCTGTTGCCCTGCATCCTCCTTTCCTGTCATCAGTGTTCTGGGTTTCAGCCATCCCAGTGCAAGCGGAAGTGCTTAGCTGCTCAGTGGTGTGCAACTCTTTGCAACCCCGTGGACTATCAAGCGCCAGGCTCTTCTGTCCATGGGATTTTCCAGGCCAGAATACTGGAGTGGGTAGCCACTCCCTTCTCCAGGGGATCTTTCCAACCCAGGGACTGAACCCAAGTCTCCTGCACCGCAGGCACATTCTTTACTGTCCGAGCCAATAGGGTAATAGCATCTCACCGATGTTTTAATTTGCCTTTTCCTCATGGCATAAATGTAGAGCATCTTTTCACATGCTTATATCTAGATGTCTTCTTTGTTGAGCCATCAGTTCATCTTTGGCCTGTTTATTAATCATATTGTTTATTTATTATTGATTTTTAAGAGTTCTTTGTATCTTCTGAATACAAGATTGACTTTTTTTTTAATGTTAAACTTGCATTTCTGGAATAAACTCCACTGGGTCAAAATTTATTATTCTTTTTATATATTGTTGGATTTTATAATACTTTATTAAGCACTTACTATCAATATTCATGAAGTTATTAGTATGAAGTTTATTTTTTGTGATAGCTTTGCCTGGTTTGTGACCAGAGGAGTCTCAACCAAATGAAATGTGCTGGGAAGTACATTCTACTCATCTATTTCTAGAACATATTCACTGTAGCTTAATCTTAATTCTTCAATATCTGATACAATGGAGCAATTTAATATTGTAGTTTTCTTTGTGGGTAGATTTCAGTTATTTCAATATCTTTAATAGATATATGAGAATTAAGATTTACTGTTTCTTCTTTTGTCAGTTTTGGGTAGTTTATGTCTTTCAGGAATTTATCTTCTTCATTTAAGTTATCAATATTATTGGCATAAAGTTGTTCCAATATTACCTTATACCTTTAGTCTCTGTAGGATCTTTAGTGGGGCCCACTGTTTCATTCTTGACACTGATAATTTTGTTCTCTTTCTTTTTTCCTTATTCAGTCTAGGAGACCATCAATCTTGTTGATGTTTTCTAACAAATAACTTTGGTTTTTTAAAGATTTCTCTATTCATCTGTTTTCTATTTTATTAATTTCTGATCTTGTCTTTATTTTCCATCACTCTACTTATTTAATTTTCTAACTTTTTAAGGAGAAGAACTAATTAATTTTATACTCCTCTTTTTCAATATAAGTATTTCTTTTTAAGTGCTTCAAATTTTGACTTTTTAATTATCACCTAGTTCAAAATATTTTCTGACTTACATTATTATTTTTTTTCTTTTTACCTGTGAGACAGTTAAGTGTAATTTACCTGAAGTCCAAATATTTGGGGGTCTTTTTCTGGCATTCTGCAGTTACTGGATGCAGTGTAGTTTAGATTTAAATTTGGCTAAAGTAGTTAATGGTTTCAATCAGATGTTCTGTGTCCTTACTCATTATTTTTATCAAGCTCCTGAGAGAAGTATATCAATAACTTCTCCATAATTGAGTGAAGTATATTATGTTCTCTAACCATTATGGTGGATTTGTTAATTTCTCCCATAAGTACTCTTAATATTGCTTCATTTATTTTAAAGCTCTGTTACTAGGTAATATACATTTATAATTCAGAAAAATATAACTTACTATAGTATGATTTTGGAAAAAATCACCAAACATTCCAGACATATTTATCAATTTACCTATTATTTATCTACTTATATAAATATACACGTACATACTTGCATGGAAAATATGTGTATGAAAGAATGCACAAAGTATCTGAAGGGGGAGAAGAAGAAGGAAGATGGAAAGTAAAACATACAGTTTAGGAGAAATTTTTAATTGAAATTTTACCATATTTGCAATGTAATGGTGGCTCAGATGTTAAAAATCTGCCTACAGTGCACAAGACTCAGGTTTCAGTGTGTCAGGAAGATCCCCTGGAGAAGGAAATGGCTACCTGCTCAATTATTCTTGCCTAGGAAATCTCCTGGACAGAGGAGCCTGGCAGGCTACAGTTCGTGGGGTCACAGAGTCAGACACAACTGAGCAACTAACAATGATAGAACAGGCTATAATGTTATGATTTAGAATTCAAATTGCTGTTAAGTATTTTCAAAATTACTTTCAGTTGATAAATATATTTCCTTACCCTCATGTAAATATACAGGCCTGCCCATGCAATGTATGTGAATGTGTGCACACACACACACATTGTAGCAAGAAGGAAAGATTGAATGTTATTTGTTTGTTTACCTGAAGAGATATAGTTTCAAATTCTGAAGGATTAGTGTTTGCATTGTGGTTTGTTTCTGTTGTTGCATATTTTAATTACTGTAACAGAAAGATAATACAACACTTTTTAAAAATTAAGTAATCACAAAACTCATTTAACAATATTTATTGGGTATGAGGCAATCTTCTGAATGATTTGTATGTCTTATGAAAATAATTTCAGGAATAAAGAAATGCAATTAGGATAATTGTATACTTTTTCCCTGTCTTGTACATTTTATTATGTCGAAAGAATAGAAGAAGTCACCATATTTTTCTTAAATGTAATTGCTTCTTAATCATAAAGCTGAATCAATGTCATATACATAAAAAAATTGATCTCTCCAAACCAGCTAAAATTACCATGCTAAATATTTAAAAAATATGGCTTAGGGCTTCTCTGGTGGCTCAGATGGTAAAGAATCTGCCTGCAGTGCAGGAAACTGGTGTTCGATCCCTGGGTCAGGAAGATCCTCTGGAGAAGGGAATGGCTATCTACTCCATTATTCCTGCCTGGAGAATTCCGTGGACAGAGGAGCCTGGCTGGCAGGTGGACTACAGTCCATGGAGTTGCAAAGAGTCAGACAAGACTGAGTGACTGTCTTTTCATAAGAGACTCAGTACTTCAGCTAAATAAGTAACTCATCATTTGAAGACAGCATTTTATTGGGGGAAAATAGTATAAATTCTCTGGCTATGTGTAGTTTTGCTTAGTAATTGTGAGTTTCTTCTAATATATATGTACATGAATTTATTATTCATATTAAAATCTCAAATATGCTTAAGTAAGCAAAAGCTAGAAAAAATATTTCTATGTCAAAATACACATGAAANGATGAGCAATTTTAATGAATGACAAATATAATGATAAACACAATCAATGATATTAGATACTCAACCTGCTATAGATTATTGGAGGAAGAGGAAAATCACATGAAGTTTGAAGGGTCAAGACATTTTTCAGTGTTAAAGAAATGATGGAGGGAGATAAGACCAGATGAAAATAAATAAGAGAGCAAGAAGATGCCTACTCTGCCAGGATATTTCTTTATTATTATTCAGGACAAATGTGAATTGTTGGTACTTTACACTTCATTTGAGAAATGAAGCTTAAGAATTGAAGTAATTCCACAATTTGATCCATTAGATGGAATGTTTGGAAACTAAAACAGGATCCCACAAGTATTCCTCTTTCAAAATCCAGGACAATTTATAATTTACCTAGCTTTCTGTGTTCTCCTGTTTCTTCTGAAACAGACCCCAGATATGCTATTTTTGAGACCATCTAGGGAAGGGCTTCCCTGGTAGCTCATAGGTTAAAAGTATCTGCCTGCAATGTGGGAGACCTGGGTTTGATCCCTGGGTCAGGAAGATCCCCTGGAGAAGGAAATGGCAACCCGCTACAGTATCCTTGCCTGGAGAATCCCATAGACGGAGGAGCCTTGTGGGCTACAGTCCATGGGGTCTCAAAGAGTCGGGCATGACTGAGCGACTTCACTATAGGAAGTGGAACAATTCTATATTTATAAACATTCTTATTCCCATGGAGCAGAGATACACAACCTCTTCTACAGACTGCACATGAAAGAGTTTTACAGATGATATATAATTACAGTATGTGTGTGTGTGTGTGTGTGTGTGTGTGTGTGTGTGTGTGTGTGTGTGTACTCTTCTAGAAGATAGCTCTGATAGGCAGCATCTAAGATGGATGGCAGTGATTCCCATCCCTTGACATTCATACCCAGGTGTAAAACTCTCCACTTCATGTGGGCTGAATTTACCAACTCCTTTCTTACAAAGAGATTTGGTAAAAGTGAAAAAGTGATGCTGTGTCAATTCAGAGATCAGGTAATAAGACTGTGACTTCAGTTACCCAAGGAAGACCAGATGCCACATCGTGAAGCATCCCTTCATGATGCATTATCCTTTCATGGAGCAAGATACTGAGATCTGCCAGAATCCAATGAAGGAGTTTATAATTGGATCCCTCTCCAAAGCTAGCCTTCAGATGAGACTGCAGCTCCAGTTAAGAGCTAAACCAAAACCTCAAGAAAGGTCAAATTCAAAGGTGACCAGATCCAGACCCACCAAGTCTGTGAATAATAAAAATTATTTTTAAATGGCTAAATTTTGAAATATTTTGGTACATAGAAATAGATAAACAATACAGAGACGTAAAACATCACTAGACTCAACTCTTTCATGTCTTAATGACATAGCAGTCTTCCCTTCAATCCAAGTGTCCCAGATCGTCACACGGCATCTAAACCCCCTGAACTCAAGTAACATTTGAAGTCACTGTTCAGTTACCCACATTAGTAACCATTGGAAATAAATTTGCAATGAATAAAAATATATGAGAATAAGTATCTTGGAATTAAGAACATAAGTTGAGAAAATGCTTTATTTTTATGCATGCTATGTGAAAAGACACAGATAATTTAGTTTTTGGCAACCCCAAAGATATCATAAAATAATCAGAACTCTTTAAAGTTTTTTTTCCTTATTATACTCATGTTCTTATATATTCAATTACATAATAGATGTTAAGATACTTAGTAGGTTATTGATTATGAATATGAATACAATTTAATATGGAGTTTGAATTTTGTACAGTGGTGTTATTTTATATTGAATATAAGATAATGCCATGTATGGATGATCCATAAGGGAGTAAGCTTTGGAAAAGAACAGAATTGTTAAATACATTAATGTACTCACCCATTATTTTATATCAAGTTCATTTAATATTTTAGTTATTTTATGTCCTAAGTATTATTTTTCAAGGCATTACATCAAGGTCTAAAAACATGCTTTGGCTTCCATTTGTAGATAACAAAGTCACTTTGTCCATCTTTTTTCTGAATCCACAAGGACAAGAAATGAGAAACAGAAAATAATAAAATTGATAAAATTAAGACAAAGCAGAGAGATGGTATGGGGTGGGAGGTGGGAAGGGATTCATGTTTGGGAACGCTTGTACACTCGTGGTGAATTCATGTCAATGTTTGGCAAAAGCAATACAGTAATGTAAAGTAAACTAAAGTTAAAATAAAAATTTAAAAAAAATAAATAAAAAAATAAACATAGATCAAAAAAAAAAATTAAGACAAAGCACACAGAAGAAAAAAGTAAAAACATGGAGTAAGGTTGCCAACAGCAGAAATGATTGGACCAATCATCTGAGCAATAAAGAGAAATGAGAGAAAATTGTCCCTGTGTATATAGATCAGAGTGAGACAAGCACAAAGAATGACAAATTCAGTTACTTTCTTAGAGGCCATTTCAAGGTGCCAATTGGAATTGCAATGTTTGGATAAAGAAAGAGTCCTCTCTGACTCTTTGCAGCACTTTGGACTGTAGCCTGCCAGGCTCCTCTGTCCATGGGATTCTCCTGGCAGGAATACTGAAGTGGGTTGCCATGCCCCTCTCCAGGCAGTCTCCCAGCTACCACTAGCACAACCTGGGAAGCTCAAACAAACAAGGAGATATCCTTAAACCATGTTTATCACAAAGGTGGGCTGGAGGAAAGAGGCTGGAAAGGACCCACCCAGACATATAGCCCTTGAAATAAGTGTCCCTTTAGGATGCAGGATAAAGCAGCTCTGGGGAACACGAAGCTCTGTAGTTTTCCATCTTGTCTGCTAAAAAGAAGAAAATGCCATGTTATAATACAATAAGTCTGTGTAGGAAGATTGAGAAGCAAAGGGGTTGCTTGTTACCTCAAGGACAGAGAATTTTAGAAACTACAGGAAAGAAATATACAGGTTAGGCTATTACATCTTATGGACCCTTTCCCTCAAAATCTCTTCTTAAAAAAACCTGGATGATGGAGAACAGTCTCCATTTAAGGATGAATGAATTCTCAAAGGGACTAAGCAAAGACAATACTACTTTGGGGTTCCTAGGTGGTATAGACTTGTAGTTAAGACCATTCAGTGCTCAATGTCTACAGTGTTCTCAGAGCTATGAGAAAGCATGACTCAAATATTTTCTACTCTACATATGCCAATAATTCAGTAATTTAGAACAGGGACACTGGCTCAGTACGTGTGAGTTCAAATCCTTGGTCCACCAGTGGTAGCTATGTGAACTTGAGCCAGTCACTTATATTCTCAATTTCCTCATCTCTAAAAGGCAGATAATAGTCCTTTTT
>SJYQ01003748.1:0-57438 GCA_006410935.1 Redunca redunca
AACAATCTAATAGAAAAATAGGTTTAAAAAACCCCTGAATAACCCCTTCACAAGTAAGACAAGTCAAATGACTCATAACTAAATTACAGGAATTCAACCACATTAGTAAAGTGGAGTTGAATTCATAACCAAAGTGAAGTACCCCTACTCACCCACCAACCTGAAAATATTAAAATGTCTGCTATGACAATATTAAATGTTGGCAAAAATAGACAATAATTAGAACCCACATGCAAATAGTTGGAATTTAAACTACTCCATCTATTTTGGAAAAATGTTTGATGGTACCTAGCAAAAGATCAGAAATGAGCTCCCTTTGATCCAGAACATTAAGAGATAGGGCATAGCTCACACAGTGAGTGCTCATGTGCAATGTAGCACATACTTGTGTAAGAATGTCCATGCAGCATTTCCATTAAAGACAAAAAAGGTGAAATAAACAGGAGTGAAATTGCTGGCTCATATTGTAGTTCTATATTTAGCTTTTGTGTGCGTGTTTGTGTGCATGTGTGTGCAAAACTCCATACTGTTTTCCATACGGTATGCAATTGGTTATACCAATTTACATTCTTACCCACAATGCACAAGGTTTCTCTTTAATTCTCTCCAAAAATTGTTATTTGCAGACATTATAAGGAAAGGATGAGGGGCAATTTAGGAGTATAAAATATACAAAGTACTCTGTATAAAATAGATAAGCTACAAGGATACCGCTGTCTAGCGCCATACGTTATAGCTATTATCTTTTGTGTTCTGTGCTGTGCTCAGTCACTTCAGTCATGTGTAACACTTTGCAAACCCATGGACTGTAGCCCACCAGGCTCCTCTGCCCACGGGATTGGGTTGCTGTGCCCTCCTCCAAGGGATCTTCCCCACCCAGGAATCAAACCCATATCTCTGGCATTGCCTGCATTGCAGGCAGGTTTTTTACCCACAGAGCCGCTACATTTTAATACTGTATAGTCTAAAAACATAATGAATCACTATGTTGTGCATCTAAAATTATTATAACACTGTAAATAAATAATACTTCAATAAAGAAGAGGAAATAGCCAAATTCAATTTGTAGTAGTAGTATGAATAAACATATTATCAAATTAATGTATTTATTTCGTGGAACATTCTTCTGCGACAAAAATGGAACTACTGTTACAGTCAATTACTTAAAAATTCTTTTGGAACAAAATGCTGAGCCAAATAAGCCAGACATAAGGGAATATACTCTAAAATTTCAATAATACAAATTTCAAAAGCAACAAAATTAAGTTTTATACTCTCACAACCTATTCTCTGGTTAGAAGAAAAAGTTTTGAACATAGCAATGAAGTTTGCTCCTAGAGGCGTCAGAGAGGCACAGTGACTAGAAAATGCTTACAGAAATGCTGTAAAGAGCTGATAATGTATCTAATTTCTTGGAGAAAGTAACATACAGGGTGATTATACAGAATTACTTGTCTACCTATTTATCACATTTCATAATTTGAGAGAGAGGAAAAAAGAAAGGAAAGGAAGAGGGGAAAAAAAGAAAGAAGAAATGGAACAGAAATCATTTGCAAATTCTAAGGATTTTAGGATCTGGAAAGCCTTGCTGTGCTGTGCTTAGTCGCTCAGTCTTATCCGACTCTGCAACCCCATGGACTGTAGCCTACCAGGCTCCTCTGTCCATAGGGATTTTCCAGGCAAGAATACTGGAGTGGGTTGTCATGCCCTCCTATAGGGGATCTTCCATACCCAGGGAAAGAACCCAGGTCTCCCATATTGCAGGGAGATTCTTTACCATCTGAGCCACCAGGGAAGCTCATGGACAGCATTAGGTGATCATTATTTTTCCTGTAACACTATGAAAGTGAGACATAAACATAATTTTATTTTTTTTCTTTTAAGCTGAAGGTGATATTTTAAATCACATTTCAGTTTAAAAATCAAGTTATATTCATTTTATATATATGTATACATATATATATATAATTTTATCAAGAGATTGTATCCCATTTTGTCTCAGTCACTAAAGAATCAACATGTACTTCAGGAGACATGAGTTACATCCCTGGCATGGGAAGATCCCCTGGAAGAGAGCATGGCAACCCACTCCAGTATTCTTGGCTGCACATTCCCCATGGATGAAGAAGCCTGGTGGGCTGCAGTCCATGGGGTTACAAAGAGGAGGACACAAATGAGCGAATAAGCACATCATGTTTGAAAAAAAATTAATAACCATCAACACACTGTATAAAGCACATTTAAGAAAGTGCTCTCCTCTATCTCTCTTCTCACTCAAAATTACATTGGGTGAGAAAACATTCTGGTGTTGGCTAATTTTCTGATGATCTCCTTCACATCATTATTTCTAAGGCTATAGATAGGGGATTTAGCATGGGGATCACTATTGTGAAAAGCATAGTGTCTACTTTGATGAAGAGCCATGAGCTTCAGGAGTTAGGTACACAGTAGAGAAGAAGGATGACCCCATGGAAAATGGTGATGGCAGTCAGGTGGGAGGCACAGGTAGAGAAGGCTTTTTGGAGTTCACTGGCTGAAGGCATCTTGACAACTATAAAAACATAGGAGGCGAGAATAATCAGGAGGTGACACACCTCATCGAGAGTAAAAATGATAAAACATGTCATCTGACTGAAGTAAAAGTCAGAGAAAGGGGGAGAGACGATGGCAGAATACTCACAGCCAAAGTGATGTATGACGTTAGAACCGCAGGACAGCTCCAAAAGAGAACATGTGATTGTCAAGGAACACATTCCACCCCATGTGTAGCTTCCAGCGACCAGGAGGCTGCAGAGCTTAGGAGACGCAGCAACTGTGTAGATCAGGGGGTTACAAACAGCCACAAACTGGTCACAGGCCATCACTGCTAGCATGAACATTTCTGTAATCACAAGTGTACAACCAAAAAAGAATTGCATCATGCAACCCATGTAGGAGATAGTCCTTGTGTCCACAACCAAGATCTCTAAGAGTTTGGGTGTGGTTATAAAAGAATAACAAAAATCAAGAAAGGAGAGATGGCTGAGAAGAGATGGCTGGGTGTGAAGTTTGGGATTGATTCTGATGATCACAATCATACCCAGGTTCACCACCACAGAGACAGCACTGACAGTGAAGAAGACAAGAATAGGGGCCACCTGGAGCTGTGGATATTCTCAGAAGCCTGAGAGATTCCAGCACTCTGTTTTCTCTTATCCACCACTATGGTTTCTGGCAGAGAAAAGCAGAGTTCAGCCTAAGCAACCAGACACGACAGAAATAGAGGGTATTTTTTTCCCAACCTGGACAGGGGACTGGTCTGCAGTGGTGAAGTCTGGGATTTTCCAGGCATGCGAATAAGACATGGTTGGAGCCCAGATGGTATACCGTGTGTCTACAGGTGTGGAGAGTGCAAGTCAGCTTCTGATGGAGGAGCAAGGAGAGGATGGACTGGAAAGAACTGAGTGTCCCAGTGACTCAGAAAATGTCCTTGTTTGAATTTTCTCAATCTTCTCATCTCTCTCTCCCTTTTCTCCACACGGATAATTCCTTTTTTAGCTTCATTTAATTGAAATTGTTGATTACACTTGCAAATTCTTATGTTTCTTCAGGCCATTCTAGTTCCTCAAGATGTCCTCTCTTTTTCTCTCACTTTCCCTTAGTGCTCTCCGATCAGAGAGGCTTCCCAGGTAGTGCGGTGGTAAAGAATCCTCCTGATAGTGCAGGAGATGCAAGGGATGTGAGTTCAATCCCTGGTTCAGGAAGATCCCCAGGGGAAAGAATTGGCAACCCACTCCAGTATCCTTGCTGGTGAAATCTGATGGATGGAGCAGCCTGGCGGGCTCCAGTCCGTGGATTCACCAGTCATATAACTGAGAGATCCAGCCCCACCTCATCAGAAAAGCCTCAGGTTTACGGTCTCTTAATGATTTCACCAACTGGCCAAACCTTGGTAAAAAGTCATATATTGTATCTCCTAGAAAATGTGAATGATGTCTTGTTAACAATCTAGACTCTTTAATCAAGTCAACTTGTCTTCAAATTTAACCTCAGTCACTTATTAATATGTCTCTGACAAGTTAAGCTCTCTGAAACCTTGCCTATAGAATATAATTCTATTATATGAATTTATTTTTACTACACAATTAAGTATAAAATATAACTTAAATTAGTGAATTATTTTCTAAAATGTTTAAGACTTTCACATGTAATACATACCCCCCACCAAATTACTTTAGAATACTGCAGTAGATAGCCATTCCCTTTTTGAGGGGGTCTTCCCAACCCAGGGATTGAACCCAGGTCTCCCATATTCTAGGCTGATTCTTTACCAGCTGAGTCACAAGGGAAGATCAGAAATGCTGGAGTGGGTAGCCTATCCCTTCTCCAGCAGATCCTCCCAACCCAGGAATCAAACTGGGGTCCCATGCATTGCAGGTGCATTCTTTACCAGCTGAGCTATCAGGGAAGCCCAACTTTAATTATTTTCTAAAATATTTAAGACTTTAATTTCACATGTAATAAATGGCCCCCACCAAATATAGTTTCTTCTCTTGTATTTCTAGTGCTGTTTTTCTTTTTTTTTTCAGTTATGTATAAATGTATTTTCTTTTTCATATTATTTTCCATTATGTTTTATTTTTATTTATTTATTATTATTTTTTATTTTATTTTACAATACTGTATTGGTTTTGCAAACATCAACATGAATCTGCAACGGGTGTACACGTGTTCCCAGTCCTGAACCCCCTCGCACCTCCCTCCCCATACCATCCCTCTGGGTCATCCCAGTGCACCAGCCCCAAGCATTCTGTATCCTGCATCGAACCTAGATTGGCAATTTGTTACTTACATGATATTGTACATGTTTCAATGCCATTCTCCCAAATCATCCCACCCTCTCCTTTTCCCACAGAGTCCAAAAAACTGTCCTATACATCTGTGACTCTTGCTGTCTCGCATACAGGGTTATCGTTATCATCTTTCTAAACTCCATATATATGTGTTAGTATACTGTATTGGTGTTTTTCTTTCTGGCTTACTTCACTCTGTATAATCAACTTCAGTTTCATCCACCTCATTGGAACTGATTCAAATGTATTATTTTTAATGGCTGAGTAATACTCCATTGTGTATATGTACCAGAGCTTTCTTATCCATTCATCTGATGATGGACATATAGGTTGCTTCCATATCCTGGCTATTATAAACAGTGCTGTGATGAACATTGGGGTACACATGTCTCTTTCAATTCTGGTTTCCTTGGTGTGTATGCCCAGCAGTGGGATTACTGGGTCATAAGGCAGATTCAATGCAATGCCTATCAAGGTAGCAGTGATATTTTTCACAGAGCTAGGACAAATAATTTCACAATTTGTATGGAAATAACAAAAACCCTCGAATAGCCAAAGCAATATTCAGAAAGAAGAATGGAACTGGAGGAATCAACCTGCCTGACTTCAGGCTATACTACAAAGCCACAGTCATCAAGACAGTATGGTACTATCACAAAGACAGAAATATAGATCAGTGGAACAAAATAGAAAGCCCAGAAATAAATCCACACACCTAGGGACACCTTATCTTCAACAAAGGAAGCAAGAATATACAGTGGATTAAAGACAATCTCTTTAACAAGTGGTGCTGCGAAAACTGGTCAACCACTTGTAAAAGAATGAAGCTAGAACACTTTCTAACACCATACACAAAAATAAACTCAAAATGGATTAAAGATCTAAATGTAAGACCAGAATCTAATGCTGTTTTTTATGTTTACTTTGAATTTAAAATATATGACCTCAAAATATTCTATAATGTAGCATCACCTATAATTTTATGAAGCCTGAATGTGCAAATAGTGACTAAGAAGTAAAGAAAATGCATACACGAAGGACATCTTTTTCTTACTTAATTATTTTCTAATGTTTCCTTCTTAGCTGCACATTTCCATTAATGTCTCAAGCCATCAAGGCATAAGCTTTGTTTTGTCCATTTTTCCCTGTCCTTGTCTGTATCTCTATGATTTCCTTTCCATCCAAGATTAAGGCTGTGAAAAATGTAATTAGGGCAAAATGAACATATTCTTCAAAATACACTCCCATTTTTACTGCTAGCTACCACCCATCTACTCAGCAGCTATCTTTATTTAGCCTACCTACAGCCATCGTTCAAGACTAATTTTCATTCAATCTTAGTTTAAAATCATGCTCAAATGCTTACCCATATTCAAAATCATCTCCATACAAATTACGTGCAATCTGAATGCGTCTGTCTGGATTTCTGTAAACTACCAATGCAGCAGACATAAGAGACACGGGTTCTATCCTTGGATTGGGAAAATCCTCTGGAAGAGTGTATGCATTCTTGCTTGGAGAATCCCATGGACAGAGGAGCCTGGTGGGCTATAGTCCATAGGGTTGTTTATAAAGAGTCAGAAAGGACTGAAGCGACTTAGCATGCACACTATCACTGCATTATCTAGACTTCTTTCATTTTACTCACTGCAGGAATTTTTTTTATTTTTGTGCATAAAATACACACATTTTGGTATATAAAAGCATTATTACCTTTTAATATCAAATACCAGGCAACATATTTCAGACTACTTTAGGGTTTAATTCAGAACTCAAATTTGCTGTACTGCTCCCACCTGCATAATTTTAAACTCAAAATAATTAATGCTAAATCTGGCATATTTCTCTATAGTTTTATAGATTTCTTTTTAATATTTCCCTAATTTTTTATTATTATTAATTGAAAACAAATAATACTACTTGAATGTCCACTAAGGACATCATTCAACTATATAAGCAAAGTTCAAAATTAAATGGATCCCATGAATATTAAAGATATAAGAAATAAGTTCAATATCTTGTGTTCTTACCCTTAAATGAATTAAATGAATACCATTTCATTGCTACTGGTGTTGCATAGGTGCTTCTCTGCCAAAATTATTGTTAATTTCAGTTTCCCACATCAGAATTAAAGTAAATCACTTAATTTAAACAACTCACCAGAAGCCATATAGTCTTTATAGATTGATTTACTGAAGACTTCTTTAATTTAAATAAGGATCTTAAAAAGTATTAAAAAAATACTTACATTTAATTAAAATTGTTGTAGCTTGTAATAAGAGTATTGTAACCTCTTCTGAAGTATATTTCAGTAAAGTCATCAAGAAAATTACATTTTTTCTCATTAAAAAATACAGACTCTCAAGGGTAAGCAATACTTGCAAACTAAACTTAGGGATCATGCTGTATACTTATGTCTACCTGAGTGACTCTGGGGACTCACATCCCTGAGAATTTTGATTGGGGCGTTTTCCATGAGCTATAAACAATTTAAAGAAAATCCCATACTCTTCATTTAAAGTATAATTTATTTTAAATCATTAAATCGTATAGGAATCTTGAGCATGTTTATCTTCTCATCTTAGATAAATAACACCCGCAATCAATCTGTTTATATTTATATTTATCATGGAAGACGTGAACTCCAAAATTCAGAAAGAGAAAATCATAATTACTGTCCAATAAACCAAGCATAGTGTTGTTCCTGTGTTATGTTTATTTCAGTCTTTCCTCTAAGTTTTCTTATTTGGACATCTACATTTTTGTAAAAAACACATTTAATATCACACTGAATAGAAATATGATATTATGGCATTTGCAGTTGTCATTGTATCCCAATGTTTTCCTGTTTTATGAAAATTTGTTGAATATACATTTTTCAATAATGTAATTGATAAAACCTATCAATTATGTGGTATATTAATGGTCTATTTCATCAAAATAAAATGCTACAGATTCAGTGGCTTGAAAAATACTCATTTATTAATTCACAATTTTGTATGCCCGAAGTTAGGCACAATACACCTGGTCCCTCTTTTCAAGTTATCACAAGGCTGAAATCAAAGTGTCATCAAGTTTCTCATCTAGAAACTGGTTCTCTTCGAAGCTCATTCGTGTTGTTGGAATAATGCAGTTCCTTGAAGTTGTAGGAATATGGTCTTGTTTCCTTGACATCTGCTTTGGGGTTATTCACAATTCCTAGAATCCACTGTTAGGTATCCGCTTTGTTTTCTCTGCTCAAGTCACTCTTACACCTCAAGTCTCTCTTTCAATACCCTCTTATAATTCATCAGTTCAGTCAACTTAGTCGTGTCTGACTCTTTGCAACCCCATGAATCACAGCACGCCAGGCCTTCCTGTCCATCACCAACTCCCGGAGTTCACTCAGACTCACGTCCATCGAGTCAGTGAGGCCATCCAGCCATCTCATCCTTGGTCGTCCCTTTCTCCTCCTGCCCCCAATCCCTCCCAGCATCAGAGTCTTTTCCAATGAGTCAACTCTTCGCATGAGGTGGCCAAAGTACTGGAGTTTCAGCTTTAGCATCATTCCTTCCAAAGAAATCCCAGGGCTGCCCTTTTTCAGAAAGGACTCCTTGGACTCCTTGGACTCCTTGCAGTCCAAGGGACCCTCAAGAGTCTTCTCCAACACCACACTTCAAAAGCATCAATTCTTCGGCGCTCAGCCTTCTTCACAGTCCAACTCTCACATCCATACAAAAATATGAAAAAAATAATAACAGAATGCAGTAGAATTGCATAAATGAGTATATATAAAGATATTAATTGCATCATTGTATTCTAATGGTAGCTAATAGAAATGACTTTTTAAAGTATAATTTGCAAGACTTATTCATGCACGCATGTATGTGTATGTGTTAGTCTCTCAGTCGTTTCCAACCCTTTGTAACCCCATGGGCTGTAGCCTACCAGGCTCCTCTGTCCATGGAATTCTCCTCTCAAGAATACTGAAGCGAGTTGCCATTTCCTTCTCAAGGGATCTTCCCGACCCAGGGATCGAACACAGGTCTCCTGCAAGCATAAGGATTATCAATAAACTGTTGATAGCTAAGCTGTAATCCCTGAATAATTTAATTACATCAAAGGCAAGCCATTTCTAGTATTCATGGTCAGCAGTCCATATTTTTCACAATGATAACCTATTTCTGACATTCTATACTCTAACAGGAAAGTGAAAGTGTTAATCACTCAGTCATGCCTGACTCTTTGGGACCCCATGGACTGTAGTCTGCCAGGCTCCTCTGTCCATGGCAATCCCCAGGCAAGACTGCTGGAATCGCTGACCATTCCCTTTTCCAGGGAATCTTCCCAATCTAGGGACTGAACCTAGGTCTTCTGCATTGCAGGTAGACTCTTTACCATTTGAGCCACCAGAGAAGCCCACACTCTTCTTATCAGTCAATTCATTTCAATTCATTCACTCAGTCGTCTTCAACTCTTTGCGACCCTATGAATTGCAGTAAGCCAGGCCTCCCTGTCCATCACCAACTCCCGCAGTTCACTCAGACTCACGTCCATCTAGTCAGTGATGCCATTCATTCATCTCATCCTCTGTCATCCCCTTCTCCTACTGCCACCAATCCTTCCCAGCGTCAGGGTCTTTTCCAATGAGTCAACTCTTTGCATGAGGTGGCCAAAGAACTGGAGTTTCAGCTTTAACATCATTCCTTCCAAGGAACACCCAGGACTAATCTCCTTTAGAATGGACTGGTTGGATCTCCTTGCAGTTCAAGGGACTCTCAAGAGTCTTCTCCAACACCACAGTTCAAAAGCATCAATTCTTCGGGGCTCAGCTTTCTTCACAGTTCAACTCTCACATCCACACATGACCACTGGAAAAAACCACAGCCTTGACTAGACGGACTTTTGTTGGCAAAGTAATGTCTCTGCTTTTGAATATGCTATCTAAGTTGGTCATAACTTTTCTTCCAAGGAGTAAGCATCTTTTAATTTCACGGCTTCAATAACCATCTGCAGTGATTTTGGAGACCCAAAATATAAAGTCTGACACTATTTCCACTGTTTCCCCGTCTATTTCCCATGAAGTGATGGGACCAGGTGCCATGATCTTCATTTTCTGAATGTTGAGCTTTAAGCCAAATTTTTCACTCTCCACTTTCACTTTCATCAAGAGGCGTTTTAGTTCCTCTTCACTTTCTGCCATAAGGGTGGTGCCATCTGCATATCTGAGGTTATTGATATTTCTCCTGGCAATCTTGATTCCAGCTTGTGCTTCTTCCAGCCCTGCATTTCTCATGATTTACTCTGCATAGAAGTTAAATAAGCAGGGTGACAATATACAGCCTTGAAGTACTCCTTTTCCTATTTGGAACCAGTCTGTTGTTCCATGTCCAGTTCCAACTGTTGCTTCCTGTCCTGCATATAGGTTTCTCAAGAGGCAGGTCAGGTGGTCTGGTATTCACATCTCTTTCAGAATTTTCCACAGTTATTGTGATCCACACAGTCAAAGGCTTTGGAATAGTCAATAAAGCAGAAGTAGATGTGTTTTGTTTTGTTTTGTTTTGTTTTGTTTTGTTTTGTTTTGTTTTGTTTTGTTTTTCTGGAACTCTTTTACTTTTTCAATGATCCAGCAGATGTTGGGAATTTGATCTCTGGTTCCTCTGCCTTTTCTAAAACCAGCTTGAACATCAGGAAGTTCATGGTTCATGTATTGCTGAAGCCTGGCTTGCAGAATTTTTAGCATTACTTTACTAGCGTGTGAGATGAGTGCAATTGTGTGATAGTTTGAGCATTCTTTGGCATTGCCTTTCTTTGGGATTGGAATGAAAACTGTCGTTTTCCAGACCTGTGGCCACCGTTGAGTTTTTCAAATTTGCTGGCATATTGAGTGCAGCACTTTCACAGAATCATCTTTCAGGATTTGAAGTAGCTCTACTGGAATTCCATCACCTCCACTAGCTTTGTTCATAGTGATGCTTCCTAAGGCCCACTTGACTTCACATTCCAGGATGTCTGGCTCCAGGAGAGTGATCACACCATCGTGACTCTCTTGGTCGTGAAAATCTTTTTTGTATAGTTCTTCTATGTATTCTTTCCATCTCTTCTTAATATCTTCTGCTTCTGTTAGGTCCATACCATTTCTGTCCTTTATCGAGACCATCTTTGCATGAAATNCTAAAAGGTCTTGTAGGTCTTCATAGAACCGTTAAACTTCAGCTTCTTTAGCACTACTGGTTGGGGCATAGACTTGGATTACTGTGATACTGAATGGTTTGCCTTGGAAATGAACAGAGATCATTCTGTCGTTTTTGAGATTGCATCCAAGTACTGCATTTTGGACTCTTTTGTTGACTATGATGGCTACTCCATTTCTTCTAAGGGACTTCTGGCTGCAGTAGTAGATATAATGGTCATCTAAGTTAAATTCACCCTTTCCAGTCCATTTAATTCGCTGATTCCTAGAATGTCGACATTCACTCTTGCCATCTTCTGTTTGACCACTTCCAATTTGCCTTGATTCATGGACCTGACATTCCAGGTTCCTATGCAATATTGCTCTTTACAGCATCAGACCTTGCTTCTCTCACCAGTCACATACACAACTGGGTATTATTTTTGCTTTGACTCCATCCCTTCATTCTTTCTGCAGTTATTTCTCCACTGATCTCCAGTAGCATATTGAGCACCTAATGACCTGGGAAGTTCCTCTTTTATTATCCTATCATTTTGCCTTTTCATACTCTTCATGGGATTCTCAAGGCAAGAATACTGAAGTGGTTTGCTATTCCCTTCTCCAGTGGACCACATTCTGTCATATCTCTCCACCATGTCCCGCCCGTCTTGGGTGGCCCCACATGGTATGGCTTAGTTACATTGAGTTAGACAAGGTTGTGGTCTATGTGATTAGTTTGACTAGTTTTCTGTGGTTATGGTTTCAGTGTGTCTGCCCTCTTGCAACACCTCCTGTATTACTTGGGTTTCTCTTACCTTGAACATGGGGTATCTCTTCACGGCTGCTTCAGCAAAGCACAGCTGCTACTCCTTACTTTGGATGAGGGCTATCTCCTCACCGCTGCCCCTCCTGACCTTGAACACAGAGTAGCTCCTCTTGGCCCTCCTGCGCCCGCGCAGCCATTGCTGCTTGGACATGGGTTTGCTCCTCTCAGCCGCTGCCTTTCTATCAGGAAGAGGTTAATTTCTATTCAACACATGGATATTTGTCACAGCCATCTAGGAAGTACAAACTTTTCAATTAAACTTTAGGGGACTGCCTTTGGACTTATACATTCTTGGGAAGATGTTAGTTTAGATATACACATAGTATTACAGCCAAATTACTTTAAAATTAATCAGTAATTTCAATAATTAATATGAGGATTACTTAAGAGTTTCTTATAGCTAATAACAATTTTATTAAATGTAAGTTGAGAAAAATCATCCATTCAGAATGGAATGAGTTTTTTATTTAACCCAATTATTTTTCTAGAACTATAAATTGCAAGAATGATATAGCTTCCCTTTTGTTTTAATGTGTTGATTTGTGGTTATTAATTCATGACTGTTAAATCACTTTTCAATTACTGGAATAAAATCCAGTGTATTGATATTCTGTTTTGAATATTGATTATCTAAACTCATGAGAAAGATTGATCTATAAATTTATTTCTTATAAAAGATTTGTTTGAATTGATTGTTAAAAACTCAGTGCATTATTAAGTATCCTCTCAATCTATTCTCTAGGAAGATTTGTGTATGATTGACAATATTTCTTAAATGTTTGGAGAAATTCACCAACATAATAAACAGGGCATAAGATTTCTTTGTTAGGAAGTTTTTGAAAACAAGTTCCATTACTTTGGGCTTCCCCAGTGTCTCAGTGGCAAAGAATCCACCTGCAATACAGAAGACACAGGAGACGGGGTTTCAATCCTGGGTCAGGGATATCTCTTGGAGAAGAGCATAGCCACCCACTCCAGTATTCTTGCCAGGGTAACCCCATGGACAGAGAAGCCTGGCAGGCTAAAGTCCATGGGGTCAGAGTCAGACATGACCAACCACACACAGACATTAATTACTTTCATAGATAAGACTTTACCTAGATTTCCTATTTTTATTATATAAGATTGAATGCTATGTTTTTCCAAGGAAGGTGTTTATTTCACTAAAATTTGTAATTTCTTAATAATGATTCTTCACAATATATTCTTATCTACATGCCTGTAGAATTTCACCTATGCCCATTTTTTCCCCTAATCAGTAAAGAAAGAGGTAAAGTTTGGATTTTTTAAAATTTATTATTATTATTATTTTTTTTACTTTACAATATTGTATTGGTTTTGCCACACATCAACATGAATCTGCCACGGGTGTACACGTGTTCCCAATCCCGAACCTCCCTCCCATCTACCCCCCCAACACCATCCCTCTGGGTCATCCCAGTACACCAGCCCCAAGCATCTTGCACTCTGCATAGAACCTCAAACTCAATATATAACATGCTTTTGTTGTCTCTTTTTTTCCCTCAGAAACTGAATCAATCATAGTAATGATAATGAGAAATAAATGAAATAGCAAAGTCACATTAATAAAAACAATGGTGGGATTTCTCTGGTGGTACAGGGGTTAAGATTATTTGCTTCCACTGCAGGGAGCACAGGCTTTATCCCTGGTTGGGAAGCTAAGATCTCACATGCTGTGCAGCACAGCCAAAAATAAAAATAAAAATCAATAAATTAAAACAATGGTAAATAAAAACCAGCTAATATGATCTTATCATTATGAAAGAGTATAGACGAATGAAGCAAAGAGAGCATGGCTACAGTCAAGCATGCTTTAACATGCAGAGCTGAAGAACAAGTGACATAAATTTGAGAGCCCCTAAGAGTCTCAGGGTTTAAAAGAATGAACAAAATAACTACTGAAGTCAATATGAAAATGAAACAGTCAAGGATAAACAGGATCCACTTACAGGGAAGAAAAGATGTCAGAAGTTGCTGTAATGGATAGTGAAGATTTACTGCAAAGTTATCATAAGAATATGTGGTAATGGCAGGTACTTCAAGGGAATATAAGAAAGACTTATTAAACTGGATGAGGTAATTCATGATTAGGTCCAGTTATTCAAAAACATCTCTGTTAATCTATTATAATTTTTTCATACTTCATTATTGATAAATAGCATTTCTTCTTGTTTGGATTATGAGTGCAAACCTGAGACATGAACGAGTATATATGTCAGAAGAAGAGAAGATAGAGCAGTACTTAACTTGGGCTTTATCACTGAGTAATCATTATATCTCCTTAGAAATATATTTAACTTTTTCTCAGTATTCAGTCGGAGAAGGCGATGGCACCCCACTCCAGTACTCTTGCCTGGAAAATCCCATGGATGAAGGAGCCTGGTGGGCTACAGTCCATGGGGTCGCTGAGTCAGACACGACTGAGCAACTTCACTTTCACTTTTCACTTTCATGCATTGGAGAAGGAAATGGCAATCCACACCAGTGTTCTTGCCTGGAGAATCCCCAGGGACGGGGGAACCTGGTGGGCTGCCATCTATGGGGTCGCACAGAGTCAGATATGACTGAAGCGACTTAGCAGCAGCAGCAGCAGTATTCAGTATCATCTTAAACATCTTTTTATATTATACTGGTATTCAAAATTTAGTGATGCATACAGAGACTAGCTATTATTTTCAGGATCTTCTTGCTTACAATCAGGTAATATTTTTATAATGCAAACTCAAAAATCCTAATTTTACCTGGAGTAAAATAAAGTTTTGAGAAAAGCTAAAAGTTGCATTCTATAGAACTGAATCAAAAGAGTTAGTTATGAGAACATGAGTGCAAATTTAACCCTAACCTTAACCTTAACCCTGACACTAAACATAGTTATCATCTGTGTTTGCAGTAGTGTTACAAATCACAACATAAACTGTAGCATAAGGAATGAGTCTCTAATAATATATATATTTTCATCACTCTGACTTTCATAATGTATTATTTCTATATTAACTCAGAAATCACTGTAGCTCATCCTGACCATCAAAAAAATGTAAAATGCAACATACAATTTATTTGAAACATAATCATATATTTACTTAAATATATTTACTTACTATTACTTAAATATATTTACTTACTAGCATCAGAAATATATAAGAAAATTATTAGGCATAATATGAACATAAACATGTTTACTTGAGTTATTCACAGCTTGACTTTAATTCAACTGGTTTTTCAATCCTATTGGACTTCTGAGTTATATTGAGAGAGAAAGCAGTTTCATAGTTATCAAACTCCTGACTTTCTCTTTCACATCTTTATTCCTAAGGCTATAGATAAGAGGGTTCAGCATAGGAATCGTGACAGTAAAAAACACAGTGGCTACTTTGACGAGGAGCCATGAGCTTTTGGAGTTGGGTACACAATAAAGGAACAGGACAGTCCCATGGAAAATGGTGATGGTGGTCAGGTGGGAGGCACAGGTGGAGAAGGCTTTTCGGAGTTCAGTAGCTGAAGGCATCTTGAAGATTGTGACATCTATGAAAACATAGGAAGTGAAGATAATCAGGAAGCTACACACCTCATTGAGTGTAGAAATGATGAAACACAGTTGACTGAAATGGGTGTCAGAACAGGAAGCAGAGATGATGGCAGAATACTCACAGCCAAAGTGATATATGATATAGAACTGCAGAAGGACAGCTCCAAAAGAGAACATGTGATTGTCAAGGAACACATTCTACCCCACGTGTAAGTCCCAGTGACCAGGAGGCAGCAGAGCTTAGGAGACACAGATACTGTGTAAAGCAGGGGGTTACAAACAGCCACAAACCAGTCACAGGCCATCGCTGCTAGCATGGACATCTCCATAATCACAAATGCACAGCCAAAGAAAAACTGTGCCATGCATCCTTTGAAAGAGATAACTCTGTCTTCCACTACCAAGATATCTAGGAGTTTGGGTGTAAATACACTGGAAGAACAAATATCCAAAAAGGATACATGGCTAAGGAAAAAGTACATGGTGTGTGGAGTTTGAGACTTGTCCTTATGATCACTATTATGCCAAGGTTCCCCACCAGAGTGACTGTGTAAATGGTCAAGAACACCAGGAAAAGGGGTTCCAGGAGGTGTGGATATTCTGAGAAGTCCAAGAGGATAAACATGGTCACAGAGCTCTGATTTCCTTCACTCAGAACCATGGATCTTGATTTAAAAGATAAAAATACAGAATAATTAAAATTGAGCAGTGAAATATGAGAAGGTGGAGTGAAAGAAGTGCAAGACTGCTCACCTAAGCTAGTGAAGGCAGTGTGATCAGTGTATACCCAGGAATGTTCTGAAGTGTCAGGTTGAAGTCTTTGCTTGACAACTTGAGTAAATTTGATTATGGGAAATTAGCCTTAGCCTTTAGAACTTTAGTTTCTTTATCTGGAATATAAGAAAGAATACTATTTATCAATAGTAGTATTATATATAAATGATTCCTGAATGAGTATAATGCTTAAAGTATTAAATATCCCCAAGATAGAATATAATTATATGAGAACACAGGCTACATAGAGGAAATTAAAAAAGAAAAAAAAAAACTAAACAAATCATTGATTGGGTTATGGCAGTCATATGATAACAGCAGAATTGGCCTGGGAAAGATTAAACATTTTTAACACATAAAGAAAAACATAACAGTAAATTTCTCTGGGGTTAAACACATAACTGCACATGTATGATGGTCCTGGGACTAATAAAAGTAGAATTTAGCCTGTATATTGCTCTTTTCAGTTCATATAGGTTTCCTCTGCCAAAAATCTTCTGGATCCATATCCCTCAGATCAGAGTGAAAGGATGATCCTAGATTAAATCAACTCACCAAATGCCAGATATCCTTGGTGTATTTCTATGATGGATTCCTTGCTAACACTAATATGCTGCATATACATTTTATACCAAAATTGAAATGTTTGTTCAAATGTTTCCAGTCCTTTAATCAGAAAGTTGATGATTCTTGCAAAATATAGTTAATAATAATAGCAAGAAATATAATCTATTATTTTTGCAACAGTCAAGAAATTGTAGAAGGAGAATGAACATGTCCTTGAGTAATAGGCAGACCTAGAAATTATACTTCATGATGGTGTTTTAATTTGTTTTATATCTAACCACCTAAGCCTAGGGACTCAAACCTGAAGAATTCTTACAGTTTATTGTCATGAGCTATAGACAGAATAACTAAAGGAAAATTCCTCTTCTGTAATTTACAGTATGATTTCTTTTGTCATTGACCTATTGCTGATGTTTTTTAAAAATAATTCACCCCCATACAGAGGCTGTGTTTGTGCATGCTAAGTAGCTTCAGTCGTGTTGAACTCTTTGTGACCCCATGGACTGTAGCCCACCAGGTTCCTCTGTCCATGGGATTCTCCAGGAAAGAATACTGGAGCAGGTTGCCATGCTCTCCTCCAGGGATCTTCCTGATTCAGGAATTGAACTCCTGTCTCTTTATGTCTCCTGAATTGGCAGGAGGGTTCTTTACCATTAATGCCACCTGGGAAGACCATACAGAGGCTATACTTCTTAAAATTATGAAAAATTACATTAGTATATTTTCCAATGAACCTAGCCCAAATTATCACTGATATAATGTGCTTTTTAGTCTTATATATCTCTACATATATTGATATGGAAACATACCTAACATTACACTGTACAAAACACACAACATTATACTATACATATTTTTGCATTTAGCCAGTTAGGCTTATTAATCGTCATGCCCTGAGTACGAGTGCCATCAGCTATGGGTTGGTAGAGTGGATATTGATTAGGTGTCATGATCCTAGCTTGAACAGCAAGGAGATCCACCCAGTCCATTCTAAAGGAAATCAGTCCTGAATATTTATTGGAAGGACTGATGCTGAAGCTGAAGCTCCAATATTTTGGCCACCTGATGCAAAGAACTGACTCATTGGAAAAGACCCTGAAGCTGGGAAAGATTGAAGGCAGGAGGAGAAGGGGCTGACAGAGGATGAGATGGTTGAATGGCATCACTGACTCAATGGACATGAGTTTGAGTAAGCTCTGGAAGTTGCTGATGGACAGGGAAGCCTAGCATTCTGCAGCCCATGGCGTCACAAAGAGGCAGACATGACTGAGTGACTGAACTGACTGACTTATTGATGATACTGCTGATAGATCCAGCTATATTTCTGTACTACAGTCACAGAGGTCATAGCACTAATATTTTTAATTCATCCATGTGATCCCTGCACCTACTCCTTTATGTCACAAGTATGTGACATATGTATCAAGAAAGAAAAAATAAGGCTATATAAAATATTGACCCAATATGATGATACTACATAGTTCCTTTGGAGGAGGAAATTGCAACCACTCCAGTATTCTTGCCTGGACAATTCAATGGACAGAGGAGCTTGGAGGGCTACGGTCTATGGGGTCTCAAAAAAGAAATACACAGCTGAACATACGAACATATTCATTCACACACACGCATAGTTTCCTGTGTAGGAAATCTTGAAATACCCATATGTAGGGGCATTGGAAAACAAAGATTACAAATTATTCAAAGGGATTGACAAATCTGGTGCAGCTAATTTTGGAAGATTTAGCCAAATGGGCAACATATAACTCAGCAGCTAATTGAGGCTCCCATTTACAAGTGTAAGCTATTTTTAATATATGGCTAAGAAATAAAGAAAATATCTACTTACTTGTTAGAGCATCTATTGTCACCTCATCAATGCAGTTGGCATGATATTTCAACTGAAGCTTTGTCAGGGATGGAATCAACAAATATGCTTGTAAATCCAATCAAAGGAACTTTTTTAATTTAAATTTTATTTTTTTACTTTACCTTACTGTATTGGTTTTGTCATACATTGACATGAATCCACCACAGATGTACATGAGTTCCCAACCCTGAATCCCCCTCCCATCACCCTCCCCATATCATCTCTCTGGGACATCCCAGTGCACCAGCCCCAAGCATCTTGTATCCTGTATCAAACCTAGACTGGCGATTCGTTTCTTACATGACAGTATACGTGTTTCAATGCCATTCTCCCAAATCATCCCACCTTCTTCCTCTCCCACAGAATGCAAAAGTCTGTTCTTTACATCTGTGTCTCTTTTGCTGTCTCGCATATAGGGTTATCATTACCATCTTTCTAAATTCCATATATATGTGTTAGTATACTGTATCGGTGTTTTTCTTTCTGGCTTACTTCACTCTGTATAATAGGCTCCAGTTTCATCCACCTCATTAGAACTGATTCAAATGTATTATTTTTAATGGCTGAGTAATACTCCATTATGTATATGTACCACAGCTTTCTTATCCATTCGTCTGCTGATGGACATCTGGGTTGCTTCCGTGTCCTGGCTATTATAAACAGTGCTGCGATGAACATTGGGGTACACGTGTATCTTTCAATTCTGGTTTCCTTGGTGTGTATTCCCAGCAGTGGGATTGCTGGGTCATAGGGGAATTCTATTTCCACTTTTCTAAGGAATCTCCACACTGTTCTCCATAGTGGCTGTACTAGTTTGCATTCCCACCAACAGTGCAAGAGTGTTCCCTTTTCTCCACACCCTCTCCAGTATTTATTGCTTGTGGACTTTTGGATCACAGCCATTCTGACTGGTGTGAAATGGTACCTCACTATGGTCCTATTTTAAAAGAGAATCACTTGAAATAGAAGGTTTTGGTTTTTTACTTTTTTGCCATTTTAGATTTCTTAGTATGCTTTTTATTAGTAAGTCAAATATAAGTGATAAAGATAGCTGAAGTCCATGCAAACAAAAGATAATTAGTGCAACAAGTTTATTAATTCTATAGAGTTCAGTTCAGTTCATTTCAGTTCAGTCCCTCAGTCGTGTCCGACTCTTTGCGACCCCATGAATTGCAGCATGCCAGGCCTCCCTGTCCATCACCATCTCCCGGAGTTCACTCAGACTCATGTCCATCAAGTCCGTGATGCCATCCAGCCATCTCATCCTCGGTCAGGGAAAGACTAGAAATCTCTTTAAGAAAATTAGAGATACCAAGGGAATATTTCATGCAAAGATGGGCTTGATAAAGGACAGAAATGGTATGGACCTAACAGAAGGAGAAGATATTAAGAAGAGGTGGCAAGAATATACGGAAGAACTGTACAAAAAAGATCTTCATGACCCAGATAATCATGATGATGTGATCACTAATCTAGAGCCAGACATCTTGGAATGTGAAGTAAGTGGGCCTTAGAAAGCATCACTACAAACAAAGCTAGTGGAGGTGATGGAATTCCAGTTGAGCTGTTTCAAATCCTGAAAGATGGTGCTGTGAAAGTGCTGCACTCAATATGCCAGCAAATTTGGAAAACTCAGCAGTGGCCACAGGACTGGAAAAGGTCAGTTTTCATTCCAATCCCAAAGAAAGGCAATGCCAAAGAATGCTCAAACTACCGCACAATTGCACTCATGGCACATGCTAGTAAAGTAATGCTGAAAATTCTATAGAGTATTACTTTGTAATTCTAAATTCCTTTCTTCCAAATTTTGTTCAGTATTGCATGCTAGTTTTAGTTAAAGCAAGGACTGTGTATATGACACTAACTTGTTTCTTTTTTTTTTAATATTTATTTATTTATTTTTGGCTCGTGGCTCCAGAACACAGGCTCAGCAGTCATGGTGCATAGGCTTAGTTGCCACGTGACATGTGGGATCTTCCCAGACCAGGGATCGAAACAGTGTTTTTATCCTCCAATATGTTGTTTAGTTAAAGCTTGAAGACCTTAATTTCATAAACTTTGACTGCTTCTAGATAGAGAAGCCCAGATTGTGCATGCTCCCACAGAGAGGTTGGGGATTGCATTATGTAAATACATTTTTAAAAATGGATGTCTTAATTATTTGTGATATGGCATCTTTTTTGTTAAAAAACAGAATTATTTAAAATTCATATTTAAAGATTTGTGAAAGTGGTAAATGCCAAATACTCATTTAAAGAATAAATGACTAAATGGTTTTATTTACAGAATTTGTTATTTTTTTAAACAACTACAAGTACAGTGAGAAAAAAAAGAAAAATTAGAAGAAAGAAAAGTTAAACTACAGAAAAATATTTGTCAGAGAAATGTTAACGTTCAAGAGTCTAAACCAGAGAGATATTAAAATAAATTGTTAATGGACTGAGACAGATTGTTGAAAAAAGTTTTTCAAAGGGAGAAGTATTTCATTTGTCTGATACAAAATCAGACTCTATCCTAACAGATACCAAGAAGCAATCAGGAGAAAATATCAAAATAGACTGGAATGCCAACAATATTGCAGAATGCCACAGATCATGTGATAAAGAAAATTATTTTATAATGTTGAGGACTATATAGTCCCTGACACACAGTTTTCCCATTGAGAAATTTAGGGAACTTTCCTAGTGGCTTAAAGAAAAAGAAGATTCTTTTAGGGCTACCATAAGATATTTCTACTTCTTTCAAAGTAATTTTTGCCAAAGTGTTGATGCCCAGAATTTTGTCGTTTCCTACTGCAAGCTCCCCAGAACAATCAAAAGAACCCATACCTCATTTTTTCCCATTTCCTGTGATCACCACAACTTTTATGACAGTATTCTTCATCAGACACCCAATTTTTCAAGATATTTGGCTCAGTGAACACTCTATTACAGTCATCCACAAAGGATAATTTATAAATCATAATATTACTACAGACCATTGATTATTGGAATCCAATTTTCTATTCACATGATGCTTGGTCTGTGTTTAAGGCTAAAGATATTGTCCAAATACTCATCTTTGAAAGTCTTCCCCAAAATTACCACTTCTTGCTTGAATTTCTTTGGGAAAACATAAACCTCACTAGAAGGTTATAATAGAAAAATACTTCTTTTAAAGTATTGAAGAATTGATTAAAAAAAAGAAAAGATGAATCAAGATATTTCACAGTAATAATCACACTGAAAGAGTACCATCTTTAGGACTGGAGGATGCTGTTAGTAGAATATGGAAGAATGCACATAGGTATCACAGATCAAGAAACTATATTTTTTTAAAAGTGAATCAAAAGTTGTTTTAATAATTTCTTACTAAATCTAATAGATTTTATATTTTTAAACTTTTTACATTTTTTATTCTGAATTTCCCTTACATAAGGGCTTCCCTGGTGACTCAGAAGGTAAAGAATTTACCTTCAATGCAGATGTGGGTTTGACGAATGGGGAAAGATCACCTGTAGAAGAGAATTGCTAAACACTCCAGTGTACTTGCCTGGAGAATTCCATGGACAGAGGAGCCTGGCGGGCTACAGTCCATGTGTGCATGCTCAGTCACTTCAGTAGTATATGACTCTCTGTACCTGTGGACTGTAGCCTGCCAGGCTCTTTTGTCCATGGGACTTTCCAGGGGATCTTCTCCACCCAGGGACTGAACCCAGGTCTCCTGTGTCCTCTGTGTAGCAGGCAGATTCTTTACCACCAGGCCACCAGAGGAAGCCCAGGCTACAGTCTATGGACTCACAAAGAGTTGGATATAACTGAGCCACTAACACACTTTAGTTTCATAAAGAAACTTTAGTTATGTAACTTTTGCTATGTAACTTTAGTTATGTAAGGAAAATGTCTTGTAATAGAATAATATAGTAAGATATGTGCCCAATATCAATCAGTATATTGGTTGTCGCCTTCTTTACTTAGTCAGCATATTAATATTGGCATGTATACATCATGCACCAGATCCAGGTTTTGTAATTATTGTTCCAGAAAGAAGTGAACATTGAACTGTACAATAGCAGTATTGTATGTATCCTCAGTAACCCTTTAGTCATAGTCTTTCAAAGAAGAAAAGTTATATTATACTTGCTACATCCAAAAGTTTTAAAGATAAGTAGCATGTAAATTCATCTATAGAAACAGTAGTTCATAAATGTTACTTAATATAACCATTAGTGAACTAACCTATGTTATCTAATATGTCAATGCACTGAGCTTCATAGTTAGAATGTTTATTTTTAGATTGAAAGTGCAACTTAAGAATTTTTGGAAAAAAGTTTGCATTGCATTTATATAAATAAACTGCCTGTTCAAGAGCATTTACCAAGCAAAAATAATCTATACTAAAAGGATTTTGAAACTATTTGNGCAACTATTTTATCTTTTTCTCTTTTGTTTTCTTTTCTACTTAATATAAAAATCTAATGAGAACCAAATTACAAGTTACATAACTTCAAATTTGATATTTAAAACAGTATATTTTAATTGTTATCTTAAAGCATTACTGAATATGTCAGACATTACATGATGCATTCTCAAATTTTCTAAATCATTTTTGTATTAGTAACAGATCTTTCTTAAACTATACACAGACACACAGCACACTATTTTTGTTTCTCATATTTTTTTAAATTTTTTGCAATGCTGTGCTGGTTTTTGCCATGCTGCTACTGCTGCTGCTGCTAAGTCTCTTCAGTGGTGTCTGACTCTGTGCGACCCCATAGATGGCAGCCCACCAGGCTCCCCCATCCCTGGGATTCTCCAGGCAAGAACACTGGAGTGGGTTGCCATTTCCTTCTCCAACGCATACAGGTGAAAAGTGAAAGTGAAGTCGCTCAGTCGTGTTCAACTCTTAGCGACCCCCATGGACTGCAGCCCACCAGGCTCCTCCATTCATGGGATTTTCCAGGCAAGAGTACTGGAGTGGGATGCCATTGCCTTCTCTGGGTTTCTGCCATACAATGCTAATCAGCCATGATTGTACATGCATCACTCCCTTTCTAGGCTCCCTCTCCTCTCCTCATTCCATTCCTCTGGATCATCACAGACCACCAGACTGGGCTCCCTGAACTGGATAGGAAGATTTGGTTATGACCCTTGAATGACAAACAAAAGTTAAATTCTCATCTCTATTGCCATGAATAAAGAGGGTCGGGAATTTTGTTGTATATTCGTAAAGAAAAAAAAGACATATGATTTAGTATAAAGCATTATGGTAAATATTTAATTTTCATGGAAAACTCTAAATCATGGAAGGAAACGTAATATTTAATATGTTGAATTGTAACTACAACACATGGTCCCTCCCTACTTTCTGCTTATAAACCTTAATCATGATTGAAGTGAAGTCGCTCAGTCATGTCCAACTCTTTGCGACCCCATGGATTGTAGCCCACGAGGCCCCTCTGTCCATAGAATTCTCCAGGCAAGAGTACTGGAGTGGGTTGCCATTTATTCCTCAGGGGATATTCCCAACCCAGGGATTGAACCTGGGTCTCCCGCATTGCAGTCAGACACTTTACCGTCTGAGCCACCAGGGAAGCCCATTAGTAAGACACAAATAGGAAAGGCAAATTCTTATATTTAATCTCAATCAGTCATTGGAGAAGGAAATGGCAACCCACTCCAGTGTTCTTGCCTGGAGAATCCCAGGGACGGCGGTGCCTGGTGGGCTGCCGTCTATGGGGTCACACAGAGTCGGAGACGACTGAAGTGACTTAGCAGCAGTCATTTGCTTAAAGCAATCCAATGACTCATCAATTATTAAAACCTTAGGTAAAACAAGTCATAATCATGAATTCTCTGCTATTTGCTACAGAATTACCTGGAATTATCAAGAAAGAATATCTTTGATGAGGTAAATGTTTTAATTAATCTTTGGTGAATATTGAGCCAGGGCTTTCCAGGTGGTGCTAGTGGTAAAGAATCTGCTTGCCAATGAAGGAGATGCCAGAGACTCTGGTTCAATCCTGAGAGGCCTGGATTTGAATACTGTATTGAGAAGTTACCCTGGAGGAGGAAATGGTTACCCACTCCAGTATTCTTGCCTGGAAAATTCCATGAACAGAGGAGAGTGAGGGGTTACAGTCTATGGCATCACAGTGTCAGACCTGACTGAGAAGGCATGCATCACACATGCACAAATGTTGAGCCAACTTCTTCATGTCACCCTATACCCCTGACCTAAAACATAACAGCTCTACAAGAAGCAAAGATTTCCAAACCTTGCCTTTGAGTTTAGCCTTTTATTTATTTATTTTTTTAACTTTGACCCAAACATAGATGAGACCCAAACAGGGACTTGATTGTTTCCAACATAAGAATGGTCCAAGGAGGATGATTTACATACAGGTCTGTAAACTGAAGATTAATTGGTCCGATTAGCTCAGCCCTGAAGCTCGAGTGACCTGTCTCATATCAGCAGAGCTGCCTCAGTAAAGTCACTATTTCAAAAATAGCTGTTGTTGCAACCTACTGGAGTTCATAAATGTTTCTTTTTCATCATAAATAGTTAATGCTTTACTGAAATCTGTACACTAAATCATAATCAATTTGTTAGTTGTTATATTATACTATACATGGGAGAACTGGTTTAAAGGTACTGTAACTTAAAATGAATTGAAAATTACCTGAGTAAAATTTCTAGTAAAAGAGATAGATAAATACATTTTAAAATGTACAACCACAATGATGTATGTGGAAAAACTTAAATGATGGGTATACATTATATTTCCAACACTTGTATAATTTTCTTGCACTAGCACATAGAAAATAATTTATATCTGGTTATATTATCAATTATATTTAAACTATACCATATTATGAACAATTTAAGTTAAATGTATTTGAAATTTGTCTTTGTTTGCCTGGGAATCTTCCAAAGTCAAAGTGTTTCTTATGGAATTAATAAAGTCTTACTCCCACAGAAGGATAATGTTGATAAAAAAGTATGTGTATATTAAGGAACAGGCTATACTCCAAGACTATAATGCAGACATCAACAAGGAACAAAGCTTCTGTGACATCACAATGGCGTACAGAAGAGGGTTACAAATGGCCACAAATAGGTCATATGCCATCACTGCCAACAGGAATGTCTCTGTCACCACAAATATGCAGACAAATAATTGTATGAGGCATCCTGTGAAGGAGATGGTTCTGTCTTCCACAGCCAAGTTTTATAGTAGCTTGGGTGTAACTACTGTCGAGTAACAGAAATCATTGAAGGATAAGGGGCTGAGAAAGAAGTACATTGCTGTGTGGAGCCTGGAACTGGACTTGATGATGAGGATTATGCCCAGGTTCGCCAGCACAGTGACTGTGTAGATGGTCAGGAAAACCAGGAACAGGTGCAGCTGAAGCTAAGGATATTCTGAGAAGCCCAAGAGAATGAAAGTGACCTCAGCATTCTGGTTTGCTTGGTTCCTGTGGACAAAATATAAATTTTCATCCAGAAGAGTAAAAACTAAACTTTGAAATAGGCGGGAGAATAGAAAATGTGTTGAGAAGCTCACTGGGTCTCTGTTTACAGTTTGTAAATGCTATCAGTTCAGTTCAGTTCAGTCGCTCAGTCGTGTCTGACTCTTTGCGACCCATGAATCGCAGCATGCCAGGCCTCCCTGTCCGTCACCAACTCCCGGAGTTCACTCAGATTCATGTCCATCGAGTCAGTGATGCTACCCAGCCATCTCATCCTCTGTTGTCCCCTTCTCCTCCTGCCCCCAATCCCTCCCAGCATCAGAGTCTTTTCCAATGAGTCAACTCTTCGCATGAGGTGGCCAAAGTACTGGAGTTTCAGCTTTAGCATCATTCCTTCCAAAGATATCCCAGGGCTGATCTCCTTCAGAGTGGACTGGTTGGATCTCCTTGCAGTCCAAGAGTCTTCTCCAACACCACAGTTCAAAAGCATCAATTCTTCAGCACTCAACCTTCTTCACAGTCCAACTCTCACATCCATACATGACCACAGGAAAAACCATAGCCTTGACTAGACGGACCTTAGTTGGCAAAGTAATGTCTCTGCTTTTGAATATACTATCTAGGTTGGTCATAACTTTTCTTCCAAGGACTAAGCGTATTTTAATTTCATGGCTTCAATAACCATCTGCAATGATTTTGGAGCCCAAAAAGTAAAGTCTGTCACTGTTTCCACTGTTTCCCCATCTATTTCCCATGAAGTGATGGGACCAGATGCCATGATCTTCGTTTTCTGAATGTTGAGCTTTAAGCCAACTTTTTCACTAGAGGCTTTTTAGTTCCTCTTCACTTTCTGCCATAAGGGTGGTGTCATCTGCATATCTGAGGCTATTGATATTTCTCCCAGCAATCTTGATTCCAGCTTGTGTTTCTTCCAGTCCAAGGTTTCTCATGATGTACTCTGCATATAAGTTAAATAAGCAGGGTGACAATATATTTCTGTTTTATTTCAAATGCTAATGTTCACTTATATGTCAATTATACAGCCAGTAATAATTTTCATTGTGTATGATCTTCAGAAACAAAGAAATAAAACAGATTAGATCCTGCTTTATTTCAAATAATAAAAGTCATTATTATCAGCTGTTTTCAGGAGACATGGTATTTGCATGAATCTGAGCTTTGTGAAAATACCTGATACAACAATCCAATTGCATGTATTGGAGAAAAACATGTCATTAGCTTCCACAGTTTTTTACCTGCCTCACCTCCTGAGCTATGAGACAATTAACTTATATGCTAATTTGTATAATGGTAACATCTCTGAAAAAATGGTTAATATAACATTCTTTTGGTTGTTCTATCTCCTTTCAATTCCTTTCTTATTTCTAGTTATTCCAAATTCTCAACCCATTCTGGAGCTATGCTATGAAAGTGAAAGTGAAAGTGAAGTCCCTCAGTCGTGTTCGACTCTTCACAACCCCATGGACTGTAGCCTACCAGGCTCCTCCCTCCATGGAATTCTCCAGGCAAGAATAGTGGAGTGGGTTGCTAGTCCCTTCCCCAGGGGATCTTCCCAACCCAGGGATCGAACTCAGGTCTCCAGCATTCCAGGCAGATGTTGAATTAATTTTGAAAATATTTAAATGTATTCTTCATAGCCAGTTGTATTATTCATCAGAAGTTTCAAAACAAAATATGTGCTATGCTTCCTGTGATTATAGTAGAAACAATATTGAACAGAAAACTCTTATTTTTTTCCATTGTAGCAGATTTTGGAATTTGGGTGACAAAAATAAGAACTGTGAAAATACTGGAGGAAGCATATAGGCTTCAGAATATGATCAAATATATACTCTGCCATTTTGAATTAAGTTTTCAGTTCTTCCAAAGAAAAGTGGCTGGAAAACACCTATTTCAAATGGGACACCAGAATATTTATTGATTATTACTGATCACAATGCATTTCCTCTATAGTAAGATAAGAATATTAATATAAATTTTAAATCATTAGATTGGAACTAGATACTTCAATAATGAATTCCAATGCTGTAAGACATGGTAGAACAGATATTTACCTTTTTATATATTAGAATTAAGAATAATTGTTATTATTTCAAACACCTGATATGTTTGTGAAAATCCAGCACAGCATGGATATCAATCAACTGGTAGACACATTGGGGAAGGCAATGTAGAAATCCCTTCTTCTAGAAGCCACACAACAGAAACACTGTACAATTTCATTAGAACACTTGGTTTAAGATGCATGTTTCCTTATTTTCCTCTAGATTTTCTCACAACACTATAGCTTTCTCTGATTCCCAAATGATGAACTTGTAAGAAAGATACGTCCACAACAGATCCTCTGTAACAATACTTTGTAAGGTCTCAGCACTGCAAAACTTGATTATGACTATATTATTCCAGCCACATTCCTTCAATTTAAAATGCTCTGTGCAAGGTTATGAGAATAATTTTCCATGATTGTTTAATATACCAATGACTTTAAGGTTCCAAATAAATGTTAATAGCAAATGCATAACATTAACATTATTCAGTATGACTTTTCCAAAAACTGCTTGAATCTATAAATTCAACTTCATTTTAAGTTAATACATACTTCTTTAGTNTAAATTCAACTTCATTTTAAGTTAATACATCCTTCTTTAGTGAAGGTGGATTTATAAACCTCTGCTATATAGTACATGCCTATTTCTTTATAATTTATTTCCCCAATTTATTTTTTCTTATGATGTTTGGTTTATTTTACCACCTATTTTATAGACATGACTTATTGTTTCATCCCCTCTGTATACAGACAAACTTTCATATTTATCACTCACAATTACTATAGGTTATATTCCCGTTATTTATAAATATTGTTGTTAATGTCACTTTATTTCTAGAAAATTACAGGAAAATCTTGAAGACAAGCCTCACTTTGTTATAATCCTCCCTTTTGCCAAAAGGAGATTTCTCCATTTCAGACTTTATGGTGAATACCCAATGAGAAAACTAGGATAAAAATTATTTGAAAGAAAGAATTTGATATAACTCCATAAACCTTCTCAGCCAAACAGTGGTTCTTTGTGGACACTTTGTTCTACACATGTGTCTGTCTCCCACAAAGATTACCTAGATCTTTGTATTTTCTTTTTTAAGTAAAACAAAAGAGACATGAATCAACTCACCTAAATAGAGAAGAACTTGAATGAGTCATTTAGTAAAGAACTCTTTACTAAGATTAATGAACTCCAGCAATGCTGCTGCTTAGTACTTAATACAAACGCACCTGAAAAGGGTAGTAAAAGTACCCAGTAATTTTCATTAATTATTTCACAGTTTATGATTTTCCAACCTGTTAAGAAAACCCAGAGATAGCAAAGATAAGATCAAGCCTGAACAGTAAATCCTGGCACAAAACTTTATCACAAACATATGCCATCATGACCTTAAGGATATGAAAACCAGAGAATATAACTGAAGTGCTGCCTTGATGACTGCAGTTCAACTAATTACATTTTAACTCTGAACTCTGTCCCAGGTGGTATATTGATTGTATATTATTTCCCTAAAGCTTTATGGCATTTGTATTATCAACTTTACACATTTAATCTTAAAAAAATAAACATCATTTTAAACAATTTTATGTGGATATAAAATACATAAATACACAAAGGGAAATTATACAGTAATATATTTATCTTTTATTAATACATATTTAATTTTNAAATGCCCATCTTGGTTCTAAGGACATAGGTTAATAATAATAATAACTTCATGCAGAAGGAGCTGAAGTGGAAGCAGTGAAAGATTTTACTTTCTTGGGCTCCAAAATCATTGCCTTATGGTGACTGCACCCATGAAATTAAAATGCACTTGCTCCGTGGGATCAGTTCAATTCAGTTCAGTTCAGTCACTCAGTCGTATCCGACTCTTTGTGACCCCAAGAATTGCAGCATGCCAGGCCTCTCTGTCCATCACAAACTCCCAGAGTTCACTCAGACTCACGTCCATCGAGTCAGTGATGCCATCCAGCCATCTCATCCTCTGTCGTCCCCTTCTCCTCCTGCCCCCAATTCCTCCCAGCATCAGAGTCTTTTCCAATGAGTCAATTCTTCGCATGAGTTGGCCAAAGTACTTGAGTAAGTTATGATAAAACTAGGCAGCATATTCAAAGCCAGAGACATCACTTTGCCAACAAAAGTCCACATAGTCAAAGCCATGGTTTTTCCAGTAGCCAGGTATGAATGTGAGAGTTGGATCATAAAGAAGACAAAGTGCCGAAGAATTGTCCTTTCAAATTGAGGTGCTGGAGAAGACTCCTGAGAGTCCTTCAGACAGCAAGATCCAACCAGTCAATCTTGAAGGAAATCAACCCTGAATATTCGTTGGAAGGACTGATGCTGAAGCTGAAGGTCCAGTGCTTTGGCCGCCTGACATGAAGAGCTGACTCACTGGAAAAGACCCTGATGCTGGGAATGATTGAAGGCTAGTGGAGAAGTAGGCAGCAGAGGATGAGATGGTCAGATGGCATCTCTGACTCAAGGGACATGAGTGTGAGCAAACTCCAGGAGACAGTGAAGGGCAAGGAAGCCTGGTGTGCTGCAGTCCATGGGGTGGCAAAGACTCGGACATGACTTAGTGACCGAACAACAATAACACATAACAACAAGTTTATTTCTCACTAGTGGAAGATTCAAAATACATTTTGACTGAGTAGCTGTGCCCTATACAGGCTCTGATTTCTCCCAACTTGTACCTCACCATCATCATGGTGCTTCTGAGGTTATGATTATCTTAATATTCATTGGAGAACGAATAGATTCTTCTTCAAATAAATGATGCCAGGACAACTGGGTGTTCACAAGTAAAATTATGGGATTGGACACTGCCTCATATTATATACAACAGTAAACTCATAAAGTGAACAAGGACCTGAATGAAAGAGCATAAACTATAAAACTCTTATAAGAAAAACACAGGCCTTAAATTCCATGGCCTTGAATTTGGCAGTAGATTCTTAGATAGGGAAACAAAAACATAAGTGACAGTAAATAAATTTAAAAATTGCTAAATTGAACTTCCTCAAAATTTAAAATATTTTTATATTAAAAACATTATCAATAAAGTGAAAAGAAAAGGTACAGAGAAGAAAGAATAAAGACAAAAAGTCAAATCAGATACAACACAAAATTTACAAATGTCCAACAAGCATGTGAAAATATTCTCAACATATTTAGTTACTGATGTTGTGAAGTCACTCAGTCATGTCTGACTCTTTGTGACCCCATGGGCTGTAGCCCACCAGGCGCCTTCATCCATGGAATTTTCTAGATAAGAGTACTGGATTGGGGGGGCGGTCCTAAGATGGGAGAGGAATAGGATGGGGAGACCAATTTCTCCCCCACAAATTCATCAAAGGCACATTTCAACGCTGAGTAAATTCCACAAAACAACTTCTGAATGCTGGCAGAGGACATCAGGCATCCAGAAAAGCAGATAATTGTCTTCAAAAACAGGTAGGAAAAAATATAAAAAATAAAAAAAGAGACAAAGAAGGTAGGGAGGGAGCTCCGTCCTGGGAAGGGAGTCCCGTCCTGGGAAGGGAGTCTTAAAAAGAGAGAAGTTTCCAAACACCAGGAAACACTCTCGCTGCTGAGTCTGTGGTCAACCTTGGAAGCACAGAGGGCAACATAACAGGGAGGAAAAATAAATAAATAATTAGAACCAACAGGTTATGAACCCAACGGTAACTCCCCCAGCAGAGAAGCAGTGCAGACGCTTGCATCTGCCACTAGCAACTGGGGGCTGGGTTGGGAGGCACGGGATACAGTGCTTTTTAAGAATTGGGCCAGAATGACCTGAGTGTAACCAGAGTGAACTAACTTGGGCTAGCATACCAGACAGTGGGATAGCTACCACATGAAAAACTCTAACATAAGACACCACCAGGACCACACACAGAACAAAGTACAGAACAGAAATAGCCGGCTGCAGACCATTCCCCTCCAGTGACAGGCAGCCAGAGCCATAAGGGCTGGAAGGGGGCAATCACAGCCCCGGTGAGGCATTACCTACCAAACTGCAAGCAGGCTTCTTTGCTAAGATTTCTTGGGGTTCTGGACAGTCACCATCCGCCTAAGGGGAGCCAGTGGTATACCCAGAAAACTGAGCAGCAGGGACAGGAAAGGCGGTAAGTTGCAGCAACTGCACTCGCCAAACACCTGAGCTACTCGGACCTGGGAAGGGCACAAAATGCAGGGTAACCTAATCTGCGCCTCTGCAGGCTACCTGAGAGCTGAGCCTGAGTGGCTTAGACTGGGGAGGTGCATGCAGCCTAGGGCCAGCCTCAGATGGTTCCTGGTGGAGCAACGTAGAGCTTGAACGATGTGTGTTGTGAGCAGGGGCAGGCCCAGAGTGGCTGAGACACTGCGAGCACACGCCAGTGTTATTTGTTTGCAGCATCCCTCCCTCCCCACAGTGCGAATGAACAACTAAGCCTAAAAAAAAAGAAAAAAAAGTGTCCACCACCACCCTCCTTGTGTCAGGGTGGAAATCAGACACTGAAGAGACCAGCAAACAGAAGAAGCTAAACAGAGGGAACCACCTTGGAAGTGAACCCGCACTGCCCACCACACCAGAGAAAGTCCCACTTATATCTTTACTATTTTTTCGATCATTCTCTTTTTGTTTTGTTTTGTTGATGTTGTTGTTTGATTGTTTTTTCTTCTTTCTTTTAACTTTTTTAAATTTTTAAGTCCTCTATTTCTCCTTTAATTTTTATTTTTATAATCTACTANTTATAATCTACTATTACTTTTCAAAAAAAAAAACCTATTTTTAAAGCAAACTCCGTATATATGTGTGTGTGTGTGTGTGTGTGTGGCTGCGGTTGTTTTTAATAATTCTTGTAACTTTTTTTTCTCTCTTCTTCTCTTTAATATTGTAGTTTTGAAAATCCAAACTCTACTCTAGATTTTTAATCTTTGCTTTTTGGTGTTTGTTGTCAATTTTGTACTTTTAAAAACCCAATCTTCAGTATCCAATTTTACCTGAGAGCGAGATTACTGGCTTGACCACTCTTTCCTCCTTTGGACTCTCCTTTTTCTCTACCAGGTTGTCTCTGTCTCCTCCCTCCCCCTTCCTTTCTCTACCCAACTCTGAATCTCTGTGTGTTCCAGACGATGGAGAACACTTAGGGAACTGGTTACTGGCTGGATCTGTCTCTCTCCTTTTAATTTCCTTCTTTAATCCTCCTGGCCACCTCTGTCTACTTCCACCTTCTCCTCTTCCCTGTATAACTCCATGAACATCTCTGAGTGGTCCAGACTGTGGAGTGCACATAAGGAAGTGATTACTGACTAGCTTGCTTTCTCCTCTTTTGACCCCACCTCATCTCATTCCAGTCACCTCTGCCTACCCCCTCCCTCTTCTCTTCTCCATGTAACTCAGTGAACCTCTCTGGGTGTTCCTCAATGTGGAGAAACTTTTCATCTTTAACCTAGATGTTTTATCATCAGTGCTGTATAGATGGAGAAGTCTTGAGGCTACTGTAAACCAGAAGCAGGAGGCTTAAGTCCAAATCCTGACAACATCAGAGAACTCCTGAATCCAGGGAACATTAATTGATAGGAGCTCATCAAACGCCTCCCCACCTAAACTGAAACCAAGCACCACCCAAGGGCCAACAAGTTCCAGAGACATACCATGCAAATTCTCCAGCAACACAGGAACACACCCCTGAGATTCAATATACAGGACGCTCAAAGTTACTCCAAAACAATTGACATCTCATAACTCATTTATGGACACTTCACTGCACTCCAGACAGAAGAAATCCAGCTCCACCTACCAGAACTCTGACACAAGCTTCCCTAACCAAAAAACCTTGACAAACCACTGTTACAACCCCATCCACAGCGAGAAAACTCCACAATAAAGAGAACTCCACAAATTCCTAGATTACAGAAAGGCCACCCCAAATGCAGCAATATAATCAAGATGAAGAGACAGAGGAATACCCAGCAGGTAAAGGAACAAGAGAAATGCCCATCAAACCAAACAAAAAAGGAAGAGATTGGGAATCTACCTGAGAAAGAATTCTGAATAATGATAGTGAGAATGATCCAAAATCTTGAAAATCAAAATGGAATCACAGATAAATAGCCTGGAGACAAGGACTGAGAAGATGCAAGAAAGGTTTAACAAGGACCTAGAAGAAATAAAAAAGAGTCAATATATAATGAATAATGCAATAAATGAGATCAGAAACACTCTGGAGGCAACAAATAGTAGAATAATGGAGGCAGAAGATAGGATGAGTGAAATAGAAGATAGAATGGTAGAAATTAATGAATCAGAGAGGAAAAAAGAAAAGTGAATTTTAAAAAATGAGGACAATCTCAGAGACCTCCAGGACAATATGAAAGGCTCCAACATTCAAATTGTAGGAATCCCAGAAGAAGACAAAAAGAAAGACCATGAGAAAATACTTGAGGAGATAATAGTTGAAAACGTCCCTAAAATGGAGAAGGAAATAATCACCCAAGTCCAAGAAACCCAGAGAGTTCCAAACAGGATAAACCCAAGATAAAACACCCCAAGCCACATATTAATCAAATTAACAAAGATCAAACACAAAGAACAATTATTAAAAGCAGCAAGGGAAAAACAACAAATAACACACAAGGGGATTCCCATAAGGTTAACAGCTGACCTTTCAATAGAAACTCTTCAGGCCAGGAGGGAATGGCAAGACATACTTAAAGTGATGAAAGGAAATAACCTACAGCCCAGATTACTGTACCCAGCAAGGATCTCATTCAAATATGAAGGAGAAATCAAAAGCTTTACAGACAAGCAAAAGCTGGGAGAATTCGGCACCACCAAACCAGCTCTCCAACAAATGCTAAAGGATATTCTCTAGACAGGAAACACAAAAAAGGTGTATAAACCCAAACCCAAAACAATAAAGTAATGGCAACGGGATCATACTTATCAATAATTACCTTAAACGTAAATGGGTTGAATGCCCCAACCAAAAGGCAAAGACTGGCTGAATGGATTCAAAAACAAGACCCCTATATATGCTGCCTACAAGAGACCCACCTCAAAACAAGGGACACATACAGACTAAAAGTAAAGGGCTGGAAAAAGATATTCCATGCAAATAGAGACCAAAAGAAAGCAGGAGTAGCAATACTCATATCCGATAAAATAGATTTTAAATCAAAGGCTGTGAAAAGAGACAAAGAAGGCCATTACATAATGATCAAAGGATCAATCCGAGAAGATATAGCAATTATAAATATATATGCACCCAACATAGGAGCACTGCTATATGTAAGACAAATGCTAACAAGTATGAAAGGGGAAATTAACAATAACACAATAATAGTGGGAGACTTTAATACCCCACTCACACTGATGGACAGATCAACTAAACAGAAAATTAACGAAGAAATGCAAACTTTAAATGATACAACAGACCAGTTAAACCTAATTGATATCTATAGGACATTTCACCCCCCAAAACAATGAATTTCACCTTTTTCTCAAGTGTTCATGGAGCATTCTCCAGGATAAATCACATCCTGAGCCATAAATCTAACCTTGATAAATTCAAAAAAAAATTGAAATCTTTCCAAGCATCTTTTCTGACCATAATGCATTAAGATTAGATCTCAATTACAGGAGGAAAACTATTAAAAATTCCAACATATGAAGGCTGAACAACACGCTTCTGAATAACCAACAAATCACAGAAGAAATCAAAATATGCATAGAAATGAATGAAAATGAAAACACAACAACCCAAAACCTGTGGGACACTATAAAATCAGTGCTAAGAGGAAAGTTCATAGCAATACAGGCATACCTCAAGAAACAAGAAAAAAGTCAAATAAATAACCTAATTCTACACCTAAAGCAACTAGAAAAGGAAGAAATGGAGAACTCCAGAGTTAGTAGAAGGAAAGAAATCTTAAAAATTAGGGCAGAAATAAATGCAAAAGAAACAAAAGAGACCATAGCAAAAATCAACAAAACCAAGCTGGTTCTTTGAAAGGATAAATAAAATTGACAAACCATTACCCAGACTCATCAAAAAACAAAGGGAGAAAAATCAAATCAATAAAATTAGAAATGAAAATGGAGAGGTCACAACAGACAACACAGAAATACAAAGATCATAAGAAACTATCAGCAACTATATGCCAATAAAATGGACAACGTGGAAGAAATGGACAAATTCTTAAAAAAGCACAACTTTCCAAAACCGAACCAGGAAGAAATAGAAAATCTTAAGAGACCCATCACAAGCACGGAAATTGAAACTGTAATCAGAAATCTTCCGGCAAACAAAAGCCCAGGTCCAGACGGCTTCACAACTGAATTCTACCAAAAATTTAGAGAAGAGCTAACACCTATACTACTCAAACTCTTCAAGAAAATTGCAGAGGAAGGTAAACTTCCAAAGTAATTCTATGAGGCCACCATCACTCTAATACCAAAATTTGACAAACATGCCACAAAAAAAGAAAACTACAGACCAATATCACTGATGAACATAGATACAAAAATCCTTAACAAAATTCTAGCGATCAGAATCCAACAACACATTAAAAAGATCATACACCACGACCAAGTGGGCTTTATCCCAGGGATGCAAGGATTTTTCAATATCTGCAAATCAATCAATGTAATTCACCACATTAACAAATTGAAAAACAAAAGCCATATGATTATCTCAATAGATGCAGAGAAGGCCTTTGACAAAATTCAACATCCATTTATGATAAAAACTCTCCAGAAAGCAGGAATAGAAGGAACATACCTCAACATAATACAAGCTGTATATGACAAACCCACAGCAAACATTTTCCTCAATGGTGAAAAATTGAAAGCATTTCCCCTAAAGTCAGGAACAAGACAAGGGTGCCCACTTTCACCACTACTATTCAACATAGTTCTGGAAGTTTTGGCCACAGCAATCAGAGCGGAAAAAGAAATAAAAATAATCCAAATTGGAAACGAAGTAAAACTCTCACTATTTGCAGATGACATGATCCTCTACCTAGAAAACCCTAAAGACTCCACCAGAAAATTACTAGAGGTAATCAATGAATATAGTCAAGTTGTAGGATATAAAATCAAGACACAGAAATCCCTTGCATTCCTATACACTAAAAATGAGAAAGCAGAAAAAGAAATTAAGGAAACAATTCCATTCACCATTGCAACGAAAAGAATAAAATACTTAGGAATATATCTACCTAAAGAAACTAAAGACCTATATATATAAAACTATAAAACACTGATGAAAGAAATCAAGGAGGACACTAATAGATGGAGAAATATACCATGTTCATGGATTGGCAGAATCAATATAGTGACAGTGAGTATACTACTCAAAGCAATCTACAGATTCAATGCAATCCCTATCAAACTACCAGCGGTATTTTTCACAGAACTAGAACAAATAATTTCAAGGTTTGTATGGAAATACAATAAACCTCAAATAGCCAAAGCAATCTTGAGGAAGAAGAATGGAACTGGAGGAATCAACCTGCCTGACTTCAGGCTCTACTATAAAACTACAGTCACCAAGACAATATGGTACTCCCACAAAGACAGAAATATAGATCAGTGGAACCAAATAGAAAGCCCAGAGATAAATTCGCACATCTATGGACACCTTATCTTCGACAAAGGGGGCAAGAATATGCAGTGGATTAAAGAAAATCTCTTTAATAAGTGGTACTGGGAAAACTGGTCAACCACTTGTAAAAGAATGAAACTAGATCATTTTCTAACACCACACACAAAAATAAACTCAAAGTGGATTAAAGATCTAAATGTAAGACCAGAAACTATAAAACTCCTAGAGGAGAACATAGGCAAAACAGTCTCTGACATAAACCACAGCAGGATCCTCTATGATCCACCTCCCAGAATTCTGGAAATAAAAGCAAAAATAAACAAATGAGATCTAGTTAAACTTAAAAGCTTCTTCACAGTAAAGGAAACTATAAGCAAGGTGAAAAGACAGCCTTCTGTATGGGAGAAAAATAACAGCAAATGAAGCAACTGACAAACAACTAATCTCAAAAATATACAAGCAACTTATGGAGCTCAACTCCAGAAAAATAAACGACCCAATCAAAAAAATGGGCCAAAGAACTAAATAGACATTTCTCCAAAGAAGACATATGGATGGCTAACAAACACGTGAAAAGATGCTCAACATCACTCATTATCAGAGAAATGCAAATCAAAACCACAATGAGGTATCATTTCACACCAGTCAGAATGGCTGCAATCCAAATGTCTACAAGCAATAAATGCTGGAGAGGGTGTGGAGAAAAGGGAACACTCTTACACTGTTGGTGGGAATGCAAACTAGTACAGCCACTATGGAAAACCGTGTGGAGATTCCTTTAAAAACTGCAAATAGAACTACCTTATGAACCAGCAGTCCCACTGCTGGGCATACACACCAAGGAAACCAGAATTGAAAGAGACACGTGTACCCCAATGTTCATTGCAGCACTGTTTATAATAGCCAGGACATGGAAACAACCTAGAAGTCCATCAGCAGATGAATGGATAGGAAAGCTGTGGTACATATACACAATGGAGTATTACTCAGCTATTAAAAACAATACATTTGAATCAGTTCTAATGAGGTGGATGAAACTGGAGCCTATTATACAGAGTGAAGTAAGCCAGAAAGAAAAACACCAATACAGTATACTAACACATATATATGGAGTATAGAAAGATGGTAATGATAACCCTGTATGCAAGACAGCAAAAGAGACACAGATGTATAGAACGGACTTTTGGTCTCTGTGGGAGAGGGAGAGGGTGGGATGATTTGGGTGAATGGCATTGAAACACGTATACTGTCATGTAAGAAATGAATCGCCAGTCTAGGTTCAATACACGATACAGGATGCTTGGGGCTGGTGCACTGGGATGACCCAGAGAGATGATATGGGATGGGAGGGGGGCTCAGGATTGGGAACTCATGTACACCCGTGGCAGATTCATGTCAATGTATGGCAAAACCAATATAGTATTGTAAAGCAAAATAAAGTAAAAATAATATATATATATATAAAGAAAAGAGTCCTGGAGTGGGTTGCCATTTCCTTCTCCAGGGCATTTTCCCAACCCAGGGGTGGTACCTGAGTCTCCCACATTGCAGGCAGATGCTTTACCATCTGAGCCACCAGGGAATCACTACAGACACTGTAGAATAAGTTTGGTGGTTCCTCTCACATGGATGAACATAGAATTACTATTAGATAAATTGCTTAGCAGGGAAAAAAATAGTCTTTCACAAAGAGGTGTTAGGCTTTTCCCCCAATTTCTGGCAGATAATATATACCTTTTGTGATAGTAGAGTTTATTTAGGGAGGAGGGGCTGGGTACACCTGATATCAAGGTGTGTGCATGCTATGTCACTTCAGTGGTGTTTGATTCCTTGCCACTCTATGGACTGTAGCACACGAGGCTTCAATCTCTATGGAGTTCTCCAGGCAAGAATACTGGAATGGGGTGCCATAGCCTCCTCCAGAGGATCCTCCCAACCCAGGGATTGAACCCATGTCTCCTACATCTCCTGCATTGGTACACAGGTTCTTTATCACTAGTACCACCTGGGAAGCACCACAGCATATGTCAAAATAAAATCCGCTCTATAGACTGGATGTGAGTTTACTGTGAAGTGTGTTAGTTGCTCAATCGTGTCTGAATCTTTGTAACTCCATGGACTGAAGCCCACCAGGCTCCTATGTCACGGGATTCTCCAGGCAAGGATACTGGAGTGGGTTGCCTTCCCTTTCTCTAGGGGATCTTCCCCACCCAGGGATAAAATCAAGTTCTGCAGCATTGCAAGCAGATTCTTTATCATCTGAGCCACCAGGGAAGTCCATGAGTTTGCTAGTTGGGCAAAATTAAATCAGGTTAACCAAGATGCTCTAATTGATATTAGCAGGGCCCCCATACAATCCACCATTAATGTTACTTACCAATGAAGTTCTCTGCTATGTTATCATTGTACATCAATAGCTATTTTATCTGTAATTTGACTGACATGAAAGACTATTTAGATTTAGCTGGAACTATTTCTGAAGTGTGCATTTCTTAATTTTATTTTTGATAATTTATGTACAATGAACAAATAAATTTTATATTAACAAGTACAATGTTACCAAATCATATTCAGGATTTTGCTGGGGCAGAGACATGACTTCTTTGCACTTATAATGTACCAATTCTTTCTATGTGGTGTTAAATAAATATATCCTTTAAATTTAGGCTTCCCTGATACCTTAGCTGGTAAAGAATCTGCCTGCAGTGCAGGAGATATAGGTTTGATTATTGGTCATGCAGATCCCCTGGAGAAGAAAATGACTACCCACTCCAGTATTCTTGCCATGGACACAGGAGCCTGGCAGGCTAAAGTCCATAGAATTGTAAAGAGTCAGACATGACTGAGTACAGGCATGTTTTTTTTTAACTTTAGTGTCCTAGTGTTGAACAACTTTTAGTTACTATGATTCAACTGATGTAACTCCTTCATGGTTAACTATAAACTTTCATGACAACTCAGATCCATTCTTCGATGACTTAAGAAAAGAAGAAAAGAAGACTCACCTGAACAGCCAATGGTAATATGTCTTTACTCAGAAATCTTTACATGACAAACACTTTATCTAGATACATAAATAGTCTAGGCTTTAATTAGGTGTTATTTATTATTGTATTGCTAATTCTCTACAGTTTACTAAAGTTGTTGAACGATGTATCAACAAGGGAATTATGTTAAATGTGTGCACTGTTTTGCTTTCTAAAAAATGGAATTTGAAATGCAATTAAAAATACTAGAAAACTTGGACAGTTCTCCACAGTGCTCTTGTAAATGAAAAAGCAAACCTAAGCCGTTTTACATTCATTGACATAATAATTTGGTATTGACTAGCTTTCTACCGGAGAAGACAATGGCACCCCACTCCAGTACTCTTGCCTAGAAAATCCCATGGCCGGAGGAGCCTGGTAGGCTGTAGTCCATGGGGTTGCACAGAGTTGGACACGACTGAAGCGACTTAGCAGCAGTAGCAGCAGCAGCCTCCTACCGGTTTCTTTCACATCTTTGTTCCTGAGGCTGTAGATCACTGGGTTCAGTATGGTGATGACCACTGTGTAAAAGACAGAGGCCATCTTGACCATGAGCCATGAACTTTTGGAGTTAGGAACACAGTAAAGGAAAAGGATGGTACCATGGAAGATGGTAATGGCAGTCAGGTGGGAGGCACAGGTGGAGAAAGCTTTGTGGTAACCCCCAGTTGAAGGCATCTTCAGGACAGTGATAAAAATGAAAACATAGGAGGTGAGAATAATCATCAGGCTGCTTATTTCATTAAACGTGGCAGAGACTAAAATGACCTCCTGGCTAATGTAGGGGTCAGAGCAGGAAACTGCAACAATGGCCATGTGCTCACAGACAAAGTTATTTATGATATTATTTCCTCTAAAGGACAATTCGGATAAAAAGTGGGTAAGATTCAGGGAATAGACTGTACCCCAAGAGTATAATGCACCCACCAATAAGGAACAAAGCTTCTGAGACATGACAGCTGTGTAGAGAAGAGGGTTGCAAATGGCCACAAATCTGTCATATGCCATCACTGCCAACAGGAATGTCTCTGTCACCACAAACATGCAGGCAAAGAAGAACTGCATGAGGCATCCTGTGAGGGAGATGGTTCTGTCTTCCACAATCAAGTTTTCTAGTAGCTTGGGTGTAACTACTGTTGAGTAACAGAGGTCAACAAAGGACAAATGTCTGAGGAAGTAGTACGTAGGGGTGTGGAGTTTGGGATTTATCTTGATAATTAGGATCATGCCCAGGTTCCCCAGCACAGTGATGGAGTAGATGGTTAAGAATAACAGGATAAGGGGTATCTGACATTCAGGATATTCTGAGAAGCCCAAGAGAATGAAAGTGACTTCAGCACTCTGGTTTTCTTGGTTTCTGTGGACAAAATATAAAAGTTGATTCAGAGAAATCTGAAGCAAAATTTGAATGAAATGTAATTTTATTCCCTCAGTATTGTCGGACGTTTTTGGGACTCCATGGACTGTAGCCTGCCAGGTTCCTCTGTCCATGAGATTCTCTGGGCAAGAACACTGGATAGGTTGTCATGCCCTCCTCCAGGGATCTTCCTGACCTAGGCATAGAATGAGAGTACTTATGAGGAAAAAGAATGCACTGAATTTTTTTTTTTTTAATTAGCCTCTTTTCCCCAAAAATGCCTCTAATGTCTTTTTCTGACATTAAAATTCATTCTTTTCAAAGCTACTTCCTAAATTCTTACCAAAACCTGAAATGGCAATCAGTATAAAGGGAAGCTCATTCCACATAGAATTCTCTAAAAATTCCATATCTCATTAGGAGTTGAAATTAAACACTCTGTTATTTTCACTCAGGTTTTATAACTTTATACTCCAAGAACACATATAACACTTCAAGATTTCCTGTACATGTATAACTATGTCATTCACATATTCCCCCACTCTTTTTCTTCAGTTATTCCTTTACATTCCTAAACATGCAATTAATTTCTGATTCCCTGAAAGTATGTTTCAATTTAACATACAAATCATAGAGTACATATTCTCTAACTGAAAACACTTTTTCAAAAAGTCAGGATGTGTTCCCTATGTCTATGGTAACAAAGTTTGAATAGTCCAGGGTTGAAAGGGAAGTCTTCATCAAAGATGAATACAATTTCTGATGCACACTTGTTCCTTCTTCCCCACATTCCTTCTCCACACCTGTAGCTTATGGCTCCACTTCCCACACTCACTCTGTATTTGTCAACAGGCTTGGAGCCAATGTTCCCAACCACCCATGCAGCCCAGGAAGTGTCAGCCATGCTCAGCTGTGAGCACAGGTGCTGTGCATAGTATTTATCTTCTTTTCTGTGCAATTACCCTGGAATAATTTTCCCATTGCAGACCCACTATGTACTCAGTCCTGCAACAGGCATTTTAGAAACTATAAAATTATAAAATCTCAGCCTCAATTTGTTTCTTAGAGCATTGTTCCAGGATATAATCCATATAAGCACAAATGACAACTTATAGTTCTTATTATTAAAGTTTGTATGTATAAAGCGAATGAAAATATTGTGATCCAGAAAAAATAAATAAATAAATAAATGTCCTAGTGATGTAGCCTAGTGAACAATAATAAATGTGGTGAAAGATAAACAATCAAAAACTTCTAGTCAACTAAACAGGTAACCTGGCAGTTAGATTTATACACACGCTTGTTTGCCTCCTGCAAAGATTAATGGAGCATATTAAGAATATATTATATTCCTTTTAAAGTGAAATAAAAATCAACTCACCTGAGTGTAGAAGAATTTGACTGGCTAATTTAATAAAGCTTCTTTTCTAAGTTTAATGGATTCTAGGAAAATTTCTGCTGAGAAGTCAATTTTTTTAATATAGTAATAAGCCTGAAAAATAGTAACAGAAATCTATAGTATATTGCAATGAATATTTCAGAAAAATGAATTTCTCTTATAATGTATTAAAAATATATTCAGACTTGACAAAGGGAAAAGGAGACCAAAAAATCTGAACCCTAACATCAAACTGTCACATATACATGCCACCAAAACCCTAAGGAGGTTAACTTTAGAGAATATTATTTAACTATTGCCTTGAGACCACAAATGGGGCAATTAGATGAAATAATGCCCTTGTGATACTTTGGTTGCATATGCATTTTTTTCCAAAGTTTGGGGAATAATTTCATCATGCACTCTAGTCCATTGATCTTTTAAAAATGTTGAACTAGACACTATATTTTTGTCTTTAAATACTTGCAAAATGCAGAAATATGCAAAAGCAAAATCAGCTATTGGATAACAATCCAAAGATTCTTAATTTTTGTTGAATTTCTGGTTGTCCCTCTGTATCTGTGGGCTTCCCTCATAGCTCAGTTAGTAAAGAATCTGCCTGCAATGCAGGAGACCCTGGTTTGATTCCTGGGTCAGGAAAATCCCCTGGAGAAGGGATAGGCTCCCCATTCCAGTATTTTTGGTCTTCCCTTGTAGCTCAGCTGGTAAAGAATCTGCCTGCAATGCAGGAGACCTGGGTTTGATCCTTGGGTTGGGAAGATCCCCTGGAGAAGGGAAAGGCTACCGACTCCAGTATTATGGCCTGGAAAATGGACTGTATAGTCCATGGGGTTGCAAAGAGTCAGACAGGACTGAGAGACTTTCATTTTCTGTGTACCTGAGGGACATATTGATGTGTTTGGATGTAAAACTTATACAATATGAATCATATTATAGTGTTTTTTATCCTTTCTTTAACATTGTGTTGTGAGTTTCATTTTCTGTAAAAACCATTGGTTTTCTTAAGATAATACAACTTGCATTACTATTACAAATATGAGCACAATTCTTTTTTATTCTTACATTTATTATTGAAATTGCAAAAAAAAAAAACTAATATTCTATTTTTCAATTTATAGTCTAGGTTTATGGGAAGTATAGTATATCGATTATTTAAGAAGCTGCCATATCTTAAAATATAAACATCTCAACTCCAGTGACTTAATTTAATAAAACAGGGAGCAGCACTTTTTTCTGGAAAAAGTAGTACAGTAAATATTTTGGCCTTTGTGGGCCACATAGTCTCAATTTCAGCTATGGACTTCTGCATCTTGCAGCCTGGATTCACCCATAGGCAATACATAAATCAATAGGCATGGCTTTGTTCCAATAAAATTTTATTTATAAAAGACAATAGGACAGATTTGGTTTGCAGATCACACCTTGTCAACCTATGCCATAGAATGCATTTCTTGATGTTCAAGTCTAAAATTATTTCCAGATCAGTAGGCAGATGTCCTCTGAGTGGCAATGCAGAGACTTAAGCTTGTTCTCAATTATGGCTTATGATAATGTGACTGGGTGCATGTGTGTTAAGTCACTTTAGTGGTGTCTGACTCTGTGAGAAGGTATGGACTGAAGCCCGCCAGGCTCCTCTGTCCATGGGATTCTCCAGGCAGAATTCTGGAATGGTTTTTGCAATGCTCTCCTCCTGGGACTCTTCCCAGCCCAGGGATCAAACCTGTCTCTCTTGGATTGGCCGTTGGGTTGTTTACCACTAGCGCCACCTGGGAAGTTCAACAATGGGATTGTTATGGTATAATTATAATGTAGTGAGAGAAATAATAATTTGCTTTCAAAAATACTACACTTTTCTGCATTGCCACTGTGCATAATATTTTTCTGTTTTGCTTATTTATTTTTCATTAAGCTTTTGTCAAGCATATTAAGAGTGTTCCTCACATGTCAAGATACTTGAATAATGACCAAGATATTTCCTGATCAATAAAATCACAATAGTACTTTGAACTTTGAGTCAAACTATAGTGTTAAGATAGATTGAAGGGATAAGAAAGAAAAACAAAAGACATATTAAGCAGAGAAGACAGTCTGAACCAAGGTAGGAGTTTGAATGTTCAAATTTTTTTTCAATTAGAAGTACAGTTTATGCAGGGCAAACTTTGGGAGATGGAGAGGGACAGAGAAGCCTGGCATGCTGCAGGACATAGGGTTGCAAACAGTCTTAGATGACTGTGAGACTGAACAACAACAAAAAGTATAAGATACGATCAGAGGTCCAGAGAATCTAAGTTGTGTAAAGAATGCAATTAGGATTAGTATCAATTGCTGAATAGAGTTGAAATAGAGTTCCATGCCCACAAGACAAGTATGTAGTAATGCAGATTGTGGTTGCAAAACGGTGTCTACAATGGGAATGAAACTGGCTCAGTTTCAATATTATAATCATGGCATTCAATGTGGTTGCATTAGTAGTTGATGTAAACAGAAAGAAGTAACTCTCATTTCCATTTTGATTCACAAGCAAACATTATGTTCTTGACAGCATCTCAATGCAGATGAGTCAATGATCCCCAGAAACTAACAATAATTATATAGGCACCTACAATGTGAAGTAATAAACAGTGAGGTATAATATGGGAGCCGGAGCATCTGAAAAACCAATCAAAGGCCTAAAGACATCTGGAACACAGAAGGAAAACAAAAGGAGACTTTTACCACTGTCTTCAAATATTTCAAGGCTAAAATATGAAACACTGACCTTTTTTCTGTGTCCTGAGGAGAGAAATTTAATTTTAAATGAATTAACTTTTAAAAGCCACAGGAAGCTAATTTCAGAACAACAACAATAAAAGAATTTTCTTTTTTTTTTCTCCAGTGTCAATAAACAGAATAGTGTGAATGACTCAGAGTCTCTGGCTTGCCTAGTTTCACTAAAAGTATATAAGAAGAGGCTCTAGGGACACAAACTTTAATGTAAACAAAAGGAAAGGGGAGACTCTTCAGGAAGAATGCAGACAAAATATTAAACTCCACAATGTCTCTCTACATTTCCCATATTCTGTGACTGGTCTTCACATTGGCCTAGAGCTTTCACTAAGATCACTTTTTGCTTGGTGTTCTCAAACTACTGTTTTAAAATTATATAATTCTCAAAATCCATAATTTACACATCTGTAACAGGTTGATTTAACTACTCCATCTAATAAAAAATCTATTACTATAATTTAGTACATTCTAACCACCTTAACACATAAGGATTGAGTTCAATACCAACTTTATTAATCTTTGTCTATAACTGAGGAGGGGCTTCCCTGGTGACTCACATGGTTAAGAATCCTGCAATACAGAAGACCCAGGTTCGATCCCTGGGTTGGGAAGATCCCCTGGAGGAGGGAATGGTAACTCACTCCAGTATTTTTGTCTGGAGAATTCCCATGGACAGAGGAGCTTGGTGGGCTCTAGCCCATGGGTTGCAAAGAGTCGGACATGACTGAGTGACTGAGCACAGCTCATAACTGAAGAGATCATTCCTATAAGTATATGTCGGTAAAGTGAAAGTGAAGTTGCTCAGTCCTGTCCAACTCTTTGCGACCCCATGGACTGTAGCCCGCCAGGCTCCTCTGTCCATGGGATTCTCCAGGCAAGAATAATGGAGTGGGTTGCCATTTCCTTCTCCAGTATGTAAGTATGTAGGTAAAGCATACTTAAAAAACGTAAGAAATTCAATTCAAAATAGCCTCCTAAATTCAGTATGACATGTAAATACATAATTTTAGATAGATCCCTGGTGGTTCAGATGGTGAAGATTTGACCTGCAATGCAGGAGACCTGGCTTCTATCCCTAGATTGGGAAGATCCCCTGGAGAAGGGAATGGCTACTCACTCCAGTACTCTTGCCTGGAGAATTCCATGAATGGAGGAGCCTGGTAGGCTATAGTCCATGGGGTCATGAAGAGTCAAGACATGACAGAGCAACTAATGCTTGCACTTTTTTTCCCACATGTATTTATGTGTAGATACTTCTGAGAATGGCAAGTATGAAGTGCAGGTCATCACGGGCACCCTGGTATCTAGGGTTACTCAGTGTGCTCACAGGCAATTTTATTTATCTTTCTTTGATCTGGTCTGGGCCTCCAGTCTGGCAAATATTTCAGAAAAGATTAAAGAATTAAAGTAAATCTGATCATCTCAGTCCAGTATTATTTCTTATTACACAAGAAATTATTTTTTCCCCTTAAGTCTATATACAGTTTAAATACTAGATTGACATAATGGGAAGGAAATCTTGGTTTTATTTGCCCCCAACGTTCCCAATTTAACCTTACCTATTTGTGGTCTCATTCTCAGCAAAATTACATAGTAATTGGTAGGATTTTTTCATAGGATCTAAGAGTATAAAGTGCTAATTGCTCAGTCATGGTTGACTCTTTGCAACCCTGTGGACTATAGCCCGCTAGGTTCCTCTGTGCCTGGAATTCTCCCGGCAAGAATACTGGAGTGGGTTGCCATTCCCTTCTCCAGGGGATCTTTCCGATCCAGAAATTGAAGCCAGAATCTCACATTCTAGACGGATCCTTTACCTTCTGAGCCGCAAGTAGTGTAACATCCCTCTGCAAATTAGTAGCAAAGAGTATGAATTTGTCTTTCCCTAACGAGTACTCTTGCCTGGAAAATCCCATGGACGGAGGAGCCTGGTAGGCTGCAGTCCATGGGGTCGCTAAGAGTTGGGCACGACTGAGCGATTTCACTTTCACTTTTCACTTTCATGCATTGGAGAAGGAAATGGCAACTCACTCCAGTATTCTTGCCTGGAGAATCCCAGGGACAGAGGAACCTAGTGGGCTGCCGTCTCTGGGGCCCACACAGAGTCGGACACGACTGAAGCGATTTAGCAGCAGCAGCAGCAGCAGCGAGTGATGCAAATAGCATATCCACTAGATGGCAGAGTGACACTATAATTTAAATCAAGGCACAAATAAAGTGCATTGATTGCTTTAGAGAAAGTAGCAGAAACTGATAGAAAGCAAGATGTTCGTGGTTGAAATATAACTTTGAAAACATTTTATTCCGTGAAGGAAAAATGTGATTTGTCATGCCGACCGACAAGGATGCTGAGGCCACCAAGCCATCAGCAGGGCTCCTGCACCCCAACTTCCCGCTCAGGCTGGTGAGCCCTGAGGAACTCTGGATGGAAACAGAGCTGCGCCCTGAGGGAACACAGGATAGAAAAGAACAGGGTACTGGCCCTAGGTAGTCAAGGTGCAGCTCGAAGGGATTATTTCAAGGAGCCCAGACTGGTTTCTCTTCCCAGGCGCAGAAAAGCCNCAAATACAAGAGTAAATAAGGCAATCCATTTAAAACTGTAAAATCATGCCTTTAAAAAATTACAAAGGAATAATATAGACTACCATAGCAAAAATTACTATATGAGATATAATCTAGGTGATAATCAAAATAAATTACATGGTATAGCATACTGATATCAACAAAATTAAAACAGATAAAGCATTCTTCTGGCAAGGTCTATTAACAGGCTTTAAGATACTGTTAAGACCTAAAATTTAATCTTCCCACCCATCCTCCCAAAAACTTTTCAGACCAGGGGAAGCAAATGAATAAACCATACTTTTTGCATCACTATGGGAAAGATAGCCACATGAAGTGAAATTTACCTTAAATAAAAAAATACTCATAAGTAATGCAAAGACCTTTGGGTCTCAAATTACCGTAATTCTAAGTGTGTAGAATGAAGAAATCTGAAGGCACAGTTTAGAAAAGAGAAAAGGAAAGTGGAGATCTTATTAGTGGGACAAAGCAGGTAAAACAAATAATAAAGTTCTACTCACATAACCTAGATAGTATATTCAAAAGCAGAGATATTACTTTGCCGACTAAGGTCCGTCTAGTCAAGGCTATGGTTTTTCCTGTGGTCATGTATGGATGTGAGAGTTGGACTGTGAAGAAGGCTGAGCACCGAAGAATTGATGCGTTTGAACTGTGGTGTTGGAGAAGAAACTTAAGAGTCCCTTGAACTGCAAGGAGATACAACCAGTCCATTCTGAAGATCAATCCTGGGATTTCTTTGGAAGGAATGATGCTGAAGCTGAAAGTCCAGTACTTTGGCCACCTCATGCGAAGAGTTGATTCATTGGAAAAGACTCTGATGCTGGGAGGGAATGGGGGCAGGAGGAGAAGGGGACAACAGAGGATGAGATGGCTGGATGGCATCACGGACTCGATGGACGTGAGTCTGAGTGAACTCTGGGAGATGGTGATGGATAGGGAGGCCTGGCGTGCTGCGATTCATGGGATCACAAAGAGTCGGACACAACTGAGCGACTGAAATGAACTGAACTGAACTGAACTCACATAACCAGTAACTGAAAGCAGGTCAAAAGTCTGATAGGAAGCAGCACTGGCTGCAAGAAAAAGGCTAGCGATTGTACAGGATTTGAGGTGCAAACTTCAGGGAAATTTCTTTCTAAGACAAAGGAAGAAAGGAAAAGGATGACAATAGAATTATAAATATTAAGAGAAGCAAAATGAGTAAATTAAGTATCTTCCTGAAACGATAAAAGAAACACACACACAAAAAACTGATAATCAAAATCTCTCAACAATCATGCATTTTACATAGAGAGGGATATATAGATAGATTTAGGTATATGTTGATGATGAAGCTGAAACTCTAGTACTCTGGCCACATGGTATGAAGAACCGATGCGTTGGAAAAGACCCTGATGCTGGGAAAAACTGAAGGCAAAAGAAGAAGAGAGTGGCTGAGGATGAGATGGTTGGATGGCATCACTGACTCACCGGACATGAATTTGAGCAAATTCTGAGGGACAGTGAAGAACAGGGAAGCCTGGAATGCTGCAGTCCATGGGGTATCTAAGAGTCAGACAGGACTTAGCAACTGAACAACAAAATAGATACATTCATACATATCCATGTATGTATGTGTGAGTATATGTATGTGTGTATGTGTTTCCACATATACTTCATTTCACTACACTACAGAAGAAAACAGCACTAAACTAGAATTCTTGTAAGCCACAGAAAACCCAAAATTTACTCTAAGTTATCAAAAAATAAATAAAGAAAGAAAAAACCTGTATCCATACAATGCTACTATAACAGGGGGCGGGGGAGGCATAAAATGTGTCAAAACATTCCAAACAATGAATATGTCCCTGTAATAACATCACATGTACACAAAGACACACTCAGAGAGAACAGACAAAAACCGTAACACTCTGAATTGAACTAAATCTCCTTAGATAGTTATTTGGAAATATTAAAAATATGTCATAAATATAAAATAAAACATGAATAGAAAAAAAGAGATTATGCCAAAAAAGAGTTGGTTGGACTCAAGAGACTGTAAAAAAAAAAAAAGAAAGAAAAAAGAATTTTGTGAGAAAACAAGATTAAATTGCAATGTAAAAAAAAAAAAAAAAAAAAGGGATAGGGGACTTCCTTGGTGGTTCAGTGGTTAAGAATCCACCTTGCAACAAAGGGAACACGGGTTCAATCCCTCATTGGAAACTAAGATCCCACCTGTGGAGGAGCAACTGACATCCCCCACTGCAGTGAAGAGCCCAGGCTGTGAAATGAGACATGCCTGTGCCACAGCTGAGACCTGATACAGCCAAAGTAACTAAGTAATTAAAAAAAAAGGATAGGAGAAACAGACATTGAATGATTTCACTTACATGAAATATAAGAAGATTCACAGAGGCAGAGTATATTAAAGGATATCACTGGCAGAGGGAAAGGAGGATGAGGAGTTATTACTTAATGGATGCAAAGTTTCTGTTTGTAGTGATGAAAATGTTTTGGAAATATATAGTGATTACACAATATTGTAAATATAAGCAATGCCACTGAGTTGTGCACTTAAAGTTGTTAAAGTGCCATTTTTAAAATGTAAACATTTGAGGAATATAGTCTCTGGAGCTTGAATAAAATGCTGTTAGAGAAGAGAAAATACTGTCTCAAAATGTTACTGAGAAATAAGAAAAAATGTAAGTAACCACAAAAAGACCTGGTATTACCTTCCATTACAGGGATGAGGTATATAAGGGAGCTATTTGGGTGAACTGTGGACAGAAAAATCAACAGTGAAAGACATTGAGGAAGAATGGACAACAGATTGTGGTCACTTTTCAAAGTGGTTTTATTATTAATAGACTATAGGAGATGCATGCTGGAATAGTCAGCATCCTCCACAAACTGAACTGAAGCAGCATTAATGTTTTCCTTTTACCTGCAACTCAGAGTTTCCTTCTCTTTCTTTGCCTCTTCTTTCTGAGGTCTGGGTATTATGAGCTTTCTTTTCAGGTTATTAGAGTTTTCTCACAATTGTCCCCATAATAAAATAGAAGCTGATTTGTTCTAAGTACAAATCAGTACTTAGTACAAAGTACTAACTAAGTACAAATACACATAGGGAAAATATGACTTGGTCAATATAATTATTTTTAGGTCTTTGAATAATGTTCAGAAAAGTTCAGCTTCACTTTGGTCACATTATTCCAAAGGGAATTTCCAAACTCACAGAGATACTGTAATAAATATCTGCACGTTAAATATCTCCCTGGTAAAGTTGCTTAGAAATAAGATAGGAACCTTGTGTTGTCTTTGTTTTAATGTTCACCACAGAATATAATAAAAGTGTTATTTAAAGAGAAATAAAGGATGGTTGCCAACATAAATGATGGCACCATTTTGTTCTCTTAAATATTAAAATAAAACTGGGAAAAGCTTTTTGAATTTGGTCAAGAAAAAAGCTGAACACCTTACCTTAGAGAGGTAAGTTCTATTTTCAGATTTCTACAGAATTATTTGTATAATGAGACACATTACTACATAGTCATAGAATTTTCTGTTTAATTTACATTATGGTACTGTGAAATATTACACGTACCTGAGATTTGAGCCAAGTATCTGGTGAGTTGGACATGAATTAATGTTTCTTTAATCAATCCACAATTAATTACAGTTACTAGATCAGTATGTTTTTAGAATTTATTATTTAAATATAATTTAATGATCATTTGCCCCTTGGCTAGTGTTTGTTAGAAAACTTTAACCACATTTTCATACAGTCAACATTTGAAACTATTGCTCTATGTACCTGGTAATACAGAGTGTCTCTTTCATGGTTACATATTTTTTGTACAACTCATTTGTGATAACTTACGCTTCCTATGTCAATTGCATAAAGTAATAAAAATGACAATAATAAACGTTTTTTCATAACTTGGGGAATGTTAAAGGTAAGCTAGTAAAGCAGAAAGTTGGTGACTTATATTTCAGTAAAGGATACAGAAAATCTGTTAAGGAAAAATCTCAAGAAGTAAAAAGTATGTTAAATCACTCTGCTCTTACTTTCTATTAATTGCCTGAATGTGCCATATTTGTAGCTTGAGTTTCTCAGTCCTGTATTTAAAAACACCACTTATTCTATTACAATTTGGCCAAGACAGGGCTATCTATTAAAACAGGAGGTTAATGAAGATGATCTGAATAAATATTCAGAATAAATGAAAGAGTGGTGAATAGAGCATGGTCAGATTTAGTTCTGTACATTTTGGAGACCACCCAGGTTGGAGACCACCCAGGTTGGAGACAACCACGGTTTTAAAGCAAGTGACTGAGTTTTAATATATAAGATTACTTTTAAAGGTCTAGTCTCCACAGTAAGCCAAGGAAGTGAGAAATAGGGGAAGGTTACAGGGATGGATTTATGTGATCTTCAAATGATTTTTTCTAATAGAATACTATCAAAAATTAGCAATTCTAAGGTGATCTTTCTGAGTCTATCATTCTGAAGTAAATTTTATTATAAGCATTCTGTGTTTTTATGTCTCTTAAATACATGACAAAATAATTATAATGATAATGACATGTAATTAAAATGAATTTTCATTTCATTCTAACAAATATTGAAATAAAATGTATTTATTTGACAAATGCATACTGAATACTTAAACTAATCAAAGTATAGAGTGAGGATATAATGGGAAACCTAACAGAATTAATAATTTAATTTATGATGAGACACAGTGCCATATAATTGATTAAATGAGGAATGTACTCTATAGTCTAATTCATCAAATCCTTCATAATTTGTCATTATCTAGCCAACAAAGGTCCGTCTAGTCAAGGCTATGGTTTTTCCAGTGGTCATGTACGGATGTGAGAGTTTGACTGTCAAGAAAGCTGAGTGCTGAAGAATTGATGCTTTTGAACTGTGGTGTTGGAGAAGACTCTTGAGAGTCCCTTGGACTGCAAGGAGATCCAACCAATCCATTCTGAAGGAGATCAGGCCTGGGTGTGCTTTGGAAGGAATGATGCTAAAGCTGAAACTCCTGTACTTTGACCACCTCATGTGAAGAGTTGACTCATTGGAAAAGACTTTGATGCTGAGAGGGACTGGGGGCAGGAGGAAAAGGGGACAGCAGGGGATGAGATGGCTAGATGGCATCACCGACTCAATAGACGTGAGTTTGAGTGAACTGTGGGAGTTGGTGATGAACAGGGAGGTCTGGCATGCTGCAATTCATGGGATCATAGAGTCGGACATGACTGACGGACTGAACTGAACTGAACTGAGCTGAGTCACAGTCTTATTATGGGAGAACTAGATAACTAACTTACTAAATGAAAATTTCAATCAAGCCTCCTAGATGATTTTTGAAGAAGGCAATTGGCACCCCACTCCAATAATCTTTCCTGGAAAATCCCATGAACGGAGGAGCCTGGTAGGCTGCAGTCCATGGGGTCGCTAAGAGTCCTACACGACTGAGCGACTTCACTTTCCCTTTTCACTTTCATGCATTGGAGAAAGAAATGGCAACCCACTCCAGTGTTCTTGCCTGGAGAATCCCAGGGACGGCAGAGCCTGGTGGGTTGCCATCTATGGGGTCACACAGAATCAGACACGACTGAAGCGACTTAGCAGCACCAGCAGCAGATGATGATGATTTTAGTCTTTTTTCCACCTAACACAATTCCTGACACGTAGTAATTGATAACTGGTTAATAACTTTTCCCACATCCAAAAGAGATGTTTTGTTTTCCTTTCTTTAGAGATTAAACAAGTAAAATGGCTCAGAAAGTTTATATAATCTGTTCCAAAGTCAAACATTCACTATTCAACATAGATTTGATTGGCATAAATTTTGTTTGGTTTTGTTTTTCATTATGTCTAGGTTAGGGAGAAAATGAGGCACTGGCCCTAACTCTCACCAAAATAAGATTGTTTCAGAGAGATAAGCTAAAGCACTTAACAGTATCTGGTAATAATTAGAAAGAAAAAATACAAAGCAAAGTAGATAGTTCTAAAAACCACAAGACTTAGAATATTTGAGTAACCATATCATGGTGGGCTGTAGTTAGTGAAAGCTACCTGGAAGTAGTAGATTTCACAGTGTTTAATATTCTGTGATAGTATTGTGCAAAGATTGGTTTGAAACTGCTAGTCCAGATTCACTACTTCAGGGAATCATTAGAGATTAGAGAAGAATACTTAAGTTTGAACTATAGATGATGGAGCCTTCTATATACTTAGATTGGATAAAGAGAATTTAAAACATCAGGCTATAAAGGATACAAGGAAAAGGAAAGCGGGAAGAATTGTGCTGCTTTCTGAGACTGGATCAGTGAATCTTAGAGCAAATGAGAGACAATAACCTGGAGGGGAATTGTAAATATATTCTGATTTGTTTGGAAAGTAATTGCCAGTGGAGCAACCCAAGATGGGCAGGTCATGGTGGAGAGGTCTGACAGAATGTGGTCCACTGGAAAAGGGAATGGCAAACCACTTCAGTATTCTTTCCTTGAGAACCCCATGAGCAGTATGAAAAGGCAAAATGATAGGATACTGAAAGAGAAACTCCCCAGGTCAGTAGGTGCCCAATATGCTACTGGAGATCAATGGAGAAATAACTCCAGAAAGAATGAAGAGATGGAGCCAAAGCAAAAACAACACCCAGCTGTGGATGTGACTGGTGAGAGAAGCAAGGTCTGATGCTGTAAAGAGCAATATTGCATAGGAACCTGGAATGTCAGGTCCATGAATCAAGGCAAATTGCAAGTGGTCAAACAAGAGATGGAAAGAGTGAGCGTCGACATTCTAGGAATCAGCAAACTAAAATGGACTGGAATGGGTGAATTTAACTCAGATGACCATTACATCTACTATTGTGGGCAGGAATCCCTCAGAAGAAATGGAGTAGCCATCATAGTCAACAAGAGAGTCTGAAATGCAGTACTTGGATGCAGTCTCAAAAACGACAGAATGATCTCTGTTCGTCTCCAAGGCAAACCATTCAATATCACAGTATCCCAACCAGTAATGCTGAAGAAGCAAAGTTGAACGGTTCTATGAAGACCTACAAGACCTTTTAGAACTAACACCCAAAAAAGATGTTCTTTTCATTACAGGGGACTGGAATGCAGAAGTAGGAAGTCAAGAAACACTTGGAGTAACAGGCAAATTTGGCCTTGGAATACGGAATGAAGGAGGGCAAAGACTAATAGAGTTTTGCCAAGAAAATGCACTGGTCATAGAAAACACCCTCTTCCAACAACATAAGAGAAGATTCTACACATGGACATCACCAGATGGTCAACACTGAAATCAGATTGATTATATTATTTGCAGCCAAAGATGGGGAAGCTCTATACAGTCAACAAAAACAAGACCAGGAGTTGACTATGGCTAAGATCATGAACTCCTTATTAACAAATTCAGACTTAAATTGAAGAAAGTAGGGAAAACCGCTAGACCATTCAGCTATGACCTAAATCAAATACCTTATGATTATACAGTTGAAGTGAGAAATAGATTTAAGGGTCTAGATCTGATAGATAGAATGCCTGATGACCTATAGAATGAGGTTCGTGACATTGTACAGGAGACAGGGATCATGACTATCCCATGGAAAAGAAATGCAAAAAAGCAAAATAGCTGTCTGGGGAGCTGTGAAAAGAAGAGAAGTGAAAAGCAAAAGAGAAAAGGAAAGATATAAGCATCTGAATGCAGAGTTCCAAAGAAGAGCAAAAAGAGATAAGAAAGCCTTCTTCAGCGATAAATGCAAAGAAATAGAGGAAAACAACAGAATGGGAAAGACTAGATGTCTCTTCAAGAAAATTAGAGATACCAAGGGAACATTTCATGCAAAGATGGGCTCAATAAAGGACAGAAATGTATGGACCTCACAGAAGCAGAAGATATTAAGAAGAGGTGGAAACAATACACAGAAGAACTGTACAAAAAAGACCTTCATGACCCGGGTAATCACAATGGTGTGATCACTCACCTAGAGCCAGACATCCTTGAATATGAAGTCAAGTGGGCCTTAGAAAGCATCACTACGAACAAAGCTAGTGGAGGTGATGGAATTCCAGTGGAGCTACTTCAAATCCTGAAAGATGATGCTGTGAAAGTGCTGCACTCAATATGCCAGCAAGTTTGGAAAACTCAGCAGTGGCCCCAGGACAGGAAAAGGTCAGTTTTCATTCCAATCCCAAAGAAAGGCAATGCCAAAGAATACTCAAACTACTGCACAGTTTCACTCATCTCACACACTAGTAAAGTAATGCTCAAAATTCTCCAAGTCAGGCTTCAGCAATACATGAACTGTGAACTTCCTGATGTTCAAGCTGGTTTTAGAAAAGGTAGAGGAACCAGAGATCAAATTGCCAACATCTGCTGGATCATGGAAAAAGCAAGAGAGTTCCAGAAAAACATATATTTCTACTTTATTGACTATGCCAAAGCCTTTGACTGTGTGGATCACAATAAACAGCGGAAAATTTTGAAAGAGATGGGAATACCAGACCACTTGACCTGCTGTTGAGAAATCTGTATGCAGGTCAGGAAGCAATGGTTAGAACTGGACATGGAACAACAGACTTCTTCAAATAGGAAAAGGAGTACGTCAAGGCTGTATATTGTCACCCTGCTT